>CAMXCT020000857.1:0-122500 GCA_947184155.2 Cladocopium goreaui | reverse complement strand
CCCACACCCAAACAACATCATTAATAATATATTATTATTAAACAATTTCATATATACTTGTCATATACTTGTCAGAGGATGAATGAAAACACTGACGCAGCGATTTTGACTTTGGGTTTTCATGATTTATAGGGTTTTAATTTAGGGTTTTGGCTTTCAGGCTTTTAGGGTTTTTGGGCTTTAGGTTTTGGAAAGTAAAAAAACGCTAGCCCTACGCAGGGGTTTGAGCATGTCCAAGGACATGCGGGATCCGATGCGGGCAAATGTGGGGTTTGCAGCGAACATGTGCAATCATTTTTACATTTTAAACGCGACGCATGTATGAAAGCAGATAAAGGTGGCGCACAGATGCACGTTGAATTGGAATGCTCTAAGAACACGACATGATATGGTTCATGTGGTTTCAGTGGTTTCCCAGGCAGCAGCTACAAGAAGGCGGACGACACAGTTCGACTTGTAAACGAGAAGCTGTTACGCACTGACCTCAGCTGCTTTGATCCGAAGAGCGAGAGCGACTCAGCAAGACCAAACATACGTGGACGCCTCAGGCTGGAAGGAGGAAGCTGAAATCCTTCAGCGGGAGGCCCATGGATTCTTTTCATGGCGTTTGAACGTGTGATTCATTGAACTTGTCGCATTGCCTTAAAATTCGAGGAAAAGTGTGGATCAAATACAGCGGCATAGAACGCATGCACACAGACAGACGCGTTTCTCGTTGTTCTAAGGATTAGTTAGTATGTTCACTGTCATCATTGCTGTTGTTGTTCTCGGATGTTTATCTTATCTTTTCTTTTGTTGTTGTTGCTGCTGTTGCTGTTGCTGCTGTTGCTGCTGTTGCTGCTGTTGCTGCTGTTGCTGCTCCTGCTGGTGTTGTTGTTGTTGTTGTTGTTGGTGGTGGTGGTGGTGGTGGTGGGTGTTGGGTGGTGGTGGTGGGTGTTGGGTGGTGGTGGTGGGTGTTGGTTGTTGGTTGTTGGTTGTTGTTTGTTGTTTGTTGTTAGTTGTTATTTGATGTGTTTTGTTCTGGTTCTTGTCATTGTTATATATTGTTATTGTTTTTTTGTTTTTTTCTTGCTCTTTTTTCTTGTCTGTGTTCTTCTTGTCCTCCTCCTCCTCCTGCTTCTTCTTCTTCTTGTTCTTGTTCCCGTCCTTGTTCTTGTTGCAACCACATCGTTTTCAGCGAAAAAGCATCATAATTGGCTGGTTTTGATAGGGCTGTTGCTCAAACATTCCCCGGCTGCTTGTGCCAAGCAATGCAGCAGGCTCGGGAAGATGAGATGGCGCGACAGGCACAGCCGCAGTAGGAAGGGAATGGCGACATTTGACAAGGTAAAGTGGGGCGGAGTACACAATGGACCCAGCCAGTTTCCTGATGGCCCCAAGCATTTGATATACTCTTTGTGCGCATTAGCATCATTCGCGTCACATCATGTCACATCACAACCCCTTTTCGCCTTCAATTGTAATCACTTGGCTTCGGAAATCTGATACCTGCTTAGTGCAGTAGTCAAGTCTGCAAATATGGTCTGTAAATGTTTGCACTATCCTTGGAAAACTGCTCGCATCAGGCGAGCGTGCGGCAGGGCATTGCGCCACGCATGGCCAAGATGGAGGTGGCAATTTTGCATTTCCTGATTTCTGACTGACAGGATGGTTTGGGACCATTTAGGATTTAGGATGTACGTATGTACAATGGTTAGCGATGTGTCAAGTTAGGTGGACCTCTAGCGTCACATATGTTTGTTCATCATGTGTGGGGTGACATTTGTTCAATATTTATGTTGTGGTCCACTGTCGAACCTCATTGTGCTTTGCCATCGGCTGTGATTGCTGGAAAGAATGAAAACGACTCTTCATGCTTTTATGATGCTGTTCTGTAAAATTTGACAGTTTAAAGCTTCTTGAGGCTGCAGAATTGGCTCGTCAACGTCAGGAGCAGCCCAGATCTCTGGTCACCTCAGGCAAAATACTGTAAAAAATCAAGGCACTTGATGTTTGAAGAACACTTTGCCGCTGTCATGAGATTTGGAAATATAGCCTCAGTGTACTTAGTGGACCAGCACCTGGCAGGATTTGGATGATGCATGATTGTAATACTTGTATGATCTTGTAAATTCTTGTAATATCTTGTATGATTCCTTATGTTCCTTCGTTTTATGAGGATGTTTTCTCCTTATGCTTTTGCATGACCACCTGACCAAAGTCCACACAGGATTCGGAGAGACAGCGTATGCAAGCCATGCAGTGAGGACCACAGAAATTTCATTCGAAGTGACTACTAACAGTTAACTAACATGTATCATCAAGAACCTCAAAAAATATCAAAAAATGCATCAAGTAAAAATCATGGTTTTGATATGTTTTTTGATGTCCTGATTGATTTGCCTGCGCATTCCTTTCCCAGAAATGTTTGCCTGATCAATACCACAAGTGCCATTTGCCTTTATGTGTTTTTACCACATTGCTGGTGCCGGCATTTCATGAGTAGTACATCACCGCCATAGACGTCGTAGCCATGAGGTGGGGGCGTCATTTGGTGCAACCGCTGCCGATGCAGTCGGGAACTCTAGACTGACCAGTTGGGCCCATTGGTACCCCAATGATCCATCCCAACATGGGATGTTGTCAGCCTGCAATAAGTTTGAACAGTCGGGGGTGAGCCAGCAGGAATTGAATGGAATTTATATGATTCCAATGGTGTTGGCCCATGATTGGCCTGCAAGGGCTATGTGTGGTGCAGGGGGGGCAATGATCAATGGTCATTTGCACACAAGAAAATCCAATGTATATAAATGGATAGTTTGTCAGAGATGATCCAAGTGAGTATCAACCTGCCACTCACCTTCCTTTGTTTTGCAAGGCAATTCGCGTAATGCTTCCGAGGGCCTCATTGCCTCACTTTTCTTCGAGCCAAATATATAGTAACATATAGTAACATATAGTAACTATATTTATAGTACGGTATACTGATAAACCTGCACATGGCACAGACACCGCGCATTATGTTAAACAAAGTCCCGAGGCGTCACCCTGGCGTCACCAATCCCAAAGATTCCCAAACCGGTAGCCCCAGAATATGCCAGAAGATTGTTACGAGAAACAGTGCCTATCGACATTAAGTCACCATAGTTACCTTGACTGGACTCAATGCGCCAGCGGACGAGGACGAGCATTGCATTGACAGCCTGACCTGCAAAACAACTCGTATTGTGCAGCAAGCAGGGTGAGGGCATGTTCTAGTAGTTCCTATCCTTACCAGCACTACAAGTGCTCTGCAATCCAGCAGGTGAACGGAAACTCTCTTGCAATCCCACTTAGAAACCTTCTTGCACGAATGGCTGAATATAGCCGGAACACTGCAAGATGACAAATCGTGGCAAAGCTGTTGGAAAATGGTCTTGAGTTATTCAGAGCTGATATTCTTAGTGGGTCCTGCAGTCCTCTGCCGGGCTGCTTCCATTCTCAGGACTCCTCCCCCTCCAGATGAGCTGGCATCGTGCTGGCCTTGGTGAAGCAGTCTTGGCAGACTGTTGCCTCACTTCCCCAAACATTTGGCACGTTGCGAAAATACATGAATAATTGAGGATATTGAAAAAAAACAGGGTTGCCGAAGAAAGGTTCTAAGATGTTCTAAGTATTTTCTAGGAATTTTGGCCATAAAGCGTTGTTGGCATTCCAAATGCTGGCACCAAGGAAAGCAGCTGCTTCGCCTGCCGAAGTGCACCTGTGGGAAACGTTTTTTGAACTGCGCATTTGTGATTTTTGTCTATGGCCTCCATGGGCTTGAGATTGTTTGAACGCGCTCTGAACAATCCTTCACTTATCTTGAACCCAATTGTTGTGAAATTTCCATGTGTGTTTCCTTTCTAGCCCAATGAAGTCACCACTCAGTAGCATGAAAATGGAGTTTCTTGCCAACGACTGGAACAGAACAAGAGTTGGAGATAGTTTCAGTATATATAAGGCTGCACGAGTAGGTTTGCCGAGTTGGCGTGCACTTTGTTTGCATGAGTATCCACGCATGCCAGCCGACTATCCAGTCGGCTCACTGGTTCAAGTTCAGCCTGTTCTAGCAGTTCATTGTGTTCGTGCCTTTGGGTAGGGCTACTTGGCACTTACTTGGCGTTCGTCCTAACGGTTTCGCTTTGGTTTATTCTGTTTTCCCTAAGTTAGAAGTGAGGAAGGTAGGCTGTCAACTGTCAACATGTTCTGTAGCCATTGAATTGTGATTGGAGTTAAAGACTGGAAGTATCCTGGTAAAGTGACAAGGCAAACCCGTCGCTATTTAAGATTTTGGTTTCAGGCGTTCACTGCAGAAATTTTCAAAGAACATGTACTTTCCTTGCCCCATATTTTTTTGAATATGTTCCTTGTCCCTAGCTGTTTCAAATACACCCGTGTTTTTTTTTTTTGTATGTGTGTTTTGACATGTCTTGACATCATATCTTCTGCATCCCCAGCCGGATTGAGCCCAACCTGCAAAGTGAGGCACGCGTTGATTATTGGTGGATGATACGCAGAGCCGCTGCGCTCTTCGCATTATGTGCTGGGACAGATGTGCAGGCATAAGTCGGCATAAGTTGTTTCGATGTTTTTTCTTGGTGATGTTTGTGGCATGCAACTTGATGCAACTAGGAGATTTTGAAGTTCAAGTGCTCTTAACTCTGGAGAGCATCTGAATGCACTGAACTCATTAGACTCGACCAGAGAAGATGCAAGAGATTGCAAGAGCAACATCTCAGCACATGTCTTACATCTCCGCAAGTCTCCACATTGACATACGTATATAATATATATCGTATATAAGAGCTTGGATCCGGCGGCATTGAAAATAGATCAGTAGGTCTGCAATTCGTTGTTTTCTTTGGGGCAGGTTCAATCTGCAGTTGGTATAAGGTGCCTCATTGCCATCAAAGGTTTCAGTTCCTTTGCTTGTGATGTCATTCAACATCACTGAATGTATGTCAGTACTGGCTCTCTCTCTCTCTATATATATATATATATATGTCGGCATATCATCACTCCACCTCGGCCCGGCAGCTAAGAAGTGCTGCCAGTTAAGGGCGTGCCGCCGTGCCTCATAGGATTTGAAGCTTGAGATGGTCTGAGTGAAGCATTCTTTTCCCATAGACTTAAGAATTGCAGCTGCAGTCCTTTGGTGCCCCTCACCATGCCCCCCAGCCATTTGCTTCTTTGAGCTCTTCAAGTATGTTGGAAGGTAGTTGACATGTACCGCGCAATGCAGAAACCTGACGGAGGCACGAATATTCCGCAAGGAAAGACACGGGCCGGGTTCAGCGACTTGGAATCAGTCACACTTTCAAAGCTCCGATTATGCATTCACAGAATAATAGCAAGTTAGTTAGCGCTGCTCAAAAGAGTCTCAGGTTTGGATTTCATACTTTCCTAGTTGCCCGCACATATATTTACATATATTTACGCCTTTCATGGTGCAGCCAGTCTGCACAGCTTTTTCTGAGCACCGCCCCGGGGGAGATTTCGTGAATCTGTCCATTCTTTCGATTTCTTTCGTGCCATTGTGTTTGTTGAAAAGGAAAGCAAGAGGGAGAAAATTGGTAGGGTCCTTCAGGCAGTGCTGAGACAGTCTGAATGGATGTCTCCTGCTGATGCCTGATGACAAACACTAACAGTGGCATGCGGTCCATGTCCGCATTGCTGTCCGCATTGCTGCAGCTGTATTATGACATGACTATGAATTCTGACATTGTCACATTGCGCTGTTTGCTTTTGCTTTAATCCCTTCAGGGAAAGAAACGCAGAAAGTCGAAAACAACAACTTAGCCGATGCTTGGCTGCAGAACGTTCTTTTTGAATCGCAAGAAAAGTTCTATAAAATTTAACAGATGATTGCATATTGAAATCAACTGTGTTGCAGATTATTGCACCTGTGAGTTGGCGCTGCTCAAACATTTACTGTAAATCATTCCGCGTTGGCAACATAAGTGAAAATCATGTGTCATAAGTTCGCGCTCTGGAAATTTGAATTTGCTTGAGCCACTTGGTGGCCGGGACAAGCCCAGGATATTCATGGCGTACTTCGGTATATTCATCAGGAGATTCCACGCATGCACGGTACTCGCAATGATGGACCCCCAAAGCGTCCCAAAGCAGTGCTCCATGCATGACTTCAGATGAATGAAGTCATAGTCCCTTTCATGGATAGTGGAGTTCTCAGTTGTATAACATTAACATCGTTGAATCAGTGGATTTCGGCTGCATTATTTCATTGGAAATATGTAGAGCTATAGCATCATGTAGGTGTCCTCATATCATCCGGAGAAGCAGCCGAAGAGTCGCGTGAGCTACAACATGTTCAACTTGTGTCCTTGTATGTTCTTTTATTCTGTTACCTCTTGATTTTATGCTGCAATGAACACCGTTGCGGACAGGAGGTCATCGTGGAACATGCACAGGGTGATCCAGAGCGAACTGCAAGGAGCGCCGGAAACTGGTTCCGGATATTTCCGGATCATTTTGCACAACTAATGATTTATCATTATTATATATATAATTTAATAAATGACACTTGCTGCTGTTGCAGGCGGTTGTTCGCTCCTTTTTTGTTCTTTGACACTCCAGAGGTGGTCGACAACCATCTATAGTTGCGGGATTTGTTCAGCCCAAGGCTGTGCTCAAGGCAACATCTCTGGGCCTTTTGCAGATGTGAAATGTGTCAGCATATTGCTAAGCCTGGCTAAACACAAATAAGACGTATCCGACGCCGACTACACTTCATTGCCAATTCTTTATCGGTGTCACATCGAAGGAAATATGGCATCGACTCCATAGCGTGACAACCTTAGCTTCAGTCAACCTCTATCGCCTTCCAGACAGTCAACTCTGCTTTGAAAGGGCAGTCTACACAAGCTGAAATTAATAGCAAAGATGAACTGAGATAGTTGCATATTGCTCGCACAATGTTGAATGGTGTCGTTATACTGTCCTCCCACATGCAAACTGTATAGACGTGATCCAACATCATTTGACATTTATCCCTCGTGCTGCTATCACTCTGCAAGTAATTATTGCATTTATATAGATAGCATAGGGGGTGCACTGGGGATTAGGCTGCCTAGTTTGAGAGCTTGGATCCTCAAGTTCTTGTGAGCTTCCTGCATTCAGTCATCGCATCCTTGGGATTGCAACATGATGGAATTAAATATATTGAATAGAATGTGTATATATATAATATGACTAACGGACCTAACGGACTTATATTATTTGTTGTTGTTTGGAGTTATTGCAGTTGTGCAGTAGTACAACATGTTCCCTCCCAATCCGGAGTCACTTGTCCGTTTGGGCCAAGGCGCTACAGAGTTCAGGTTAAGAATCCGAGTGGGGTTGAAGCTCCTTTGCACTGCATCTTCAGAAGGGTTGAGGGTGCTGTGACCTGAAGGAGCTAAACAGAGATCTGCCTGATTTTGCAAGACTTGTGAAGACTTGTATTGAATGATGTTGAATGAATGATCCAGCACTGAGTCAAGCTTCTTTCCGGATCAATGTTCAGTGATGTCGAAACTGTCATGGAGCGTCATCAAGCATCATGACACGGAAATGGATTTGCCCAGGCCGGTGCTCCAGTCCCGGGCTTCGGATCAATGTTTTCAGCCTTTGATTTTGGTGTAGCCACCAGTGCCTTGGCATGGTATATAAATGTATATAATTATACAATATTTCAAATTCAACTCTAGATATGACGCAGAGATCCACGGAGAACAATTGTTGCAAGTGTGAAACCGCAGTGGGATGTGTAAACTGTAAACCCGCCTTTACTTTCAGGATCCTGCGGTATGTGCAGGGGCCGACTGAAACATTTATCATTTCAGTATTTTCAGTAGAAGTTCTTCTGCGTCGCCAGATGATGATGCATTGAAGGAGCTGGCCAAGGCCAGGAGCGCGTCCAAAACTGTCACAGGTGTTTAAAGTGTTTGTAGAGCGACGTAGGGCGGTTGGATCCAAGTGCACGACCCGAGGTCGGATTTCCATGACTCAGAACTTTAAAGAGATTGATTCAGAACTTTCCTTGGCAGAATGAGGTAGTTTGATGATATTTGATGTAATATGATGATATGATGATATGATGATATATGATGTAATTCATCAATGTTTCTAAGGTCCGGGTGGGAAGTGAACATGCTCAAGCCTGAAGCAGATCAGGTTGGCGACTTCGTGGGGGTTCAGTTGCACTCACAGGATGATGTGCCTTGGCGGCCTTGGCAAAACTTTGAAATGCAGACCACAGACCCCGTGTGGACCGTGTTTTCAGATTTTTCAGAGTTGCAAACTTGAGGCCTCCATCATTGTGGCCTACCCGTTCCTTGGAAGTCAATGGGCGGTTAGGTCATGAATCATGAAACATGATTGATGTTCAGTTCAGCCTCTAACATACCATGGATCCGGTTGATTATTGTGTCGCCTTTTCCTCCATTCCATCACAGATATTGCTTCATTTTTGCCACCCCTTGCAGGTGTTGCATTGTAACACAGGTCGAAAAACATGAATATAATTGAACCATATTGAATACATGTCCCGGGTTCTGTAACAAGACCACGCTGCCCGCAACCGCAATTGTCATGTTGCCAAGCCCACTCGCCAGGTATTATTGGTTTAGCCTGCCTGGAGCATGCCCAAACCTTCCATGGAAGTGCCTTGTTCTGCGAAACTTAAGGGTTTTGAGCTAGAGAGTCACGCCAGTGGCTTGTCAGCACGCACTGGTGCAGCGCGATTATCCGAATTTGATGCACATCATATCAGCACATGTTTGCATGTGATTGGTTTATGCCCAAATGATAGTAGACCTGTGGCGTTTTAAGAATTTTGCATACTCGCATGATGTTGCATATGGAGGCATAGTAAAGATTATATAGGAATGCTTGAGTCGACAATCAGATCAATCAGAGCTCCAAAATTCGCCCATTTTGCACAGAGGGCGCCACATTCATAGAGCATGATCTAAATCATTCCAAATCATTTTGAGAAAATGTTCTGGTGAATTCTAAGTATACCATAGTATACCTCTTCGTGGAAGCTACCAAAACGTTCCTAGATGATCCTAGATGGCCATATTGAGTCTGGTTTGGTCCCTTGTGGCCCTGAAAGGACATGCTTATATGAATTACATGAATTACATTGAATATCATTGAATAAGAATATAAGATGAATTCAGATGTCTTATTAATTCTTATTATGACTTATGATATTTTCACTTGACTGCTTCATATTGCATTTGTGAGCCGAGGTGCATCCCCGGTGCTAAACAGACAGCCTGTCAAACCAAGCGGTCTGAACTCGAAGTAATGCCGCCAGTTTGTGCTGAGCCCAAGCTGTTGCACCACCACTGCAACTCACAGACTTAATTTGGGACCATCGAAATGGGGCAACAGAACATTGGAAGCGAAGAAACGAATAGTCAAATAGTCAGTTGAACCAAGAGTGAACTGTTGAGATTCCGAAAGTTGGCCAATGTTGGCCCTTCGAAAAAATAGGTTGGCTGGTTGCTGGCACAGGTTTTCAAACGTTGAATGCTGGGAAGTTTGTTTGTCTCCAATCCTTGACCCAACATGTTTGCAAGGTGCTGATAGTGGATGTGCTGGCAAGAAAGACGATGCCGCACTAAAGTGTGCTGCCGACTTCTCGTGACTTGAAGGCAGCATAGTCAACTTGCCAAAGAATCTCAAGGACATGGATGACAGAATGAATCAACACATGAGGTCGAAGTCATGCACTGAACGATGTAAGGTTGCACTTGATCTCGATGTGGGTCCTTGCCAGCTCAGGAAACCAGATACTATGTCGGGTTGCTGCCCCTTGGCTGGATTCTAGCTGGATTCCACGTCAAGGCTGCGCCAACATGAGGTGTTGAAGTTTGTAGAAAATATATTGAACGTGTAGAGGCGACGTTGTATAGTCCATCGTCGATGATAAGCATACGAACTTGCATGTGAAATTATGTGCAAGCATCGCATGCAATTTCACACTCGCTGCAGCAACCAATATTGGAGCTGCGGTTTTGAATGCCAGTCTCATTTTGATAGTGCGCCATATGACATGTCAAATGCTTCATTTGGGGTGGTTTGTCATTGACAGATGCACCAAACCTCTGGAAATATTTTTGCTCAGGCCTGAGATACGGCCCCAAAGATAAGGTGCGTATATACAGTTTTGGGTTGAAGGGCTTGAAGTGCGGGATTCAATACAAATGGATTAAGAAGCATGGATGTGCAATATTATGTGGTATGCAGTTTTTTCATCTCACCAAAAGGTCAACACAACCCGGAGAAGTCTTTGCATGTGTTTGTTTGTGAATGTGTTTTTAGTTCCTTAATTTATTAAATGCAGAAGACTTTGCCAGTGCGTTGCACAAATACAAATGTCAAGATTCCAACCCTTACACTTAGGTGGTTGGACATTCCCAGATATTCCAATGGTCCTGATCAAAACCCTTGGCAAACTCTCGGCATTGCATGGGACCAATCTCAGCTTCAACCTGTACTGGTAACAATTACGAGTTCCCGGGCGCTGACCAGAAAGGTTGGTCATTCTGTTGATTCTGTTGGCATACGTGTTGACGATTTAACTTTAATCTGTGTATGCCACCACTGCGCGCCTCCTTCCGCTGCATTTCTCGGCTTTCAGCGATAAGTTCATCCAAGTTCTACCTCACAGGTCCTGTCCTTTTGCAGCTTGCAGCTGCATTGTGTCCAGGCTTCAGAAATTCAATGAACGTGTCAGTCACTGAAATGGATTGAAATGGTAATATTTGTGATGTTTGTGACTGTTTGTGTTTCATTTGTTTTTCTCTTCTGCAATATATGCACTATATTACTTTGTAATGCTTATTTGTTTAAGTGTTGCGACCCATTTCTACTTGAAGAGGCGCCAATGGATGTGGGAACAACTGTGCGCATGACCGTGACAGTACTCCCAAACGTACCTGGCACGACATCCAGTCTTTTTGGATGCCAAGACTCAGGTTTTCTCTACAGCAGAATATGGGAACCAAAGCTGCCGTTATGTATGCATTCTGTGCCTTGTCCTTGTTGGAAGGAAACACTGGCCGCAGCTGACTCTGCAATATCCGGATGTTTCCGGTCCAGTGCTGAAGGAAACACTAGCTTCATCTATATAGCTTCAATTGTTCGCATGGGGGCTTGGAAATGCTTGGATGGGTGGCAAATGGTGGCAAGTTGAATCGGGTGTGAATCCAAGGCAGCGTGTTTGCTCTGGTGCTCCAGTCCATTGCAACACAGATCAAGTGGCATGCTCTCAGGTTCATGAATGTTGCTTGCCGACATCATTTAAGTGGTGATCCATTCGCTCTCAGAGCACGTTCCTGCACACACCATGTGACAAATGTTCATTTGTGCTTTCAACAACAAGGCATGCGGTTACTTCCAACAAGCCACTCACCAGTCTAACATGACCTGCGAATGCTCTCAGGGAATTACCACGCACACGCTGATGAAGATGGAAACTGGGCTCTTGTACACCCGTGTGGACACGGGCTCAAGCCTTCTTTGCTTCTACAAAGACGCCGCGCAAAAGGATGCCTCGCGACTCAAGCCGGGCATGTGTAGCTTGGAAAGCAATGCATATTGCCCGGAAGACTTGACCTAATGTTTCAATCTTTTCTAATGTTATGTTTTTTTTGCTTTTTCTAATTGACAATCTTATAATCTTGTCATGTTTCTTAGTCCATGTCTTTTTTCCGCAGATTCCCCTTTTGGTGCTTTGGAGATGTTTCACCAGTGCTCATTGAGATTCAGCCAGCCAGGTTGTTTCAAACTGTTCTTCCTGCTTCCATACGCTTGAGCAATTTTGAACATATTCATGGAGCCTTAGAAGACCAGTCTCAGGTGATCGTTTGTCGGAAGGCATCACCCTCCAAGATGCTGCTGATGAGTGGTGTGCTCCTTTCTTGATGTCTGCCTTCCCCTCTCCATGTGAAGGCGGCACTCGGTGGAGCGGTATTATGGCTATGTTTGAACATGTTTGAAATCATTTGAGCAATTGCGCTTGTAATATCTTGTAATTACTAATTTTTAAGCCACCCAGAGACTCTGGCTTTTGGATTTTCCATTGAAATTGAGCCCTTGCGATCTTAGAAGTAGTCTACGACACGCAGGCTGGTTTCAAGAGTATGTCAGCGGTGTGTTTTGGCAAAGCGAGTTGAGTGAGTAATCTTGAGGATCGCGTATGTTCCCAAGTCGGTTGGTGCTAGGTTAAGTTTCCGCGTGTTCTCGCAGAACAAATTCCTGCCAATTTCCAAGCCTGCACCTGCCTCACGTTGCCACAGGCTTCAAGGCAGCTTATTTCATGGGCTTGGGAACTCTTCTCGCTATGGCTATCAATGTGGTAGCTATTGTTGTTTGCTTGTTCCTGATCTCCCAGTACTTGGAAGGAACTTTGCATAAGGGAGTGCGCCTTGGCGGAAAATACCACAAAATACCAGCTTTTAATCTCTTCTTATCAGCTGCGAGTGCGCATGGCGACGGGACAAACTATTGGCAACAACTTCTTGCATCTACTGGACGTTTGGGGACAACAGAAAAAAGCATGTTCGCAGAGGGGTGAATAATATCAATGAATCAGGGCCCATACTATGACTGAATGTAGATGTGAGATGCTCTCTGCAAAGAGATCAAAGAGCAGAGTTGCACGTCCTTTCATGGGCATGACAGGAATGTTTCCCATGGCGGCGAAAGTTTAGCCATACGAGGTACCGAGTTTGGGCCCTGATTCTTCACATCACATCCACGGTCATTCTTATTGCAGTCTATGTGGCGTACATTATGGTCGCCGCTTTGATGCAAGAGTTCACATGTGGCAGAACAACCAGCACCAACTCACCAACCCTCTACCTCTCTCTTTGAGTCTCCATTGTGTATGACTGTATGACAATGATATATCATATATCCTTATTGATATTATTGACACTACTGGGACATTCTAGGACGCTTAATTGCTATCAAGAGACAGGACTGAACATGTTCCATTTGTTTCAAGTGCTTCCCCACTTGAAAGTATTCTGTGGTTTGCTTCCCCGCTTGAAAGTATTCTGTGGTTTGGGTTTATTAGTTCATTAAATTAAAATAAGAGTTCCATGTTTCTGGGAGTGTCGGCAGACACTTATTGTTGTTTGATTGTTTTTCACCCCAGCTTGGGCTATGGTGCACTTTCAGAATTACTGAGTCGGCTATGTTAATCAGAACAAAGAGGGCGCACACAGACATCAGACATGGTTTCCAGATGTTGCCAGCTTCCCGAGGCTATTACAGCCCTCGATGAAGTTGGAGGAAACTTGCCGCACTATGACTAGCTGATCAGCTGATCAATCACTGGCAATGATCCGTGGCAAACTCTGACTCTACAGTCCACTTGGAATATGAAATTATGATTTTCGCTGTATCAGGATGTTTTGTTAGCCCATACCCTCCTGCTGAGAGAGCTTAGATTCTGTCATCAGTGAGCCATCAGCTACTGCAACTAATTGATATGGTACACATGTTTTGCAAGGAGTTGTTTGCCAGCTGATGCCTCTTTCAGATATTCTGAGTGTGTGGATTTTGACTATCAACCTGATCTATACTAATGTTTTGGATGAACAACCACAAGAAACTTATTCGATATTGTGGCGCAGTAATGTTTCGATCACCGGTAGTTCACGTGATGGTTGACTTGTTTTGCTGAAAATCGTTGCAAAGCTTTGCGTAGACTGGGCATCTCGTTCATTTTGGTGTGATAAGAATTATATGCCAGGATAAGTCATACAAGTCTTCTATTGAGTCTGGGATCGTCAGGAAAAGGCGTCCCACTACTTGCGATGGGAAGCAAGGGCACTGGAATGAGCTTGGGCGTTGTGGTGATGGGTGCGGGCTTGTTGTTCCAGGCAGGCCCATTTTTTTCTTTGCCAAGCATCAGTCATCAGTCGTTATATTTTGTTGGCACCTACTTTTTTGCACAAAGAGACCCAGATAGATAGGCCTGTTTTTGGTGATAGTGTTGGCCTTTTGTTTCCATTCCTGTCCTAAACAGGTTTTATCAGCAGCACTGCTATTAGCAGTGAAACTGGGCGACGAAGAGACGAATGAGGAGAAGCAGATCCGTCAGTGGATGAAGGCGCGACATTGTTGGCTTGTTGGGAAAGGATGGTGCACATTTTGGATCATTTTGGATCATTTTGGTATGTCATATGTCCTTCTGTTGTGTGAGTAATGAATGCCCGAGACTGGACACGACCAAGCAGCCTGGCATCAAGACACCCAGGTTTGTTTCATTGTCATGTTCTGCATTTTCTGGCGGTTGGTGGGTTGTGTTTCCTTCGTGATTTTCTCTTTAGATTCAGTACGCAGGTATGAATCATTTTGGCTTGGGTGAGTCTGTATACATTTGTTTGTGCCGGTACTGAGAGTTTGGATAAATCTGTGCGTTGTATGTTATGTGCACGTGGGTCCCTGTTGCCTGTTGGCCGATGTTTTGAATGCCCATCCTCAAGTTGCTTGTTACATTTCAATGAGACGATTTGAGACGATCGAATCTCTCACCCGGCGCACTTGCTTGATACAAGCTCTCTGGCAGGATTACCCTGTGTTTGCAACACATTATATATGTTTACACAAAACCATAGTTTACCGCATATGCTTATTTCAAACTCCCATTCTCCTCAGAAGCGCCGAATTTTAAGAGTTTCCGTTTGATGTCCTGGCACAATTTATCACTGCTGTCAGGAAGATGCCAGGTACGCGGCGGAAGGTGGATATGCAGGTCGGAGTTTCATGGCAGGGAAGTTGCAAAGAGGCTGTATGGCTTGCTGTGTGCAGCATGCATTTATCGCAGTATTTTGCAGTTCACGACTTTTGTGAACCACTTTAATTATTTGGGATTTGTCTTGCCATCCAATTCAACATAATTCAACACACCTGACAAATCCCGCCGCAGATTACGGCAGCTACGGCTATGGAGAGCCATATCAGGGAGCAAGCTTCACTGGCTATGACTATGGTTATGATCAAAGCCAATTCATGGCTGGCGGCGCTGCCGGGTAGCTTGTGCTGAATTGCTGAAGCTCTTTCTCTTTCATGTTTGCATCCTCTTCGACGTAACAACCCTTCCCAAATGTGACAGGAACATCTCTGACATTGAAACCCAATCCACTGCCCAAATGGTACCGAATTCATCCGAATTCAAGGTATCCATCTCAGGGTGCCGGAATGGACTGCTTTTCAGGGCGTCGAGTCGAGTTGCTGTGTTGAATATGTTGAATTAGCTGGAGCACTTTGGACCAGTTGTTTCCAGTATATATTATTGTATCTAGTCTATCTAGTCTAGTGAGTCTAGTGCTGTTTTATAATATTATCGAAGGAAGTTTAGAAGTCAAACTTCCGACAATATGGACAGAGAGATGAAAAGCAGAGGTGGAGCAGAAGAAGGGAGAAGAGAAGAGCAGAAGAGAGAAGGGCAGGAGAGAGAAGATCAGAGAAGAGAAAGAGTCGGAAGAAAGAAGATCCAGGTGCGCGAAAAAGGCAGGAAAGTCGCGAAACACTGTGTTTTTCCAAGGATTTGTGGCTCCAGAGGGTCGAAAAGTAGGCTCGCTAAAGTGGCGGGTGCGGAAACAGCTGGCCAGATTAGAGATGAAAAATTGCACGCCGTTGTGACGCGAAGCACATTTCCAAGTCAGTCTAAGTCAAAATGTACAAAACACCTCAGCTCTGGAGCAATTTTAGAAGTTGCGCTGTCGAAAAAGTGCACGCCGTTGTGGCGCAAAGCACAGGTCGAAGTCAAAATGTACAAAACACACCAGGTCCGGACCACTTTTGGCAGTAACGATGTGGAAAAAGTGCACGCCGTTGTGGCGCGAAGCGCATTTCGAAGTCAAAATGTTAAAAACACCACATGTTCGCGCCACTTTTGGAAGTTCCGATGTCGAAAAAGTGCACACCGGTGTGGAGCGAAGCACATATCGAAGTCAAAATGTGAAAAGCACCACATGCTCGGACCACTTTTGGACGTTCAGATGCCGTTTCGCGTGGCAGGCGCAAGGGATTATAGACCCTGTCAAAAGCGAGCAAAACGTGAGGGCTTTGTAGAATGTCAAAAAATGATGGCAGGTGTGGGACATTTGAAGCGGATCTGGAAAGATGCATTTTCCATGGCAGGCACCGTACAAGAGACATGCTCATCAGAGCTGTTAGGAGGTCCGGGCGCTGATTTCCTGAGAGGGGTTGCATTTTGGAGCCTCCGATCTTGAGGTTTGCTGAGATGATTTTGCGTGACTGGTGCAGCACTTCGTATGACCTGGCATCACTTTTTCGTGGTAGGCGCAGTAGTTTACTGTAGACAGATGGACTAGAAAAATCGCAAAACGCGTTGGTACGAGGCCGTCAGCTCTGCACTCAACTTTCCATTTTTGAAGGATCTCTCGCAGAATTGCTTCGTTTTTGATGTTGTCAAGTGCAAAAATTGAAGAAGTCTCGCTGAATTGCTGCGTTTTTTGATGTTGTCAAGTTCCAAAACTGAGGAAGTCTCGCAGAATAGCTTCGTTTTCAAGCTTGCAGATAGATAGATAGATAGATAGACAGACAGACAGACAGAGAGAGAGAGAGAGAGATAGATAGATAGATAGATAGATAGACAGAGAGGGAGAGAGATAGATAGATAGATCGATAGAAAGATAGAAAGATAGATAGATAGATAGATAGGTAATTAGATGAGGGGGAGAGAGAGAGAGAGAGAGATAGATGGATGGATGGATGGATGGATGGATAGATGGATAGATAGGTAGGTAGGTAGGTAGGTAGATAGTCAGAGAAAGAGAAAGAAAGAGAGAGAAAGAGAGGAGACCTCAACCACCTGTCGGTCCATCAGTGTCTTCGCTCTGCCATCCGTGACTCAAAACAACCAACCTCTCCTATAGGTTTCCTATTTTTGAAACTTCCGATAACTTCCGCCACCGCCTTGCGCGGTACTACTGGTAAAAAATCTATATCTACGGCTACGGGCACCCCTGTGCGGTATTCCTGGGTTTTGCAGGAGGAAATTTGATGGCAATTCTAGGTAGGAAAAACAGACCCTGCAAATTGTAAACGATGTCCGGCTACTTGGGACTATTTGCATATTTTGCATCATTCGATTTTCAAAGGAAATGGGAATTATAATTAGAAACAATTCTTTTCCATTCTTTCCAAGCGTGCGCAGGAGATGCCAGGAGCATACGGAGGCGGGCCTTCCTTCGATCAGACGGCAAAGGCCACGGTGAATTTGAGCTGGACGAAGACATACCAAGACATTCTGCCAACACGGTCTCCTTTCTTAAACAGTTTGAAGGCCCTGAAGTGCTCACTGCAGGTAGGTGGCTCTTGAATCTTGTGAATAGGAGCAAGTAGAGGACATCATACAGTAGACAACGGTAGGAAAAATGTATCAAATCGTGTTTTCGTTGGATGGTTTGCCTGCATGGTTGCCGGCCTGCTGTTTATGATCTGTTCAACATGTAAATGACGTTGTTTGGTCATAGTTGCTGCTGCTGCTGCTGCTGCTGTGTGGTTGCATGATTGTTGCTTTTATCTTTGTCGTTTGCAGTTTTTGCCGTCGTCGCTGTTGTTGCAGCTGCTTCTACTGCCAGTTGGCTGTTGTTGTTGGAATGAGAATTCTTGCAGTCAGGACCAGTCAAATGGAGTGTGGCCTCAGAATTTGAAGTTGGGCATTTGGCCTTAGAAATCCTTGCTAGTTAGTCCCATGCTGTGCCCACTTTGTTCTGGCAATCAGGCTGCTGCCCAGTGAGAGGGTTGAAAAGACAGGAACCTGCGTGCAGCTTTTGTGCCCGAAAAATGCGCTTTTGAATGGCTGGCGGGTGCTGTGGCAAGATCCATGGAACTTGCAATGCTGTGCGTCGCACTCATTACACGAGAGTTTAGTCAAATGCCGGATATCCTGATCAACATTCAGCACCCAAAAAGTACACGATATATCATACATACACACACACACGCACATTATAATACTGTAGGCAAAAAGTTCAAAGTTAGCGATACCGATATTGGCCTGGCTATGTGTTGCAAGGTACGTGTTTAATTAAATGCCCTTGACATGCAGTGTGTCCGATTACACATGGTTACAACACTACGTTTATGCAATTGTTGGTGCGATTGTTTGATGTTGATTGATGCAATAAAAGAAAAGGGTTTTCGACTTGGCGCAAGAAAATCGGGAACTTTGAAAAAAGTGACAGATAGCTGCAGGTAGCGATCAAGGGCGGCCTTTGCAACAATGGTGAGAAGGCTCCCACAGGTCAGCCTGGCTGTGTGCAACTTGGCCTGACATGAATAGGCATCGAATTCTCTAAAAGATTTGATTAACAAATTGGCTTCGGATGGGCGGCTGCCAACTCTCGCAAGGTTATTGCTTGTAGTTTTGTTCCTTGTTACACAGAACACAGCACAAGGTGAGCTCTCCCTGAGGACTCAAAAATATCATGCTCCAGGCAATTTTACATGTGAATGTGACTCCTACTTGTTCTCAATGTGCACCTTCGCGATTATGTTTGAACGCATTTGATGCGAAATTTGGAACCGCATTGCATCGCTTTGATCAATTTCAATCTTTCGTCGTGGTCCATGGGATCAGGTATCTGTATGAAAGCCTCGAAGACAAGGACCTGTCAGTCTTTTACATCTTTCTATTTAATCTTTTAGTCTTTTAGTGCTGATATTCTCTGAAAGATCATGTGGGTCGGAGCTGACCTATAGACTTGATGCAAGATATGTTTGATATTGTTTGCATATGTATGAAACCCACCGCATTAAGCTCAACTTTCATGAGCTCAAAGCTGCCACTTTGTAGTCGCCCAAGAAAATTAAAGACATGCCTTCAAGGTCCCAGGCTTGACGTGCTGTTTTGCAAAGGTGAGGGCAGACTAGGACTTTGGATCCTAGCTGTCGGCAAGACATGGCAAGATATTTGTCTACAACGCGAAGAAGGATAAGGATGGATACGATAATTGCATTATATTGCATTGATAGCTTGAACCCTTTTTCCTCACCAACGGGATCCAATGAGTTGCGGGAACTGGGTTGGCACGACAGCACTACAGTGCAGAAAATGGGATGCAATTAATTTTCTTCGGCTACAGTTGCAACCGATTCACCACAGGATTTCCTTTCGTTAGACAACCTAGTTGGCATCACTGCAGCAAAATGTTCCTTCGCTGCAATTTTAGTGTGCCGGTCGTTTCCTGGAGCAGAGCTGAGAGCCATCAGTACGAGAGCAGCCAAGGCGGAAACAGTGGTGAAAGGACCTGTACAGATTGGCGCCGTGGCAGCAAGTCAGTGGCGAAGTACTACAGGATTGTTTGAAAGCTTTCCCGATGCTCCCTGTGTCCGTGAGGCTCCAGTGATAGTTGATAAGTATTGAATAGCATTGACTAGTAAGAATGGATATTTAAGCTCTCAATGGCCCGTGGTTTCAGCACCTGCCAGGCAGGCCTGTGAAGGCCTACTCGCCCACAGAAACCCTGAAAGCTGGTTGTTCGTAGTAGGCTTCATGTTTGCGCCATATATATATATATGCATGTATATATATATAGATATACCTGGAAAGCCGGAAAGCCATGATATCATTGCGCCCGCAGGATGGTCCCGCAACTCTGTTCAAGCTATTAAGCTATCAGAATAAGCTATTAAGCTATTAAGCTATTAGATTATTAGAACAAGCGATTAAGCTATTAAGCTATTAAGCTGTTAAGCTATTAGAATAAGCGATTAAGCTAGTAAGCTATTCGAATAAGCGATTAAGTCGATTAAGTTATTAAGCTGTTAGAATAAGCGATTAAGCTATTAAGCTATTAGAATAAGCGATTAAGCTATTAAGCTATTAGAAAAAGCGATTAAGCTATGAAGCTATTAGAATAAGCGATAAGCTATTAAGCTATTAGAATAAGCGAGGGACCCTGCATAATATCTCTTTTTGGTCAAACGACCTTGACCTTTTTTTTTGCGATTACGGCTTTGATCGTCTGGAGCCACTTGTGTGAGAGTTACGGCTTTTTACGGCCTTTTTTCAACAAAATGTCGAAAAAATACGGTTTTGCTACGGATAGGCTTGTGTTAGGGCTGCTACTTTTTTTACTTTTTTTTCAACAAAATGTTGAAAAATACGGTTTTGCTACGGGTAGGACTGCAATTTCTTTTGATTTGACATGTTTTTGTGGTCATTGCGGGTAAAAACAATATTTTACCAAACAAAATGATCATTAATTACGGCTTTTTCCCATAATGACAGTCGACCAGAAAATTGTGTGTTTTGGGTTTTCCAGGTATATATATAATATATATAAGATGTTTTAATATACGTCGTATCATATGTATGCAGGAACAAGATGTATAACAAGATGTAATTAAATTAACAAGTTTGCAACCAAATCGGGTCATTTTTTGATTTGGCAAAGCACGATCCTGGCCGCCTGGCCAATCTCCTCTGTCATTCACCACTACCTTATTTTGACTCTTAAACTGTGCCCATGAGACAGTGACACTAAGGGCAGATTGGCGAAAGAACTGCTACGAAACTTGGCACATCTTAGGCAAGCTATGAAAGCAGCCGGTCAATTGGCCTTGCAGGTGATGTTGATCCTTGGTCTGGTTGTCTTGAAATTTTATATATTTGCTGGAGGCGAATCCCGTATACTGGTAGGATCCTTGACCATGCATGGCAAGTATGTCGAGTTGTCGCTTGAATTGAGGATCCCGACAAAAAGTACAAGAGAAGGTTTAAGACCCTTGACCGCACTCATGTGCTGACCTGTTCAAGATCCGTGAGTATTACAGAAAGTGCAATATTGGATGGTGCAGTGTACAGTGTGTAATTCCTCATGTGTACTATGTACGGCTATGTGCAATACATTTGTTGGCAAAGATATTCTTGCTCACTCTTGTGGCAGGTTCGACTTGAGGAGGGCATAAAAGAAATTACCAATTTGGTTTTACGACGGAAGCGCTTGTGTGGATAGTGAACGTGTTTCATGTGTGTGTGTTATTTACTCCTTTTCAATATCCTTATCCTTCCTCAGATGTTGTATGCCATTGTATGTAATATGATGTATAGTTTACCATTGCCAATGGAGGGCTAATTATTTTAGGACTTTTTTTTTGATCAGGTTTAGGAATTATTTTTGGATTCCTGCTTCTCTGCTTTTCCTGCTTTTCCTGCTTGCTCTGCTTTTCCTGCTTTTCCTGCTTTTCCTGCTTTTCCTGCTTCTCTGCTTTTCTGCTTTTTTGCTTTTCTGCTTCTCCTGCTTCTCTGCTTCTCTGCTTTTCTGCTTTTTTGCTTTTCTGCTTCTCCTGCTTCTCTGCTTTTCTGCTTTTTTGCTTTTCTGTTTTTCCTGTTTCTTTGCTTCTCTGCTTTTCCTGCTTTTCCTGCTTCTCTGCTTTTCTGCTTTTCCTGCTTCTTTGCCTTTCTGCTGTTTTGCTTTTGTGCGTTTCCTGTTTCTTTGCTTCTCTGCTTTTTTGCTTCCCTGCTTTTTTTTTTGCTTTGCCTGCTTTAAATACTTGATTTCCATGTAAGATGCATTTTGCACAGTATTTACATCCCTGAGTATCACATGACCAACCTTCTATTGAAAACTAGCAATGTAACATGTGAGAAGAGGTGCTTGCATTCTGCTTTGGGGGGAGGCGCTGCGCCTTCCCCCAATCCCCCCCTCCCGCTTTTTTTTTAATTTAAACTTAAACCCAAGTTACATTAGTTGGTTTTTGCGAACTAACCTTCTCTGGAAAGCTGACAGGATTACATGTGATAGATAGATAGATAGCTAGATACCTCGATCGATAGATAGCTAGATAGATAGATAGCCAGCTAGATAGATAGATAGCTAGAGAGATAGATAGCTAGATACCTCGATCGATAGATGGCTAGATAGATAGCTAGATAGATAGATGGCTAGATAGATAGCTAGATAGATAGATAGCTAGCTAGATAGATAAAGAGGTAGCTAGATAGATATAGATAGATAGATAGATAGCTAAATAGATAGGTAGATAGTTAGCTAGATAGATAGATAGCTAGATAGATAGCTCGATAGCTAGATAGCTGGATAGACAGCTGGATGGCTAGATAGATAGATAGATAGCTAGATACCTCGATAGATAGATGGCTAGATAGATAGCTAGATAGATAGATGGCTAGATAGATAGCTAGATAGATAGCTAGATAGATAGATGGCTAGATAGATAGCTAGATAGATAGATAGCTAGCTAGATAGATAAAGAGGTAGCTAGATAGATAGCTAGATAGATAGATAGATATCTAAATAGATAGGTAGATAGTTAGCTAGATAGATAGATAGCTAGATAGATAGCTCGATAGCTAGATAGCTAGATAGATAGATAGCCAGCTAGATAGATAGGTAGATAGATAGCTAGCAAGATAGCTAGCTAGATAGGTAGATAGATAGATAGATAGATAGATAGCTGGATAGATAGATAGCTTGGTAGATAGATAGCTAGATAGATAGATAGCTAGATACCTCGATAGATAAATGGCTAGATAGATAGCTAGATAGATAGATGGCTAGATAGATAGCTAGATAGATAGCTAGATAGATAGATGGCTAGATAGATAGCTAGATAGATAGCTAGCTAGATAGATAAAGAGGTAGCTAGATAGATAGCAAGATAGATAGATAGCTAAATAGATAGGTAGATAGTTAGCTAGACAGATAGATAGCTAGATAGATAGCTCGATAGCTAGATAGCTAGATAGAGCTAGATAGATAGCTAGATAGATGGCTAGATAGCTAGATAGATAGCTAGATAGATAGATAGATAGCTAAATAGATAGGTAGATAGTTAGCTAGATAGATAGATAGCTAGATAGATAGCTCGATAGCTAGATAGCTAGATAGATAGATAGCCAGCTAGATAGATAGGTAGATAGATAGCTAGCAAGATAGCTAGCTAGATAGGTAGATAGATAGATAGATAGATAGCTGGATAGATAGATAGATAGATAGCTTGGTAGGTAGATAGCTAGATAGATAGATAGCTAGATAGATAGCTCGATAGCTAGATAGATAGACAGATAGCCAGCTAGATAGATAGGTAGATAGATAGCTAGCAAGATAGCTAGCTAGATAGGTAGATAGATAGATAGCTAGATAGATAGATAGCTTGCTAGATAGATAGCTAGCTTGCTAGATAGATAGCTAGATAGCTAGATAGCTAGCTAGCTGGATAGATAGCTAGCGCCCTCCCTCAATTCCCCCCATCCGCTTTTTATCTAATCCCAAGCTTCCGCATCTGTAAATATTTGGGTGAACATGCTCACATGTAGAACATCCCATGCAAAATGGAAGGTGAACATGCCAAAATGTGGCAAATACATACAAAATGGAAGGTGAACATGCCCACATGTAGGAAATCCCATGCAAAATGGAAGGTGAACATGCCAACATGTGGCAAATACCATACAAAATGGAAGGTGAACATGCCCACATGTAGTAAATCCCATGCAAAATGGAAGGTGAACATGCCCAAATGTGGCAAATACCATGCAAAATGACAAATTCAAGTTCCAAACCGTTGCAAACACTAGGCAAATGGTACCAGCCAAGAAATCCAAAAAAAAATCCCAAACCTGCTCAAAAAAAAATCCTAAAACTATTTCACACCCGTAATTGCCAATTGCGCCAATCTTGAAACCTGAACATGACTGACATGATGTCTGTGAACGATTCGAACGACTTCAGAGCTTGAAGCTTCATTTGCTTTGAAGAAACGTTCAACACAAAGTTTAGGAGTACTGATTGCCCATGTTCAAGAGAACTTTGCTTGTAAGGCACCGTGTGGATGAAACATTCGGACGGTTTTGTTCGCACAAGTTCAGGTTTCCGGAAGTGCCTTTATGTCATTTTATGATTTTTATGTGCATGTTAATTCTATCCATTTCTGTCCTCTTGGATCGATAGGATGGTCAGACTGTGAAAGGATGAAGTCGATGACTTCATGCACATTCATTTGCTCGCAGTGAATAAAAAGCTCGCGATTCTGACACCTGGATTCGTTTTCAAACCATGATGTTTGGGAGAACTGATTCTACGGATGGAGGCAAGATCTTTTCCGGGCACCCTCCGTCCTTGAAGAGGCAGTTGCTTAGGCTTAGCCAACACTACATAGTTTTAGCATTAAGAAAAGTTTGCCTGCAGTTCATGCTCAGGAAAACAGACCTCGGGGATGGCAAGATGAAAGTGGATGTGGAAGAGACTGATTATTGTTCTTCGGCTGTGATTGTAGATATTGGGAGAGAGGGGCTTCAAAACTAACAGACCCAGACAGTAGGAGAGAGACAGTAAGAAACCACGCATAGATTCCAATTGGGCCGCTTCAAGTGGCAGGGCATCCAGACCACCACTACAGTAGATGCTACATTGGTTCTAAGGTGTGGAGTATGACCTTCACCCGTACTGCCAGGCAAAGTTTTTGAGCTCACAATTGGCCGAAATTTGATGTGAGGATCAATTGCAGTATGATATAGCGTGTGTGACTCTCATGATCTCTCATGATTAGCATTGTTGAGGCATGCGCGTTAGGATTGAAAAGAGTCGTGAGTAGTGCTACAAGTTGTAACATGTTGCTTGATCTTTTCGTGAAAACAATGGAAAATTGGAGCTAGGTCGCAGCAGTATGCTTGCGCCCAGTGCCAGCCGCACAGGATGCTCCACCAGATCTATGCAACAATGTGGATTGTCAGAGTCTTTCACCATCTGAGAAGGAAATTGGTTTGGAGTACTGGCTCGGCAGGTGGGAAGCCAGTCAGAAGTCCAGAATTCAGCAGCCGCACCTGGAGGATTCCTAGAAACTGCAGTGGAAACTTACCAAGTGATTCAGCTGTCACATGAAAACTGGTGCTGGAATGGTGAAACCTCCAGGCAGCTTCCACTAACCAGTTTTTGGGACCCACAATTGCAGTGGCCAAGTACCACACCAGGCATTGAGCAACTATGAGCAACTTATACTTTGTCCAACTTGACCGACGTCGAGCAGGTGCGAGGAAAGCCACAATACCAAACGCGCCGAAGGCATCAACTTCGCTTTTGCGAAGGCCAGACTGGGCACATGTGTTCGAACTAGTTCAATCTGTGCATAAATCCTACCACATTCCTTCGCCGAAATTGTCAGCATATCAACTATCTGTGACTATATGTAAGACTGATTGTGCTGTACCTTGTTATTGTCATTGAACAAAAGATATTAGGTAGTAGAGTATTGTAGAGTACGGCTTTGGGTTCCATGGTGTTTGAGTTGACAGAGTGGTTATGCTTTCTGATACGCGGCTGCAAGACCCCGGAGAAGAATCATCTCATGGTGGACAAGGACAATCGCATTTTTGCTGTTGGAACTTTGTCCCTACGCGAGAGCAGGGGGGCCCTTGTATGTACTTTCAGCATGCAGGTCATGCATAACTGCATAACATGTATTTCCCCAACTGCTGGGTGAGGGTCTCTAGATTTAAACTATTTTAACAAAGGTGCCGCTCCTCTTCTTCTTCTTCTTCTTCTGACTCCCTTCCTCCTTCGTCTTGTCCTCCTCCTTCTCCTCCTCCTCGCTTGCTGCACTTGCTGCATTTGCTGCCATATCACCAGCTCCGGATGCTGTGTGGGGCAAGCCCGGGCCCAAACACCATAGTGCCAGCTCCGGATGCTGTGGGGCACGCCTGGACCCGAACACAATATTCCAGCTCCGGATGCTGTGGGGCATGCCTGGGGGCAAACACCATATCGCCAGCTCCTGACGCTGTGAGGCACGCCTGGACCCGAACTTGCTTATTTGTAGAACATGGCCACTTACCATGCTGGGACCTGTTTGACGTAGAACTGCATTTGATGGCATTTAGCTACAATATGCTATAATGTTGACCCCGGATTAATAAACCCCCTCCCCCCCTATAGGTCAACTAGGTCAACAAGGTCCAGTCAGGGGGTCCAAAAACCGAACCCCCTAAATAATGTGACATTCATTCATCCATAAACGATAATCATCAGATTCCTATGGGAAAAGATTCGAAAACCAATGGTAAACCATCAGATTCCTATGGGCACAGATTAGAAAATTAATGGTAAACAATCAGATTCCTATGAGGGAAGGTGAGGAAACCACGCAAAAACCATCAGATTCCTATGGGAAAAGAGATTCGAAAACCAATAAAAGATTCGAAAACCAATGGTAAACCATCAGATTCCTATGGAGAAAGATTTGAAATTTAATGGTAAACCATCAGATTCCTATGAGGGAAAGTGAGGAAACCACGCAAAAACCATCAGATTCCTATGGGAAAAGATTCGAAAACCAATAAAGGATTCGAAAACCGATGGTAAACCATCAGATTCCTATGGGGAAAGATTGGAAAATTAATGTTAAACCATCAGATTCCTATGAGGGAATGAAAGGGAGTCACCTCTTCCCAACATGATGAGGCAACCCACAAAAAGAACCTCTGAAACCAGTGTGTTTGGCAATAGTGCGGCTTCGACCCAATGAAAGCACAGCTCTTGCAATGAAAGCGAGCCACCTCTTCCCAACATGATGAGCCAACCCACAAAAATTCTCTGAAACCACTGTGTTTGGCAATAGTGCGGCTTCGACCTAGTGAAAGCACATCTCCTGCAATGAAAGAAAGCCACATAGAAGCAAGCAAAGGTAGCTAACATAACAGCAAGACATTAGCAGAGAAAGAAGCACAACACACAAGCATTCAAGCCAGCTGTGTACCACCCCCGGGCTGCAAGGCGCACCCTCCGGGAATCGAGCCCGGGTTAAGCGGCCCAAAGCCTATTCTACACCACTGAGGCACACGGGCTTGCCCTAAATGGCAAAAAAAGGCTTCATAGGACCAGTGACTCTGCCTAGCAGGGTTACCGGAAATCAAAAAGACAATGCGCAACACCCTCCTAACCCCCCAAACAACCACCCCATTTAATTAAACCCTCACAAACCCTCCCCAACCCTTTGGCAGTGGCTTCCACCTCATGAAACCTCTTGCGACGATAAAGAGTCCCCTCTTCCCATCATCATGAGCCCAACAACCCCTGAAACCAGTGTGTTTGGCAATAGCGCGGCTTCGACCTAATGAAAGCACAGCTCTTGCAATGAAAGGGAGCCACCTCTTCCCAAGATGATGAGGCAACCCACAAAAAACCAGTGTGTTTGGCAATAGTGCGGCTTCGACCTACTGAAAGCACAGCTCTTGCAATGAAAGGGAGCCACCTCTTCCCAAGATGATGAGTCAACCCACAAAAAACATCTGAAACCAGTGTGTTTGGCAATTGCGCGGCTTCGACCTAATGAAAGCACAGCTCTTGCAATGAAAGAGAGTCACCTCTTCCCAAGATGATGAGCCAACCCACAAAAAACTTCTGAAACCAGTGTGTTTGGCAATAGCGCGGCTTGGACCTACTGAAAGCACAGCTCTTGCAATGATAGAGGGTGCCTTCAAGATGCCCTCTTAATTTTGGTTGTGGCTTATCTGGATCCACCTGTATATGTGCATTTCAAAATACGTCGTCGTAGTAGTAGTAGTAGTAGGAGGAGGAGTAGTAGCAGTAGTAGCAGTAGTAGCAGTAGTAGCAGTAGTAGCAGTAGTAGCATTAGTAGCAGTAGTAGCAGTAGTAGCAGTAGGAGTAGAAGAAGTAGCAGTAGTAGTAGCAGTAGTAGCAGTAGTAGCAGTAGTAGCAGTAGTAGCAGTAGTAGCAGTAGTAGCAGTAGTAGCAGTATATAGTAGCAGAAGTAGTAGTAGTAGTAGCAGCAGCAGTAGCAGCAGTAGCAGAAGTAGCAGCAGCAGCAGTAGCAGCAGCAGTAGCAGCAGCAGTAGCAGCAGCAGTAGTGGTGGTAGTAGTAGTAGCAGCAGTAGTAGTAGCAGCAGCAGCAGTAGTGGTGGTAGTAGTAGTAGCAGTAGTAGCAGCAGCAGCAGCAGCAGCAATAGTAAACAATTGCCACATTGCAAAAGCATACTTGCGAGGTGGATGAGGAAAGATCAGGCAATGTTGATGTAGCTGTTGAAGGAATTCATTGCTTAAATGATTGCAATCTGAAGCACGCATAGAAAAAACTCATCGCGGCTGGGTGGGTTTTACTAATTGGGGGAGGCGTCGTTTTATTTGTGGGGGGGACACCGCTCAAGGGGTGTAGCCTTTCTGAGTTCCCAGTCCCAAAAATAGCATTTTTTAATTAGATTTTAATTAGAAATCGATTATTTGGGGGATATGTATGGATATGTGTTTTTTAAAGTTTTGGCGTCTTGAAATTGTCAAATGGCAAAGACATTCTTGCGAGAGGGATGAGGAAAGATCAGGTTCCATTGCTTAATTGATTGCGATCTGAAGCACGCATAGAAAAAACTCATCACGGCTGGGTGGGTTTTACTAATTGGAGGGGGGCGTCGTTTTATTTGTGGGGGGGACACCGCTCAAGGGGGGTAGCCTTTCTGAGCTCCCAACAACAGCATGTTTAAATTAGATTGTAATTAGAAATCGATCATTGGGGGATATGTTTTTTTTTTCAGTTTTGGCGTCTTGAAATTGCCAAAGGGCATGGGAGTGCATCTCATGAGAGTTTCAAACATGAGAACCCAAGAAAGTAATGATATGCGAAATCTCAAGTGAGAATGCGTTCAGTTTAGCATGGGAAAACATTAGAAAACTCAGTTGTTCAGGAGAATTGAGAGTAAGTATATAAAAGAAATGCACGAGGTCATCATGTACCAGGAGGTGAAAGGGCGGGCATGACATGGCATTGATCGATATAGGGCAAAAAAACAGCCACCAGGCATGGGAGGGCTACGGCATTCCATGAAGCCACCAAAAGTTATGAGGGTTGGGTCTTAAGTCTTAACAGTGGTTATGGGAGTTTGGCATGCATGAGGGTTCAGAAACATGGGGTCAAACTGTGTCATTTAATGAGGATGGGTTTCATCAGGGTTTCAAAGCATGGGGGTTGGATTCCATGAGAGTGCAGCTCATCAGAGTTTTAAACCATTGAAACATCTAGCTTACTGGGGAAACAGCACCTTATTGACTCTAGTATTGGCCCAAAATAGGCTTAAGGATCACTAAGTAACCCTGGAAGTTGTAGCCCGAATTAAAAAGTAAGAGGGGGTAATATGGAGTAATAGCAAATTATATACTCCCAAAAATTTGGGGATCCCGGAGGGGCTTCGCTAATTAGGGGGTATTAGACTGTTATTAGGGGGGGAAACCGCACCTAATTGACTTTAGTATTGCCCCAAAATTTTCGGAGGGAACGGGCTTCGCTAATTCGGGGGTTTTATTAATCCTACCTTGGCATTAATATTGCATTTTTATTTTTTTTTGATAGCACGATCTTTCCATATTTGCGCATCAGCCTCATGACCGGCTCAGCGCAGCGGCGCCGCTGAAAACGACCACGTCCATTGAAGTGGAAACAAGGGCTGCAGACGTGATTGCCATTGTGGCACTTCTCTCCTTCTGTTGTTTGTTTGCACACTTGGAATCTGAAAAGTTGCCCAAAATAATGCCACAGTGGGGATCACTCGAAGTAAAAAATTGTTTTGCCTACAGAAACGAAGGCCCCTATCATATCATATCTTATATAATATTATTTATTCTTATTTAATACTCTATATGTCATATGATGTTATATGCAGATGCACAGACAGCATGTTCAATAAGTGTTGCTGTTTGTTATTTGTTTTTCTCACGCTATCCACACTCAAGTTGGGCACAATGGTGCAATCCTGTACAGAGTCGAGTTGCTTTGTATGCATTGAGCCAGCTAGTGACACTCAGAACGGTGATTGAAACTAATTATGTGCAACAGAATGCAACAGATGTTCACTGGGGAGCGTCAAATTTGACAATTGGAAGGAACTCTTGGATAGCAACTTCAAATGCAGCTCTGGTGGAATGAGATGCACACCCAACTTGGATGGAGGTTTGTGGCTTGTCCTAAGCATCAGATCAAAAAAAATGCCAGAACGTGTCAGAAGTTGCCACTGAAACATACTATATATACCATACTTCTCAACCCTTAGTGTAAGTTTTGACGCCAATGTTTCTCCGTTTTCATGTCCCAAGATATGTGCTGCAATTTGTTGCATCAAAAAGATTTTCGAAGATGCGAAGGAGGCCCTCAGAGAGCCTCAGAACTAACATGGAAAACCCGCAGCATATCGTCCAGTCCAAGTTTTCCAAGTTGTCCAGCTATGAAGTCAGAGGTACTGCACGCGACAGTATGGCGGGGTTTGTACACCGTCGGGCGCCCCAATCCTAGTCTGACTTACATATTATATATATATAGAGGTAAACGCGCGCACACACCTACACACATGTTGAATGTAGCATTTTTATTGTTTTTGTTTTATCATTCCCTTGTCATCAGTATATACATCCAATGACCCTCCCTTGTTCGACCTAATCATGTTATGTAAGTTATATGCATTATGTTTACTATTTGTCGGACATGATGTCATGTTGAATTGGGAACATGGTGAAACTTGAAAATATAGTTATGAACTGTCCTTACATTGTTGCAATATTGCATTAATTATATCTATTTATCATGAATTATTCGGGTTCATCATGACGAACCTCCATGGTCTATGATACCAGAATCAGGTGCTTCATCCCAGGGACCAAGGCGTGCCATTGGTGCATGATTTCAGTGTTTGATTTGTTGCTTTAGAAGCGCGCTAAAGACAAAGAGTTATGCAATGTTATGCAGAGAATGAACAAATGAGAACATGCTAAAGAGATGCAAAGATTGTAGGTGCTTAGATTCCAGTGAATGGCTAAGTGAACAGCATTGCATGCCTATTTCTGATGCAATACCTTTGAGCCTTGATTCGCAGGTTCCATTTCCGGCTGCAAACACCACTCCGACCTGCCCGTCCAAAATCTCAGAGCGAGAGAACTGTGCAAACTCTGTCGCGGCAATGTTTGTTCAGTTCGCAAGTGTTCAATCTATCATTTGCCCACCGCCACAGCTACGCTTGCAGTAATCGATGATAGTGTGACTATCTCTAAGTCATTTTTTTGCGAAGCTGAAATACTTCGCGAGTTCGCCTATTTCACGAGGCTTTTGAGTTTCCACTTTTTTTCGCGGGTGGCTTTTTGATGTTCTTTTGCAAGAACTCGAGCTTTCGGAAGTGCAATCCCAGTTCAGTCCACGTTGAACCTTCGGGTTAATTACAACAGTCACATCATAGCACCTTCTCACGGCTGGAAGATGAGCACCTCGGATTCCCATTGAGGTTCAACGTTCTGGCCGAAGGAGGATACACACCACCTGCAGGGACCGAATGCTTTTTTGCTGCAGAAAGCACTAGAAAGCGGAGGCATGTTGTAATACGTGTAACTATGTAAGAATAATGAAGAATATAAGATATGTAAGTGCAGAAAGAGGTGGCATTCATTACAGCGGACTTGCTGGCAACCAGCCATAACTTCTTCACACCCAGGTAAATCCAGAGATGCGGCAGACATTTGCTGCCTTTACAAAGTCGGTGGTGCCTGCAGCCAGCCGGCTGATGGACTGGGGGGGCTAAAAGAAAGCCTTCAGTCACTTGTGTAGGTTTGAGAGTGCAAATTCGCTTGTGCAGAAATGTGCAAACACATACAGACAGAGAGAAAGAGAGAGAGAGAGAGAGAAAGAGAGACAGAAATGCGCTGACATGAGTATGTGCCGATAGCTTTGCTATAAGCTTGAGCTACCATCTCACATAAACGAGTTTTCAAATTGACACAAGTTGACAAAAATACAAAATATTACAAAAAACGGCTGAGGAATGCGTGGATAATCTTCGAATATCTTTGAATCATGATTCCGGTCTTAACACTGTGATACACTGTTCGTGCAATCATTCTGTGTCGGAATATGTTTACCGTATGAAGACGCAGCTGAAATTTCATCCACTCGAATCGAACCTAACTGCAACTTCTACAACTCCTGTAATTAACATTAATTAACCAATATATTATATTGACTATTGGCACATTGAATCATTGATCGTCAAATCTATTCGTCCTTTTTGTCCATTTGCCTACTGTACCCCTTGCAGTACTGTATGTCCTTTCCATTTGGATCCCTTGCAGGATCTAGTGCAGAGCTGTCGGCCTCAGGACCCTGGGCATGATGCGTCAAATTCGATCCAGATTCGATCCTATTTGTTTTGTGCTGAAATGTGCTGATCAATTTGAACTACAGAGAGATCAGAGAGTGTTGCTTTCGTTGCTTTTGCTCCCTTGGAATGAAAGGCGCTCTGCCAGTGCTCTGCCAGTGCTGTGCCAGTGCTCTGCCAGTGCTCTCTGCCAGTGCCCTGCTGTTTTCCGCGAACTTTTTCTCCATTTTGTTCATGTTTGTTCCTTTGGAAAAGGTCACTCTTCATCTTCCAGATTTCAGCTTCCTGCGAGGCTACATAAGCATGATGGCAGCCAGCCTGGAGGAGAGTTTGACGGATAAACCTTAGTAAACCATTCCAAACCATGTTGATATGTTGTAGATTGTGCAAAAATAGATCTCTCCCTGGTGTCCGGATGTTGCTGAAAGATGCTGAAAGTAAGGTTCCGGAATTACTGATACAGATACGGGGGTCGTTCGCCGGTTCAACTGAGGTGCATGTTCCGCGTTTTGCTGCGGATTCAACCTGTTCGCACTGCGGACATGTAGGGACATGAATGGGTTCGACACGTGCCGATTGCAGGATCCTGAGCACATGTTCAACTTTGCCAAGCGTTGGATAGAGGAGCAGAGCCAAAAAGCACTTTCAAAGCTGCACAGCCAATATAAGTCTGCGTCTCCAACTGATGGAGTTTTATAGCCTTCCTTACAGTACTTGGCGGAGAGATGCCAACTATCCGTGATGTTTTGTGTTGTTTGTTTGGTGAATTTAAATAATTTAGCACGTAGATGTTTCGACTTGTTTGGGGAAATACTGGTGCACAAGCAACATGTGCAGCTTGCAGTGAGAACAATTTTGTTCTGACTTTTGACTACGATTGCAAGCCGAAGCAGGGGATGATTGACACTGCGTTTCTCTTTTCTCTTTCAGCGCGAACTTGGCAAGATTTGAGTCATATGTTGAAATGTTGCAGTTTGTTGCAGTAACTTGAACAGAGTTGAAATCAGACGATTTTCCTTTCGCTGTTCGAACTCTAGACTCTGATGGTGGTTAAACATTTTTTGCTGATGCTGATGATGAATTCAAAGCTGCTTTTGTTTTGCACCGGTGGACAGGCCATGGCGGCCATGAGTCATGAGATTCCGCTTCCATCCTCAGCCATGCAAGATAAGATAAGATATAAGTATCTTGAGTATGTTGGAAATTTGTTGGAATATATTTGAACAAAACACATGCTTTGCCGTGCTGCGGTTGCTTCCATTGATCACTCCCTGTGCTCATTTGTTTGCACACACAGGACAACGGCGGCAAAGTTGAGAATGAGGACATCGCCCAAAGCATGTCCAAGCATTGTAATTCACAACACGGGATAATTTGCTGGTGTCATTTTGTTCCGATTTTTTGTCACTGGACTAGCTTTTGCAAAATAAACTGCCCTGAAGTACGGTAGAATCATGTAGAATCTATGCCAGTGAGCAGGTGCCAGATCTGTAAAACGCAGGCAAGACTCTCAATCCATTCTGGTCATTTTTTGCATTTTTTGGGCTAGGATTATGCCTTCCTTGCAGGATCAGCTGAAGGAAGAAGCATATTGGCTATGGCAGGTACATCCTCCAAAGAGATATGAAGAGGACTTCCCGATGGGTCAATATGTGTCAGATCCCATCAAGTCATAACGACTAAGTTCGTGTGCCGCAGCCAGGGGCACGGGCAATGCCAATTTATACAGTGCAAATATATGCAAATATGTGCAAATACTCAAGGAAATGATTTTGTTGAACATGCATTCAAGGAATGTCTAGGCTGGCAACTTGGCATCTCCTTCATCCTTTCTCTGTGCAATTTTTAAATGCATCTGCTCTGGGAGGCTTGGAAGGAGTTCCAGGCGAACCTCAAGGCTGGGCATACTCAAGATAAATTAATTAGCATATAAATCATATAAATAGTAAACATGGTAGATGTGGGCATCATTTTAAAGGATAAAAAAGGAAGGTGTGACTTGAGCTAGGGACGCCTTGGGGATTGAGCTCCTCTCACCATCCAGACACCTTGAGAATGGATCTTTTCCTTTTCGGTAGCAAACACGTTGCGATTGTTGTTGACTTTCTTGATACTGTATATGTTGGGTTCTCGATGCTGTCTAAATGACAGTCTAACATCGCCCCTAGTCATAGTCTCTATTGAGACTCCTGATTGAGCAAGACTGGCTCTGAGACTCAAAGCTGCTATGATTGTTCAGCACGGATTTCGAATGGCCATGGCAATGGAAGTGGAAGAATCAGAAACCAATCGAATCTAAAGAACCAATATGCCATACTGCAGCATGTTGCCCATGTTGCCCTCATGGCATGCCATGGCCAGGCCAGTACTGCTGTGAACTTTGGCCCCGGTAGTGGCACCGAAGCGCCCGGCCTTCCAGGTGCCATGCAGTGCCGGGCATGGCTCAGCATGGCCACTGCTGTGTATCCCCATGTTTCGTCAGATATGACTGTCAGAGGTTACTGCAATGTTATCACTATGTCACTATATGTTATGGCTCTTGATTCCACGATCCCGTCTAAATTGCACGGTAAATTCAAGCCATACGACACAGTCCTATGCATTTGGGTTGGCTTGCCACCTGCCCTTGTACTGCAGTTGCGGCATGCGCAGAAAAATTACCCGCACCATTTTGCCCGATTTCCATCGACTTTCAAAGATTCCTTTTGCCAATAGGCATGCGAAGGTGATCCAAGGGCATAACAGCACACCATGAAGATCATGAAGCTCCAGCCAGATTCGCTCTTCCCCCCGGTTGGTTGTCTTTTGCCCTCCTTCATCGCACAGTGGTTCAGGAGACACCACCACGCCCGCCACACCCGAACCAGGCATGATTTCGAACCGTTTGTGTGAGCAAAGTGCAATCCAACAGCTTAAAGACTAGACGCGGCTAGGAATAGTATGGCGAAGGTCCCTGCAGGAGAGTTGATTGATTTGAGAAAGTTGACACCAGACAGTATGAGCAAGGAATTGCAAAACTCTCCCTGTCCGCAGCAAGAAAAGCTGCCGCCAGCTGGAGACAATGCTTTTCCTCAATCTCTTAAATTATTGATAATTATTGCTAGTGAGGAATCAAAGGGATCTTTTGTGCTGATACAAACGGTACTGCAGCATTCTGCCAAGCATGCATTGATCATTGTATGCATGCGTGCAGATTTACATCTTACACTTATTTATGTATAGCATTTAGATGTATATTTATATGCAAAATCATTGTTTGCCATTGATTATGCCGAAACCCACGTTTACTTTTCTTCGCGGCCGACAGGAAAGAACAAAGTTCACCGTGCACATTATCCTGTTTGGCCCCAATCTCAGATGTCATCATGTAGGCACAACTGCAGTGTCGAGACTTTCCTTCCTGTCTACTTCAATCCCCTAAAAATGCTTCCAACAAGCGGGAAGGCTTCACAATCACATGTTACTGGCAATCGTTTCTATAAGCTGTATAAGCTACCGGGATCTTCAATCGAAACGAAAAAGATGTGCTCAACCTGCTTTTCGTAGCACTTTTTGAAGGATCGAGTGCTTTTTGGGCAAACGAGCACTCTTCCGCAAAAGCACTGTTTTTGGTGCATAAAGCATATATGATTCAAGGCCGCACTCCGAGCGCACAATCCCGCAAACGGGCGCACAAAACCGCACACGAGCGCACTTACAAAAAGCATCCTTTTGAATCCTTTTGATGTCTTGCCGTAGTTGCTGCTCGTGCACTTATTTTCTGAGCGGAACAGTTTTCAAGTCGAGCACTTATTTCATTTCTGCTCAAATTGAGCTCCAGGTAGCGGTAAAATATACAAATATGTGTAATGCAAGGTGCTGAGATTTACTAGAGAGATCAAGCCATCTCTGGACCGACAGGTTTGAATTTCATGTTTCAGTGTTATGTTTGATCTGATTTGTTTATCCGAAGAAGGACAACATAATGTCAGCGAATCTTGATAATCTTTGGTTGCTGCTTAGGATTGCTGTTGCGTCTGTCGGCGCCTGTGGATTCCTTGCGGCTGTCTGGGGCTAAGAGTTAGCAAAATTAACCTAGCTTCAAAATATCAGTGGACTTGCGTCATGATTTTTTTCTTCACCGATGCTACCTCCAGTGGTTTGGCTAAGTAATTACTTCACATCATTCTGTGGGGTACGCACAAATCAAGGATATTTGACTGAAAGGAAGAACACCTTTGATTTCTGCAACATTCCATTTCAGCCCAGTGACCCTTACCACTATTGACTCCCGCACTTGGCCCCAGTCACCTTCATGATGGACATATCAAGAAACACCTGTTTCTTTAAGATCAGCTGGGAATGGGTATATACGGTACACTGTACAATCATGTGTCACATGAAAGGTCATAAGATCCAGCAAACCACAGCAAACCTATCCTGCACTCAGGCCTGGTTTTACTTGTCAGGGACGCCCAGATTCAACAATACAGCAATTCATGCAGGAAAGTGAAATGCTCCTGTGGGAGCATGCGCACAATGGTTTGGCAAATGCGTGATATTCATGTTTCACTGGAGGAACACATGTTATTCGGCATGAGTCATGGCAAGGTTTTAAAAAAAACTGAACAAAACATCATTAAAAAATGCAGTCGGCCTGACTCAAGCAGTTAGCATCAGTTAGCTTGCTTTGTTGGTGCGGTCAAACTGAGACGCGCTTGCAAGTCCACAGTTTTCAGATGTTTTCAGATGTTTTGACGGGCATGGGTACATGGTTCTAACATGTTCTAACATGTTCTAACATCTAATATAATGCTATATCTAGCTGTTTTCCCTGGCCATGACCGCAGAGGTTCTGCTCGGCAGGGTTCAGATATTGTTCTTTTTAACGTTCAACTTTCAGACGCGCTACTGTAAGTCTTTTGATGTCTTTTGATGTCTTTTGATGTCTTTGTTTTATTTTAACCTCCTCATAACTATCCTTTTCTTGCTGTACTTATCCAAAGGTGCAGTCAGTGAGTGATTATCGCTACCCGATGTCCCAATCATCTTCTGGAGTTGTGTGCGGTGTGCTGACACGCTTTTTTCGGGGGCGAAGGTACCGAAATCCTCGCCAAAGACGCCAGCGAGGATCCTTTGTGGAAGAAGAAACTCATCGTTCATTGTAAGTGGCCCAGAGACCAGCCAGACTGGACTGGATTGGACGCTACTATGCCATTCTAATTCATTCTATATATATATATATATATGTATTATACCGTACCAGACTACTGTACCATGTACTGTAATTGTATGCACTATGCAAACCATTTCGCAGCTATGGCCTATAGTTGCACCTTCTGACAATTTCCTGACACATATCTGACATGCTCATCCAGTTGATATTGCCTTGGCACGCTGGCAGTGGGCATGATGACATCCAAATGACTGAGCTGAGTAAGTCATGTTTTTGTTTGGAAATTGCCCGCGTAAAATTGTTTCAAGGTTCAATGATATAGGGGCTTGATTTTCCATAATTCTCCATAATTCGCAAGCCCTTCAGACCCACCGACTGTGGCTCGCCAAGCCTGCAACAAAGCGCGTTTTGTTGAACTATGTTGAACTTTATTTGTCTCATCCCTGTAGTTTGCACTATCGCAGAGACTAATTATGCCCTTCACGCCACCCAGACAAGCCAGAGAGGGTTTGGCAAAGGCAAATGACGCGAATGTGACTCTGGACGGCATGTGATCCGGACGTGTATAGTTTGCGTGTTTGTCATCATGTATAGCAATTGTTCGTGCGGTGTCTGGGGCGCTTTGGCTTGTCATCATGCAATCTCTCAAATCTCTCAAGAGAGATCAAGAAAGTCTGACGGGGGTCAAGACCTGCGCAGCTAGAATCTTGCCAGTGCTACCAGAGGCTAGGGTTTCACACCCATTTAGTCCTGGAATCGTTTGGGCAGCTTGCGAGATGGGCGCAAAACAGCGTATGCTCACATTTTTGCAGCTCAGTGGCATCATCACATATCTTCATATTATATTTTGTCATAATTATTACATTTAAATGGATTTAAATGGTATATCTATATAATTATGTATGATAATTCTGATAGCATTTCTCGACTTTTGCTGCTGCAGTTATATACACTGCGAAAATAGGAACCTACTTGACACAGCCCAACTGTTTATCATTTTCGACCGGCCAACATAATAATATATCCCAAGTGTCTTCCAACATTTTTCTGGCCATTTTCTCCAGGTGCCACCACCACCTCCTGGTCAGTCGCCTTCCTCCTGGGCATGTGGCTCAAAGGGCTGTTTCTGAATGTGTGTGTCGATTGCATTGTCCCAGGATCGAGGAGCATTCGAAAACAACAGGAATGTCGAACGAATAATGTCAACATGTATTGACATTTGTCAGGTTGTATGGGTTTGAACCCCAATAAAATATGATAAAATAATATAAGATCCATTAAAATCCCAATTCGCCAATTCACTTGATTCGCAAGTTGTGTTGGCAACTTGTGTTGACTAAGGTCCCACCACCTCCGGGACCACCAGGGAGCTGATGAACTGACCGTCGTGTGAAGTTCAGGAGATGCTGGCAGCCAATACCTTTGAGATCCTTTGAGTAGGGAAATTGTGTGGGCAATCATGAAGGTATATCATATCATTATGCAGTGCGCTTTTCATCCTTTAGATGACATGTGACAGCATGCACCAGTTTGTATTAAAGGTACTGGACCTGCCGGCAAAATCTCACCCGAAGCCGCTCCAATATGGTGACGAATGGTGCGTGTGGCGCGCGACAAAGACTCACTATTCATGCCTGTTGCATTGGTCACTAGTTCACTTATCAGCTAGAACGGTCAGAGCAGGAACGATGCAGAGTGCCTTGCATCGAGTAGTTGGCCGGTTCTGTTTTCTCATATTGTGTCTTTAGAATACGCCCTTTGTGTGCTCTTTTTGCGGGTTGACTTGCCGCACTCTTTGGCTACAACCCCCAAAACTCAGCAATGATCCAGACAAATTCATTGCCGGAGGGCAGTGAGCCTTCTCATCAGCCACCCCTTCCCAAACACCAACAAATTCACAGAAACACTCCAACACCTCCAGCCCCAACTGAAGTTTGAGTAATATGACATGCTATGTGTATTGTTGTGGTTTTCTCATTTTTTCATACCCCATACCTTAAGAAATTATTCCAGGGGTACCCTGACCCCAAGGAATAATTTAAATGGAATAATTACGGTGGAATAATCACTTTGTGCTGAACTGTCCGCAACACAAGAGGAATAATAATTATATAATATTATATAGTTGAGCAGTATTTAGCTGCAAGCAATGGAACATGATGGAACATATTCAGTCATCATTCAGCTTTGTTTTGAACATGTGTTGAGATATGAGTAAGACATAGATTTGATAAGATTTTCTTAAAACTGAAGATTCAGCTTGAGACGATCAGAGTCACAGCTTGGCACGGCTTGGCACAGCTTGGCCCCATGGGAGCTCTCGGAGCTCATGAACTCCTTGCTGGTGGGGACCTGGTCGCTGATCTCCTCCGAGGTGAAGCGCTGAAGCCATGTTGATTCTTCGCGTATCGTTTCGTTCGTGGATTGCAGAATGCTGTACACCATATCCATATGGTATATGTACTGTACATGTGCATATAGGTACCACATAATTCTAAAACTATATATAGCATATTATATGTTGTACATACTAATTTATATCAAATTATAATATCTATTTAATATATATATATATGTGTGTGTGTGTTGATTATGTTGGCATCCCACTTTTGTTGATATGTTGCATAATGTGGTTTTGCATCTAATTTTGCATGTGTTTACCTTGTGTTCAGAATGCTATTTGGCCAATCAGAGTTGAAGCAAGGAGGTGCTTTCTCGAGCACGCCGTGTGAGCCAACGTATCCAGGGCTTTCTCGAGCTACTGGGAAGAAATGGCGCATAAAATGTCCAAGGTGAATGAGGGAGAGAAGCTACAAAAATGCATAGGTACCGAGAATGGGATAAGATAAGACATGATAAGTATGGAGAAGCTAGGATAGATTCAGGTAAATAAAACAAAACATTATTCCATGGATAGATCAAGATGGATGGATGAATGGGTGTGTAGGTTGGCCGGCTTCAAGTGTGTTGAGCCTTTTTTATCCTGCAGGCCGTCAGGTCTATTGTGCCTGTGACTCAACGACCTTTTTCATCGGTCTCTTTTGCGCAATCAAAGGCAGAGTGATGATGGGTCCTTGAGTGTTGAGGAGCTCAGCCTTTTGGGGCTGCTCAGTTGCACTAGGAAATTCGGAAAGACAAAAGAAGCAACAATTTGTTTTTTTTTTTTTAAGCACGGTGGTTTTGAACATGTTTCAACATGCTGTTGTCCTAATCACTTTCTTCGCAGAATCGATCAGTTAATAAAGTGAGAGCACAGTCTACTCCAAGAAGTTTGAGAATCTGTATATATAATTATATATATTTATATTAATTTGCAGGAAAACCCAGTGAGAAAATCTTTGGTCAAGGCATCACAGGAGAAATCTTTGCACCCCCAACATGTGTTTCTATCCGATAGACATCAACCATTAGGATGATTTCCTTGGTACTGAGATGTGCTGAGGCTCAAGAAGCGAGTCGAGGGTTTAGTACCTTCCTTGAACTTCCTGCTGGCTCAGACGCTCAAAAGAGACTCTTGTGTGCAACAGGACAGGGATCGGGGATGACTCAGATGACTCAGATGACTCGCATGACTTGGGAGTGACATGGGAGTTCCAGAGGGCGTCCGCTTCGAGCTGTCAAACGTGCCGGAACGTTCAAGAAGCCAGGGGAGTAGTCACGGGACTTGCTCACGACTTAAAGCTCATGATTCTCATGATCTCAAAATATGTTCTTTGAAAGTAGAAGCATCAGGAGACTGCGTCTTAATCATTAGCTTCATTGCCTTCTGAGACTTGTGAGATAGTTCGGAAATGCAACCTGACCAGGTTGTGCAGAATACTCAAGACTTGCTCTTTGACGTTTGCAGCTTCGCGTCGCCCTTAGCCTCATGATTTGGTTCATTTTCCGCTTCTAGCTTCAGCCTTCGGCAGGTACGTAATCAATAAAGTGTCGATAGAAGCCAGAGCTGATTGATGCAAGTTCAGGTTCTATGTTTGCTATCCTGATCAGAAAGTTTGAAAAGTCAATCTAGTACGATATAATGATATTTAGAATATTTTATAATACTCTATGGCTTTATTGTTTTGTCTTTCTCTATTGCACCATGCGCACAAGAGCTTGTGTCCATTGGGGTGTCCCCTTGTTGCTGGCGATGGTTCCTGTGACGCAACGCACATTGAGTTTTGGGAAGGTTGAGCGCTGCTGTCCCGACAAGTCCGGATCAGTTTGGGAAGCCCAGGTGCATCCAGGTGCTGCTTAAGTTTAGCAAAACTAGCACAGTTGAAACTCATAATCTACTCATCATATCATATACCAGTTTTACGCAATGAATGCCTGGCCGGGTGCGGCCGAAACAGTTTCAATGCATAGCACATTTTGTGAATCCACGCCGCTTGTGACCTGATCCTAGAATGCATTCTCCTTCCTGCTGGCTCACCAGTGGCAGATCGGATCAGATCGTGCAACTTGAGCATTGGCCGCCAACCGCCATGGCAGGTCAGCCAGGGCCGGGTTTAAGGTTTGTTGTCAGACATCCTGCTCTATAATAATGTAGTTTGATCCAAAGATTAAGCAATGATGATGCCATTACTGTAATGGAGATGAACAAAAATGCCACTGCTATCCAGTGCTTATTGCATCCAGACAACTCACTCATAACATGACCCACATCACAGGGGTTTGGCTGCCCTTTTTGCACATGTTCATTTCCATGAAGAAGTTAAGAAGCCTTGGGTAGAAAGATGTAGAAAAACAGTTGTCCATTCTCTTGCTCATCTTTCTCCCTTTGGCATCAAACTGTCCAACGTCCGAGTGTTCTCTGACCCAGCAGAGTAGCTTTGCTTCCTTGCAGGCTGGCGGCCATTCGTAGCTGTTGCATCCATAGTGGTGCTCTTCTTCGGGCCAAGGCAATGGATGCATTAAATGGGAGATATGTACAGTGTGAAACTATCTGCTGGCAGCGACGACTCACGCCCTTGGGCGATTGTCGCAGTTGAACCCATGGAAATGTGACAAAGCCAGTGAAATGCCATGCAAACACAGGCAGACAGACTCTTGCCAACATGCATGAGTCGTATCATTAATGTTGCTCGTGATTGCAGGCGGATTTATGTCTTGGCAAGTATTGGTAACATATTGGCAAGCATTAGAAAACCATTCCGTGCAGTATGCACATTATTAATCATTATTGCACATTATTGCACATTGCTTTCCAATGCACTGCATGGCCATTGTGAAGCTCTGGATGCTCTGGATGCTCTGGATGCTTCAGTTGATGCTTGAGGCGCCTTGCATCTCTGGCTCCGCTTCGGGGTCACGTTCTAACAGTGCCAGTGGCTCCAAGTGGTTCGACAGAAAGCGCACCACAAATTGGCGTGAGGCTCAATCACTCTGACAAGTCGTTCCCTTGCGGTGAGGCAAACAGCTAAGGTCGTTCGTGAGATGTGGCTGTTGAATGCTGTTGATGTGTTTTGATTACATTTGATGATGTGTTTAGCGTAGGTTTGCTGCGTTGCGTTGGGTGATCTTTTGAGCATGATATATGATGATATATGATATTTTGTTTTTCCAAATTTCCAAGTTTCAATCTATTTGATATCGCAACATTTCCATGGCTATTCGACTAACCCATTTTCGAGCAACGACTTTGACCCCAGACTTCAAGTGAGACCCCAAGAGAAAGAATAGTGAAATAATACATCGAATATACAAGTGTGTACAATGATAATAAGAAAGTAAGACAATGACACAACAAGGTACATATAACAGAAGGAAATAAGTACCGTATCAATTGACGAAAATTTGATTGTCTTGGACCAGCCACTTGGACCTGAGGTGATCAGCAGGATCTTCGTCAGCATCGACAGGACCAAGGTGAGCTGCAGAAAGCATAGCGTGGCCAGCCATTGCTGCCTTTCTTGATAGGTATTGAATGTCAACATGTTTCAAGTTTCAACCATTGAATGTAGCTGCGCACGAGATAATATAATTATGTATAATTATGTAAATACCCGTGTTACATAATCCGTCATAACACAGACTAGACAAAATTGGATCTTTTAAGTGATCCATCAGGAACTGAGCCCTATAACATGCAAATTAGATAAATTAGTCAGGAAAAAGGTACTCCGAGAAGACAATCGCGATCATAAACACCATCAAATAAAACGAAGACATTGACAATAATCTCAGTAGGGTTCTTGGCTTAGCCCTTCGCCATATCCAGACAAATACAATGTAAACGTAGTTCGAAAACGACGTGAACGAAGATTTCAGATTGCGACAACTGTGTAAAATCGAAAAAATATGTTTGTTGGGGTTCTCGGCTTAGCCCCTTGCCATGACGGTCAAAAGTGCAGGTACACGCAGGTGATCAACCTTTGCTTCCCCCATTGTGGAATAGCTTCGTTGGCACAAGTATCCACAATGGGCCTGTGCCCCCTGCAGATTAAAAAAGGAAATTCCTGGAATGTAAAATGAAGTCAACGCAGAAGTTTTACATCTGTTCAGATGGTACACACACACACACCCTCCCGCAGGAGGGTGAGGCAATTAAGGCCTGGACAGATGAGGTGAAGATGAGGATGAAGGAAATGAAAGTGAGATGAGAATGAAATGAGGTGAAGGTTACTTAACCAGGACGCGAAGCGGGGAACGCAAAAGAAGAAGGAAAGAGCAAACACCAACACCAACACACCTGGCCCGGAGCGCGCCAACCCTGAAAGGGCAAGTGAAGAGAAAAACGGAGGCCGACGGACACGGAACAAGACCAGCGGAGGGGGGGAGGGGACGGAAACGCCTGAACCAACCTAACAAAGCGAAAACCTACGCCTACCTCGGCACGCGCAGGACCCGACCTACCTAGGGGGGAAAAGGAACGCATGAAATTGGGAGTCAAAAAATGAAAAAAAAAACACTGCAAGGACTCAGTTCGACCCTAGATAATCGTGCATTGTTCCCAAAAGGGACCGAAGTCAAATCCAGCCACATGGGCATAAACGGCTTTTCAAGTTCCAACGAATTAGATGCGCGATATGTTCAACTTCACCAGAAAACCATTAAAAGCAAGAAAGGCCACACCTGGAAGGCAAGTACCTGCCTGCAACATCTGTCATGGTCATGTGTCGCTTCAAAAGCTTGAGCTGCAGTGAGAAAAGGAAGTAAGTTTCTGGCTGTTTGCACGGCTGTGATCAGGTAGAAATGAAATTTTCAGGGGCAGAGTCAGCAGGAAGTCGCATAAAAGGCAGAATAACGAAAGGCCAACTGTTGCACTTTACTTAGACGAATTACCAAATTAAAATTGTCAATTCAGAAGTCAGATCTGTCCACATTCTCCCTAAAAAGGGATGCCTCAATTGGCTCCATGGCACCATGTCGGAGCCACCATGGAAATCACACTAGACAAAATTGGATATTTTAAGTGATCCATCATGAACTGAGTCCTATAACATGCAAATTAGATAAATTAGTCAGGAAAACAATAATCCTAGAAGCATTAGTCGACCAATGGGAGGTACTCCGAGAAGACAATCGCAATCATAAACACCATCAAATAAAACGAAGACATTGACAATAATCTCAGTAGGGTTCTTGGCTTAGCCCTTCGCCATATCCAGACAAATACAATGCAAACGTAGTTCGAAAACGACGTGAACGAAGATTTCAGATTGCGACAACCGTGTAAAATCGAAAAATTCTGTTTGTTGGGGTTCTCGGCTTAGCCCCTTGCCATGACGGTCAAAAGTGCAGGTACACGGAGGTGATCAACCTCCCCTTCCTGTGGAATAGCTTCGTTGGCACAGGTATCCACACTGGGCCTGTGCCCCCTGCAGATTAGAAAAGGAAATTGCTGGAATGTAAAATGAAGATAAATGAAGTCAACGCAGAAGTTTTACATCTGTTCAGGTGGTACGCACACACATTTATATATATATATATGCACATACATATGCATGCTTAATACACACACACATTTAATATAACATTTATTTATTTATTTTTTTATTTATTTATTTATATGTATCGTACACACATATTATATATATATATATATATCCTGTATTATATATATATGGAATATTGCACTTTTCAGATTATATATGATTGTATATATTAGTAGATGTGCAATGTGCAGATGATTTTTGATGAATATGTATGTATCTATGTGCCGCGTATCTATGGGATTCTATGGGTTCTACATACTGTGCGCGCTTGGCTCAATGATGTTCAATGTGAGGGAGAAATCAGCACCGTTCCAGTTTTCTCGGCATTGGCGCTATCGGATATTGGTAAACTGCAAATCCAAGCTGCTCTTTTTCTCAACGTTCAGATTCCTTTACTTGTATATAGCTGCAGAGACTCCGGACACGGACCCACGCAGGGCAGATGCACGGCGGTATGTAGCACACAAGACAAACAATGCGGTTTGATGCGGCGTAACTTTACCTGTGTTGAAAGTTGAAAAGTGCATTGCCATCAGCTGTTGAGGAGGAGAGAGAAGTAGAGCGTCACGGCGGTGGACGGTTGCAGGAGCAGCTGGTTTTGGGCAGAGTTTCTGGCAGCAGTCGTGCCGAGTCCCTTCATGTTGCCTGGAATTCAATACCCAATTAGGAGCTGTTTGGGTTGCTGGGTATGGCTAGGGTTTTTGGGATCTTTTGAGATAAAAAGGTGGTCGTTTGCAGTATATTTGCAGTACTATGACTGTGATTATGCCACAGTTTGGGGTCAAAAATGCTGAATTCAGGCGCAGCTGTGCTGGGAGTCTTGACTTTGTCGACCTTGGCAAGGCACCTGATTGACATGAGATTGTATTCTGAACCTGGCTCTCTTTGGAGAACTAGAGCGCTGACAGCATAGGTCGCAGCATGTATGCAGCTAACAGGAAGAGCGATGTGTTTGTTTTGCTCAATCAGACCTTCATGGCTTGTCGGCTTGTCATGACATGGCATGACTTCAGTTCAGGGCAGCTGGTCCTGAAGTTGACGTGTACTTCGGTTCTGGGACCTTCTACCGCTTGCAGCATGAGTTGGCACTACACTCAGCCCTTCTGACAACACAAACTTCCAGTTGTTGCAATAACATTCAGCACATATATGCACATATTAGCATAGCATAGAGTATTTGGGCCGGCAGCCAGATGGACATAGATTTAGCATGATTTAGCATTGCCCTGGAGTTGTATGTTGCAAGGATGATATTCCTAAACTTGGTACTAGGGCAGTTCCCAACCGTGGTCACATGATCGATTGGGAGCCGCACGAGTGCATATGCGATGTGTCAGTTTCAGCAGTGGGGCATAGGACTCAGTACTCAAGTGGAGTCAAAGTTGTGCTTCGCCCCAGGTCATGAAGGAAGCTCTGGAACTTGGTAGCCCCTTGAACGTGACAGGAAATGACAAGGGATGAGAAGGATGATACAGGAGCAACAGATAGCAACTGAAGGTGCTTTCATGGTGTATTGCAGAAGTGTCGGTGAAGGATTTCTGCGCCCCCTGACATCAGCACCCCAGGGTCAGCCCATTGGGAAGGAGATCAGCGGCTAGATGTAGCTATGCATAGCTAGAAATAGGATGGATAATGATGGATATAGGAGTATACTCGGAGTATGGGACGTCATCACTATGACCATCACCTCACTTGCACCTCCGCTAGTGCGCCCATCATCAGTTCGCATGTCAAGAGACTTGTGGCTGTGGAGAGTGTGTCGGATGCGTGCTGAGGACGGGAGGGCGACATCACAGCCTTAGCTGGCTATGCTGGTGGGAAGAAGGCTGGCCCTTTGGAGCGACGCTTGGTCCGATTGGTATTTGCTGTAGTCAGTTTGAGCCATCACAGAACAGTATAATAGGAGAACATATGACAATATGAGAAGAAGGTGAACAACATGAGAAGCATCAAGACGATAGTTGCAACATGTTGGGTAGACGGGGGGGTTTGCCCAAACTGTATGTGTGTTCTTCGTTGAGGTATACAGAAGGGCGGGTGGGGGGGAGTGTTAACGTTCATGTTCAACATTAGCGTCACACATGATGTATATTGGGGTGGGGGGTGGGGGTGGGGGGAGTGTTAGCGTTCATGTTCAGTAGTTAGCGTTGCTACGTTGAAGTTCAGGGGGTTGGGGTGGAATCTACTGCTACGTTGAAGTTATCTTCTCTTGCACTTCTGTGGAATCTACTGCTACGTTGAAGTTATCTTCTCTTGCGCTTCTGTGGAATCTACTGCTACGTTGAAGTTATCTTCTCTTGCACTTCTGTGGAATCTACTGCTACGTTGAAGTTATCTTCTCTTGCTGCACTTCGGTTGAATCTACTGCTACGTTGAAGTTGTCTTCTCTTGCACTTCTGTGGAATCTACTGCTAAGTTGAGGTTATCTTCTCTTGCACTTCTGTGGAATCTATTGCTACGTTGAAGTTATCTTCTCTTGCACTTCTGTGGAATCTACTGCTAAGTTGAGGTTATCTTCTCTTTGTCAAAGGCAAAATTCATCCCAGCAAAGCATACGTGGATACAACTTGGCTCACTGAATCGGCCTGAACAGAGAAAATCAGAACCGCGCGATCCCCTGTAAGGGTTCATTTCAGCATGTCTTTTTGTTAAAAAACACATGTTGAGATGACAGAGATTTGGAGTATGATATACATTGATAGATGATTGATGCAGTGATCTCAGATTCATTGCAAGACATGAAAATTCGCTTCCCGCTATAGCGACATAGACATTTTTGACAGATTCCACGTCCTTCAGTCATCTTGACACATTGCAGTGCATCATGATCATCTTGAAGAAGGCCCTGAGATTCGGGCAAACCCCCCCCCGTCTACCCAACATGTTGCAACCGACAGGGCGCAAGGTGTCACACTGTGTTCATCAGTTGTCGGTTATTGTTGAGGTGTAAGCCGAGATGCTTGTCCAATTGTTGTCAGTTATGATGACAAGTTATGAACAGTATACCTGCATTATATTTGCCATTTTGTCTTCAGAAACTACTGTCACAACATTTCCTTGTTTCAAACAGGAAAGATCTTGATGTTTGCAAATAAAGATTAAGGTTTCAGTGCAGTTGCCAAAGCTATGAAGGGAATGCGAGGAAAGACTTCAGCATCAAAATGTCATCCTTGGTTTTGAGTTGATCGGAGTGACCGAGTGACCCTTCATCGTTCATCTTGCGTAGTTGAGGATTATGCTACAATGGTCTTTTAGGCGCACCAGACCATGTTTCCCTTGGACATGCCCAAGCGGTGCGACACTTGCCTTATGGGAGTGCAAATTGGGAAACTGATCGCTGTAAGATGGTAACGTTGCAAGTCCATCTCGCTTGCTTGAGGTCTAATACCGACAGGATGGTGCAAGTTGACCATTGACCCTCAAGATGTTTCTTGAGATTAACATGATTCAAGACAGAAGGCCGATGGTGCCACAAGGGAATCCGATGGAATCCAGAGGGGAACCAAACAACGCATCCGGCAGCCAAGGAGTCACGTTGCCCACGGGCAAAATTTCAGACTTTACCAAAACCTTTCTGGAACAACTCAAGGAAAGGCAACTTGGCTACAGAAGATTACAGAAGGTTGCAAATGATGCCAGCTTTGCACGGTGCCTTCTCACTCAAGTCCGCACTGATACAATTAGCCTGGGTTTCCAAGAGGGCAGAAGATGGTAACTCTTTGGCAGCCGGACTGAACGCTCTTTTTCAATCTACGGGTTGAACAGTTGAACTACGAAAAAAAGGTTGAACCTGTGACTTCCGTTTTCAAAAATTGCGACATGATTTCCAAGGATACAGGCTCAACAAGGACCTCAATTTCGTGCCTTTGCTGCCAATTTAAAACATGTCACCGATGTGGGGATATGTTGCTAAGCAGGGCATATGACATCATACAGTCATACAATGTCATACAGCGCACCGCACAAGGACTTCAAAGTGGGGACCTGGGAACTCTTTCCATAAGATTCATGGGATAAGTATTTGACCAAGCGGGTGATATGTTGAGGTTTAACAGTCTGTTTTTTACTTTGATGATTTTTGATGGCAAGTGAAGTAAAAGCCCCGCTCGCTTGCACAATATGATCAGATTCACATTGGCCTTCATGTGATTCACTGGTCCTTTTTCATGTGATTTGCTCATTTTACTTCAATCCTGCTCTTTTGGACTTGACAATGCTAATTTCATATCATTTCATATCATTTCATATCATTTCATATCATTTCATAATTTCATACATTTGACTGCACTGCCATTCACGAGATTTGTTCGAGGATAAACTCCACGTAGCTCCACATAGCAAGTGGCCGCTGAGCTCTGAATTGAGGTGCAGTCATAGGTATTCGAGGCACACCTGCTGCGAAAAGGAACGTGGGGAGAAGAGAACAAGAAGACACGGGGAGCCAAGAACTACACTGATCATCACTGATCCTGTGAAATCATCCTTAAAGATCCTTAAAGATCCTTAAAGAACATATTAAAAGAATTGAGGAATGATATGGCATGATATGGAATGATATGGAATGATATATAGAAAGCCACGGAAAGTCAACCGGGGTATATACACGATTATACATGCTTTTGTTTCTACGTTGTTGAGCGATGTTTTTTCTAGACAGTTGGCCTGCAATCTACGTTTAACAACAAGTCACTTCTATAGTAGTTTAGCGTGTGTATGGCTATGGGACTTTGTGCGATTTCTTTGTGTTTGCATTTTTCCACCCCGAATGGGCTTTCTGTCTTTCTATTTATGTTTGATTCCGCTCCTGGCTTGCTGCGTATTTTATCCTGGTCTAAGTCTGTATAATAGATACTGTAGTAGTATGGTTCTTTCTTTTCCTACTCACTTGTGACTTTCTGAAGGAACTGTAGGCGCCAACATTCAGGCACTCTCCAAACAGGTTGAGTTGTTTGTCCCTGCAGGTGGCATGAACTCCGAGTACTACCCACTGATCTCAGAAGCTTGTGATGGCCGCTTGGCAAAGCGCAGGTAGCTATTGGCAGTTTATATAATGGTTTGGTTCGACCTCCCTTAACCAGCACTCAGGGCTGGACCCAGAGTGCCAGAGTTTGTACGCAAGTACTGGGTTACCCAGCTTTACACCCAACGCGGCGCATCCTCTCCATGTTTCGCCAAGGTAAAGTGAAGCTGGTCAAAGGAGCCTTCGGCAAAATGATGCAAAATGTAAGTTGAATTTGGGCCCATATCTTGGTCAATCTTGGTCAATCACTTCCAGTTTTCGCAAATTGGCCATTGAGACATTGCCTCAACGAATCGCATGCACTTCTTTTGCAGCAAGCTTCAGCCATGTGCGAGATAATGATGAATAGTGCAGGTACAAAACAGTGGTCGGAGATTGATTGCCCAGTCGGTGCCGTTGGATGAAGGCATCCCTCGAGCTTTGAATCACTTTCACGCCGAAAAATTTGGCAGGAGAGGGCAATGAACCTGACACCTTCGGCACAGACACAGTTTATGTGTGACCTGGCAGAGACCAAAAGACATTGTTGGTGCATGTCTTCGCTTGTGGCATAAATCTAAGCACGTAGGAATTTAGCTGGAATATGAGTAAAATATATGATTTATATTGATTTATAGGGAAGTGAACGGTCATGAATGATTATATTGAAAAAATAATATATAGATCATTCGTCCAACATTAATGAGTTGATTGGAGTGTGTGTGTGTGTGTGAGAGTGTGCAGTAATTACAGGCACCGATACTTGCTGGTAGTTCAGTGATGTTCCGTGGCTCCGATAGGTGCAGCTTTTTTTTATTGTGTAGATATATGATGTAAAGAAACTAAATTCAAGTCATGTATTGTTGAATGTCGATTTTGTCTATCATATATAATTGTATATAGTTTACCTCTCAGAGGGAGCATTTCCATCGCCAGGCCAATGTAAAGAAGCAAAAGTGAGGATTTCACTGGTTTCCAGTTTGTTTGCTTATGTACTTCTAGAGCAGTCGCATCTCATCAGGTACGACTCCAGAAAATTTCCCTGGAGGCTGCAAAGCTGGTGATTTGGGGTCCAAGCTTGAAACGTTATGCCATGCCGTTTCAGCATGCATTTTTGATGTGGAGCAGTCGGACGTGCTTTTTATTGACTTAGGGCAGGGAAGCTAATACATCTCACACTCTGGCTGAAGTGCTGCATTCTCACTAAATATGTTTATTCATGTTTAACCCCATAAGACTAGGGAGGAATGGCCTTGCAGCAACGCTCCAATTGGCTTCCATCCAGGTCTATGTTGTTCCATGTTATTGTCATTTCAAAACAAGCCCAAGGGCCCAATTTTGAGTTTAGCAAGCAGGTTTGAAGCAGCGAGCGTTGTGTTTGTGGCGTCGGCCAGGCCAGCCGAGACAAGCAACCAATTTCGTTCCTTGGCCATATGACCTATGAATACCATTGAATACTGAAACAATACCTATTACTATGATTCCTATGATACAGTGAATTAGATATATTTGTTGCATTAGCATGTGATTGTGATTGCCTCATATGTCGTTCTGCTATATGTACCGTTTGTTGAACCGCCTCAGCAATTTCAAACTCACTGAAAGCCATGAATGCGAAACATATGAATATATAGGTGAGCCCACGATTGTGGGCACGAGAAGGCCGGCACGAATATGGTGCAAAAAATCCAGAACAGACAGATGTAAGAACCTGGTAGCACTTGGTAGTACCCCACATATAGCTGAAAATGAGTGTACGGGGTGCAAACAACAATGTTTCACTGATCCTGGCGCATTGGCTATCGCATTGGCTATCGCATTGGCTTGCCCATGGCTGAGGAGACGATCCTCCTGTGTACTATGACAGGGATTACAAGGCGGCAACAGTATATCACCATTCGAGAAATCTCAGACGTTGAGGGTAATTAGTAATTGCTTTCCTCCATGTCCTCTCCATGGACAGGAAATCTATGAGAAGCAGAATAGGTTGGGGAGACTTTGGCTTTATTTCGCTGACCATTGGGATCATGGCTCTATGTGTAGGCAGAAGTGCCATTCTCATCCTGGCTCTAACCAACAAGAAAAATATATAATATGATTTTGATATATGTTGATTGATTTTGTTCATTTTGATCCTTGATCCCCTTGCCATGTCACGGGTGACGTGCACTCCCACTGTTTGATTCGATCTAAGGATCATCCTTCGAACCGGCTGTCCCGGAGAATGAGGCTAAGCTTGGCCTTGAGTCTTCGAAGCGCTAAAAGTGCTTCGGGGAAACATGCCAACAACATCTAATCCCTACGTGTATAGATTTGTATAGGTTATCCATGGTTATCCTTAATCCTTAATTTCAAAGACAACTCTCCTTCTGTTCGGCTGTTTCAGCAAGTCATCGAGACCCAAGCAACCTAAATGGAGCCTGAAGACAGCGGCAGGAATCACTCCAACATGAACTGGAACCAGGTTGGCAACAAGATAGATGTGAGCGTTTTAATTTCTCATATTTTTTGACTGGAAGATCTGGAAGACCGTCACGGAGGAATGGATGTTTGTGTTGATACGAGAGTGAGAATGAGTCCAGATGGGTAAGCGGACCAAACATGACCAAGCATGACCAAGAAGCAAAACATTCGATAGTGCAAAAGGCTACAGCTTTGTAGCATCACCAGCTGGAAGACTGGTGCAAAGACCAGTGCAGCAGAAGAGAAAAGAAGCTTTCCATGAAGCTTGGATAACGTCGGTGCTATGAAACGTGTTCAGAGAGTTGAGTCTTTCTAGCCGATCCGGTGTGCGCGTGTGAGCAGTTTTCTTTGCCAAAAGTAGCTGCATCATATTGCACGATGGATAGCTGCTCGGATAGCTGAAGATAGTGGATATATGTGGATATACAAGGAGAGCGCATGAGCACCCCATCATTCCGAGCGCGATATTTTGCCACTATCTTTTGGTGCTTAGATGCTTTTAATGCAAGCAGCTCCAGCAGCTGTGGGCAATCCTGTCAGCTAAGGTAGCCAATTTCGATTCAGAACTGCAGGGGGTCTCAGGCTGCAGTTTGTCAGTAGGAATCGGAAATTAAGGACTTATTGACTAAGATTGACTAAGGCTTGGTAAAGCATTTGTCCGATGCGTTGTATATAACTTTTGTCCATCCCATCCATGGTCCCGCAATAGTCAAGATGTCTTGGAACCGCATACATGTCTCGTCATGTCTCCATTCAAGATCACCTTGTTCTGCCTTGCACTTATTTTGTAGAGGATGAAAAGATCATATGCCGTACCAATCAACGAATCTCTTGAAGTATCTTAACATATCTTAACTACACCCCGTGGAACCCTATATACAGTAACGTGATGTAACGTGTTTGAATTTGCATCAACAGCACCTTGAGGTTAGACCACTACTTGAATGAGCTGGAATTTGCGTGCTTGTCCGCCAGACATTTGGGAGGGTTTACTCTTCTCGAAAAAAGAAAATTATTGTTTCATTGATTTATTTGATTTCGCTTGGTTTAGGCCGCTGTTCTGTGTCGATTCTATCCTTTTTAAGCTCAGAACTGCTTGAGCTAAAGCTTAGTTACTCATCCATCCTCTGTTTCTCAGCCCTAGAGCAACCCGACAATTCAAGTCATAATGCTGTAAAATTGTTTGATAGTGTTTGCATATTGTTGAAATGAGATGAACAGGTTCAGTGTGCCATATGGCCGAATGCAATTGTCCACAAACTGGGCGAAGCCGCAGCATTCGTGACAGGTCCGTGACAATGGCTGTGAATGTCCTACATGCTGCTGAGGCTTTAAGGGATGGCATTGCCTTGCTGTAAGATGATTGACCGGGTGATGTCGAATGTGGCACTTCCCTCACCCCAACTGGACAAGCTTGCAAGTAAAGTGCAGCTGAGCTCCTTGTGTCAAAAGTGCTGCAGGATGTCCGAATGGGAGTGGTTGACGGAAGGCACTGAGTTTGTAGTCAATTGCGGTCATTTGTTTGCTGCGAATTGTCCGTTTTTTTTTCTCTTTTCCTGCCCTATTTCTTTTTAAACAACCGGCTGAATCCATGTCAGGTCTTCAGGGCCTGCATTGACAAGTTTGTGAGGTACTCAAAAAGCAGCCCGATTTTGCTTGCCTGTGGTTTGGGCTCGTGCGACCTCACTGGGCGGCAAAGAAAACCCGACTGCAATGATCCGATAAAGATTGATCATGATTAATCTAATTCTATTCTAATTCTCCCATTATAATCCATTATATACTATACATATACTATACTAGTTGCTTCCCCACAAAGCCAAGCAAAGTTGTGTGGCAGAGCTGTGTCAAAGAACCGAGGTTGAGCGCTTCTCAACGAATTCAGGACCACCTGGGTGCAACTTGATCGAAAGGGGCTCTCAACTTCCACAGTGGGAAACAGCAGCTAGGCCGTGCTAGGCCCGTAGCGTCATGTGCATTGTGTACTTTAATTTGTTTGGTTTCCGGTGGTTTCCAGGGTTGGAATAGTTTGTACCTTTTTGTCTCTGACCATCCCTATATGGCCACGGCTGAAACTGTAAGGCCCCGGCCCATACCCTGGACCAACACGGCCTTCATACCCATGATCCAGACATTTGTAAGGGATATGATTCTGATCCATATCTTTTCCATATCTTTTCCATACCCTTTTTCCATACCCAAAAATGATCAAAAATGACGAGATGTACCTGTAACACTGTATCATCAATGGCCATTTCAGGAACCTAAATTGGAGGTACCTACCATATATAAGGCCTGCGTAAGGCCTATGTAAGGGAATATCCCCACAAAATATGGCCTTACAGTATATGGTACAGTACCTCCATTTTAGGATCCTGAAATTCCCATTGATATCAGGTCTGTCTCAGGCCACTTTACACATACCTTTTCAATAGGTCCCGATCAAACCTCTTACACGAAACGTCACGAAACTCACTTGTTCCAAACGTCCGGATCATCGCGAAACTATCCAGACCTGTTTTGCGGGCCATACACATATGAGTATCCAACAAAATGATCAGCGTTTGAAAGTAGTAGAGAGCTGCCTTGAACTTTGCTTGCCTTCATGAAAGCTTCACAACCGATAGGGGCTGACTCAGCACCGGTACCCCTTGATTCCAACAAGTTCCCACCATAATCTGCATCAGGTTGTTTATTTATACCGCAACGCCTGCAAACAAGGCTGCAATCAGATACCTCAGCTAGCTTTCGTCTTGGAGAGCACCAGGCATATATTGTTTGATATTGTTTGCAGCAATTCATACACCATTCTCACCCATACCCCAACCGATACTAACCGATACCCAACTTTGCAGTTTTTCTCACTTGCCGAGACCGTGCCCCACATATAAGTCTTACTGACTGCTACTACTGCTACTTCTTCTTGTGCTACCCCAAAACCAACATGACGACGAAGACGACCACGACCACGACCACGACCACGATGACTACTACTAGTACTACTAGTGTTTATAGTACTACTATAGTATTATAGTACTATACTAGTGCTACTAGATGCTACTATTACTACTAGTACTGCTGACAGCACTTGCTACCGGGTATTATCAAAGAGCGAAAATCTTCACAATGGATAGGGGACGACCCAGTTTTGCTCGTGGCTATTGCGGGGGACAAATTATTTGGTCCGCCGCTCATACAGTCCTACGTCGTACCGAAGTAGTCCACCGCTTGCTTGCCTCTCTGCAGGACGTTTATGGTCATACAGGGGATTTGTCAGCCAGCCCAGGGCAACTTTTCTCCCAGGCCAGTGATTTGGATACGATTGATTTCTCCTAGCCCAGAGAGATTTGACAGTTTGAAGATCCTGCGCAAGTCTTGCTCGCAGGTGGAGTAGCAAACCAATCCTTGTTTTCATCATCGGGAGGTTTTTCAGTGCCAATAAACTGGCAAGAAAATGCAAGAAAGACATTCGGAGAAGTATGCAAATCCTGGTTCGACATTGGGGTGTTCCATGTTGGCTAGACATGGCTAGAGAACGCTGTAGAGTCGGTTTGGCCTTCAGAGTATCTTTTACGCAGTTGTAATTTTCAACATGAATATATTATATAATACCAATTAATACCATACAATTAATATTACATAATATTCTGTTATATTATATAATATAATTCTCTATTATATTATATAATATTAAAATCTTATTATTTTTTAATATTAAAAACATTTCTTTAATATTCTATTATATTATGCAAAAATATGCATATAATATATATATATATAACATTAAAATTATCATTATATATCATTATATATAACCATGATGTTCAGAACGCGCCGGTGCACCCAAGAGAACACGTAGCTAAAGAATGCTAAAGATGCTAAAAACAATGCCTCCTGGTGACTTGTTGTGACCACTTGCTCTCTTGTCGACAGATCACAGTGCTTTTGCACGGCCATTTGGGCCACGAGGCCTACGATGATGGCGTGTGGACGATGCTACTGGGGCCAGCTACCCTCCGCGTGGCCACCTCAAGTCTGTGCGGAATATGCAGAAAATATATGCTGGATAATTATGGATAATTACTTGCATGCCTTCGATTCCTGCTCCAAGGTTTGTGACACCCCTAGATTCTCTTCATGGTCCCAAGAAGTTCCTTTCTCTGTTTGATTTTGTTTACTTTAGTTTCATTCTATTAATCCTTTATATTTCTTTGAGGACGTCAGCGCTATCAGCACTCACTCTTTGGCACCCAACAGATACTGCACGCATTCGTTCGGACAGAGAATATGTTCACATCATTTCACATCATGCATTGTTCTGGTTCACGTTCTGTTCCTGACATTTTCACGCCCACAAGCGAGTTCTCAGGGAAAGTCCAAGGAATGCGCTTTGAAGGAGTGGAAGGAAGCCAACAATAGGACGATCATTGGAAAACACCCAAAAGCATCCAACAACAGTAACATATATACAGCAAGATATAGCTAGAATCACCCACCCCTAAAAATGTATTTTAGGGGGGGGAGAGGTTGGGGTAAAAAAATACATTTACCGTTCTCCAAGAATTTGATTCCCCAGGGCCCCCCCTAAATACAGTATTTGACCGGTGGGTGTACGTTAAATGTAGGATCCATGGGTCGGGATATCCCACCCCCCCCCAGGATCTTTTATTTTGGGGGGGTGGTTTAATACATTTTACGGGTTTGGTTTTTCCAGGATCCCCGGGAATGTTTATTTTTTTTCTGGGAATACCCTTCTTTGAAAAATGTATTTTAAGGGGGTTGGGTAGCCGAAAAGCACATCATTTTTGGACAATGGAGGGAATAGATCTGGCTAAGGTAGTCATTGGTACCCCCTGCAACGCATACATTTCTGAATATTTAAGATCAAGTATATTTCAGCATCCCCCTTGGAATTTCCTCTGCAGAATCGGGAACGTTAGGTCCTGGAAAATGGTGCATTTTAACCCCCTGACTTAGTAAGGGGTACCTACCCAGTGTCAACGCTTTCAATTTTATAGAGGACCTTGGGGCCTCTGATTCTATAGAGATTTCATGTTGAATACAGCACTGAGGACTAGTCAGCAGGGAGTTTTAGGGACTGCGATTCTACAGTGGGATACGTTCTCTTTGGATGTATGTCATGTTCTTCAATTTTATAGAGAAGCATTGGCAGAACCAATTTCCCACAACAATTCTTTGATCATCCTTGATCATCCTTGTAAATTTTGGAATCATTTGGAATCTTGACATATTTTTGGAAACTTTTGGATACTTTTGGGATATATTGAAGATTTGTTAGAGATCTATCATCAGGGTTTCATCAGTTATCATCAGTTATATTCAGCAAATATGTGCAATTTTGACATTTCAATATCTTACAAAAGCAGTTTTATCTGGTTTACAAATTATAAAAGTGACATTTCTCATTTTGCATCATTTTCCCGTTGTGTCTCCCCGTTGTGTCTGCCCTTTCTTTCTCCCCGTTGTGTCTCCCCAGTGTGTCTCACCGTTTTTGGGTCGAAGTCCTCGAGCCAGCCTTTCCGCCTTTCCGCTAAAAAAGAGCAAACGGATGGAAACAGATGGATACAAAATGAAACAAGTCTATGAAATTGAAGGGGTTGACAGTGAACACTTGGAGCCTTTGAACTCTATAAATTTGGGAGTGCATAAGGCAAGCTAGGCAAGAGTAACTGGAGCATTCAGGTCAGCTGTCAATGAAGGAGACTTGGGGAACCTGATTTTATAGAAGGCCAACTAACCCCCCCAACCATCTACGAGAGTGACTTGGCGGCATCGATTCTATAGAGATTGTCAACTTGAAAATACCTTGGGGTCTCTGATTCTATAGATGCATTTTCAGAAAGAGGGTCAGGGCCTCCCGGATTATCACTATAAAATTGTCAACACCAACACTCTCACTTAATTCAAAGGGGGATATTTCAGCCATTTTATGGCCCATGGGTTTCAGTAGGTTTCCCAGGAAAAAATATCAATTGGATTGAGGTGCAGACCCCCCATGCTTGCATACATTTAGAAAAAATTATGTATCCATTGGCTCTTGTCAGTGGTGCCCCCCACAAAGCATACATTTTCAGGTTCAATACCCCTACCAATAATACATTTCCAGCATCTGGCACTCATACATGCCTCATTTTGAGGGGTTACCCCCCCCCTAGTTCCCATACATTTTTGGCAAAAAGTGAGGGGGTTAAACCCCCCCCTTATGTTCATACATTATCAGAAATGTAGGATCCACCCCCCACTCCTGAACCAGTTGGGGTCGGGGATGCTAGAATTAGCTAGAGCAGCTGCCAGCCTTTCCCTTAATTTAGCTGCCCAGGTAACAGCGGATGATGTGCGCGGTGGCCCAACACATGACATCAAATGATCTTTGCAACGTGGAGCATGTCCGCCTCGCCTTGTGTCAAGTTCGAATCGCAGTTTTTGTTAGCCTTGGTTTTTAGATGGGGCAGGTTTAAGTTTAGATTTTCGGACAGCTGCCATTTGGGTCAACAAATCTTGGAAAGCTGACATCACAAAATCATGTCACATGAGTCACATGATGCTACCGTTCTGATTCATATCTTTGCATATCTGTGTCTTGATTTGTCTTGGCAAGGCTCTCAATTAACTTGCCGGATTATGTTTTGCGAGTCTTGCTTTTGCTTTGCTGAATCAGGCCTGGTTTTCTACGCTACGGTTTGCAAGTTTCAGCCGCTTCGTTGGACGCCTACTGCCGGATTTATTTTGCCTACACGTGTGCAGTAGCTAGGTGACCTGCAGCCTTTAGCCCAAAACCAAACTCTGCTTCCTGACATTGTGTTTGAGTTCCGCACTTTCAGTTGATGCATGAACATGCATGAACACTATACATCACTATACAACATACTACAACATTTTATGGTGCAAGTTTTAGTCCAAGTATATAGTTCTGAAATGTTCTGAATCAAGTCTCGCTAGCTGAGTTGAACACTACAGTCTGCCATCACTTGCCGCCAGAATTCCACAGAGGTCGGCAGTTCCGGATGTTTTCACCGAGGACGCGGCTGACGACTTGGCATCAATGACCTGCCACAGCATGCAAAAACACGTTCGCGTTTGCATCCCACAAATCACCGATCCCCCTTCCCCCAGCCGACTCCCCCCAACACGGGGGGGGTAGCGGTCTCACGCGCAGAAACTTGTGCGGGTGGTTTATTAAAAAAAAGAAACGAGCTTGACGGTTGCAGTCGTGCAGGATGTTGACTTGCACTTGCCTGGGCCTCATCAAAAGACTCATTTGATGCAACGTGGCAAAGGCATAAGGTTTGTGTGTGCACATCATGTGGTCGAAGCTGATTTTGCGGTGTAAACAGTACCTTTGTCATCCTTTGCCTTAGTTTTTGTATGTGTTTGATTGGTTTTTCCGCACCTGCCAGGTGCCAGGTAAGGAAGGGCCTCTAGATTTTAACAAAGGTGCAACTCCTTCCTTCTCCTCCTCCTTCTCCTTCTCCTCCTTCTCCTCCTTCTCCTCCTTCTCCTCCTTCTCCTCCTCCTCCTTCTCCTCCTTCTCCTCCTCCTTCTCCTCCTTCTCCTCCTTCTCCTCCTTCTCCTTCTGCTTCTCCTTCTGCTTCTCCTCCTGCTTCTCCTTCTCCTTCTCCTCCTCCTTCTTCTCCTTCTCCTTCTCCTTCTCCTTCTCCTCCTCCTTCTCCTCCTTCTCCTCCTTCTCCTCCTTCTCCTTCTCCTCCTCCTCCTTCTCCTTCTCCTCCTCCTTCTTCTCCTTCTACTTCTTCTCCTTCTCCTTCTTCTCCTTCTCCTTCTCCTTCTCCTTCTCCTTCTCCTTCTCCTCCTCCTTCTCCTTCTCCTCCTCCTTCTTCTCCTTCTCCTTCTCCTTCTCCTTCTCCTTCTCCTTCTCCTTCTCCTTCTCCTCCTCCTTCTCCTCCTTCTCCTCCTCCTTCTCCTCCTTCTCCTTCTCCTCCTTCTCCTCCTTCTCCTCCTTCTCCTCCTTCTCCTCCTTCTCCTCCTTCTCCTCCTTCTCCTTCTGCTTCTCCTTCTGCTTCTCCTCCTTCTTCTCCTTCTCCTTCTCCTCCTCCTTCTTCTCCTTCTCCTTCTCCTTCTCCTTCTCCTCCTTCTCCTTCTCCTTCTCCTCCCCCTCTGACAGCTCCGGATGCAGTGGGTGACGCCTGGACCTGAACTCCGCATCGCCAAGTCCGGATGCTGTGGAGGGCGCTTGCCATATCGCCAGGTTCAGCGCAGCGGCTGCAAACGACCACGCCCATTGAAGTGAAAAAAAAAGGGCTGCGGATGATCCGCTGCGGATGCGATGCGATTGCCATTTTGGCATTACTTTCTTCTTGTTGTCAGGTTGCACACTTGGAATCTGAACAGTTGTCTAAAATGCTATGGTGGGGATCACTCGAAGTATCTCGAAGTAAAGTAATGTTTGTTTTTGATTTGAGTGTTGTTGTATGTTCTTGTAGTGCAGCGGCAGTAGTAGGTGATGACATGTCCTTGCGTGCTGTCCTGGCTGCAGCATGCTGCAGCCATAAACTCTCGTGAGGCCGTTGGACTTCCGGATCGAGGCACGTCCTCCCAAGTCCTCCACAATCTAGCGAAACCATTCCGATGGACTCGATCGATTTCAACATATTTCAACAATTTCCACCAAATTTGAACATGTATCCCCACATATCCCAACTTGCATCAGCTGACATCAGCTGACAAAGCTGTCAGTGTCCCACTGTGACCGCTCAAGTTTCTTTACAGCATCATTCTTAAAAATAACCGAAGGAAGTTTAGAAGCCAAACTTCCGACAATATGGACAGATGAAAGCAGAGATGGGAAGAGTCAGAGAAGAGAGGAGAAGAAGAAAGAAGATCCAGGTGCGCGACAAGGTAGGAAAGTCGCGAAACACTGTGTTTTTCCAATGAGTTGCGGCTCCGGAGGGTCGAAAAGTAGGCTCGCTAAAGCGGCGGGTGCGGAGCAAGCTGGCCAGATGAAAGATGAAAAATTGCACGGCGTTGTGGCGAGAAGCACATTTGGAAGTCAAAATGTACAAGACACCTCATGTTCGGAGCACTTTTTGAAGTTGAGATGTCGAAAAAGTGCACGCCGATGTGGCGCGATGCACATTTGCAAGTGAAAAAGCTTAAACCACTGCAGCATTGGAGCACTTTTAGAAGTTGTGCCGTCGAAAAAGTGCAAGCCGTTGTGGCGCGAAGCACATTTCCAAGTCAAAATGTACAAAGCACATCAAAGCACGCCATGCTCGGACCACTTTTGGAAGTTGAGATGTTGAAAAAGTGCACGCTGTTGTGGCGCGAAGCACATTTCAAAGTCAAAAGTGCGAAAAACTGACGGGTACGGGTACGGAGCACTTTTGGACGTTCAGGTGTCGTTCCGCGTGGCAGGTGCCAGGGATTGTGCACCTTGTCAAAAGTGAGCAAAGCGTGAAAGTCTTGTAGCATGTCCAAAACAATGGCAGGCGTGGGGCATTTGAAGAGGATCTGAAAAGATGCATTTCGCATGGCAGGCGCAGTACAAGAGACATGTTCATCAGAGATATTAGGAGGTCAGGGCGGAGATTTCCTGAGATGGGTTGCATTTTGGAGCAAGATGACTTTGCGTGACAGGCGCAGCACTTCGTATGACCTGGCCTCACTTTTTCGTGGCAAGCGCAATAATTACTTTGGAGACACGGACTGGAAAAATCGCAAAACGCACTGGTACGAGGCCATTTTTGAAGGAAGTCTCGCAGAATTGCTTTGTTTTTTATGTTGCCAACTTCAGACATTGAGGAAATCTTGCAGGATTGCTTCGTTTTGGATGTTGTCAAGTTCAAAAATTGAGGAAAGCTCGCAGAATTGCTGCGTTTTCAAGCTTAAAGATAGACAGATAGACAGACAATTACAATTAATTTCAACTACAACTACCACTACACTACACTACTGCTACAGATACGAATGCAAATATACTACGCTACACTAATTATATATATAATTACACTACACTACACTACACTACACTAATTACATCTAAATACGCTACGCTACACAAATCACACTAACAACTACAACAACAACTACTACCACAACTACAACTACAATTATAACTACACTACGCTACACTGCAGTACACTACACTAATTACACTGCAGCACCCTACAACTACAAATACAATTACAACTACAACCACGCTACATTACACAACACTACACTACACTGATTACAACGCATTACACTACAAATACAAGTGCAGCTACAACTGCAACTGCAACTACAGCTACCACTACATTACACTACGCTACAACTACCACTACATTACACTACGCTACGCTACAGTACACTACACTACACTAATTGCACTGCACTACACTTCAACTACAACTACAATACCTTGCACTACACTACATTAGACTACACTACACTATCCACATTACACTCCAGAACGCTGCACGACATTACACCGCACTACGCTACACCAAATACACCACACCACGACTACAACTGCAACTGCACTTGCAACTACACTAATTACACTACATTACACTACACTACACGACAACAACTACAGCACCACTACACTACACTACGCTGCAAGCTGCAGCTGCAGCTACAACTACAACGACAACTGCGCTGCACCACACTACATCCAGCAGTTGTGGCAAGGTGACCGCTGCCTTCGCAGCCATTCCAAAAAAAACGCAACTCCAACCACCTGTCGGTCCATCAGTGGCTTCGCTCTGCCATCCCTGATTCACAACAACCAAGCTCTCCTATAGGTTTCCTGTTTTTGAAACTTCCGCCACCGCCTTGTGCGATACTACTGGTATAATTACAGGATATTACAGTATATTACGTGTAATGATTTTGCCAGGTACAGTATTGCCAATCCAGGGCCCTGAAAGCACGTGGTGAGTGCAGCATCGCGAGAACCTGTTGCATGCTACTTTACACGGTGAATATATGTGAATATAGGTATCGTTTTGGGCGTGTATAATATTGTGGACCTCATTGGGAGAAAATAATCGATGTATATAGCACCCATACAGATAGATTCACGTGTTTGGAGAGGTTTCCTGAGAGTCAGGTGGAATATGCTGGAATGCTGGGGGAGCCGAGTCTCTGTTGAAGCTCCGACTCAGGTGGCCTTAGATGCTCAGTTGGTGGCCGTAGACTCGCTGGATCTAGGCGATGTTGCAGGCTTGACTGCTGCGGTCTGATTTTGGGCACTTCTGGGGTCCTGCAAGCTCACGTGGGAGTTTGTAAAAAAACACCGCGCCTATTCGTTTAGTCTTCTATGATCTCCCATGAGCCACTTTAAGCTTGCACTCGAAAAAACGATAACGTCGGTTATGTTAATGATCTGTGTCCAGACTCTTGAAATCCAAAGTTCTTGATGTGTCCATCATTCTGCGGCTATTTAGTGCTTTTGGTCTCTTCCTTTCAGTGTTTGTTGCCATAATGGCGCAGATTCTGCACAAGGAAGGTGCCTGGTAGGTGGTCGCTACATTCCTTTTATTTCCTTTTTGGTTGCCAGAAAAAAAGGAACACACGCAGGATTCACGATCGAAAACCAAACGATAACGAAATGATAGCTTTTGGCACCAAAAATGGTCCGTGTGAGACATTGCCTTTTTCTTCCTTTTCCTCTCCCTTTCCTTTCCTTTTTCCTGTCTCTTCCTTTACTCTTCCTTTTCCTTCTCCTTTCCTTTTTCCTGTGGTTTTTTCTTTCCTTTTGCTTTTCCTTTTTCCTTTCCTTTTCCGTTCCTTTTCCTTTCGTTTTCCTGTCCTTTTCCTTTCTTTTTCCTTTCCCTTTCCTTTTCCTTTCCCTTTCCTTTCTCTTTCTTTTTCCTCTCCCTTTCCTATTCTTTCCTTTCCCTTCCTTTACTATTCCTTTTCCTTTTCCCTCTCCTCGCTCATGTGAATTCTTTGATCAAGGTGTGAAGCCAGCGCTTGGAAAAACGACAAGAGGGGAAAAAACGATAATGCTGGAAAAACCATTTGAAAGGGCTCGGGGTTTTTACAACCCCCCACGTGTGCATAACACGTGATCCACATACTGCCAGGATTTCTTTTGCACATCCATACGTTGGATCTTTTGGGCAAAGACGTTTGATCATTTATTAGGCAGAACATAAAGCGACTTTGCAGCCATTGCGGCCGAACCTTTTTGTTGGAAATGAATGAAACGACTGGTTATTACTTGCTCGTGACTTCCGATTTAGACACTGTGACACACCGTGTGTATTGCGCATAGCAATCGATATCAATCGAAGGATGTTCTTTGAGTAGCTGCACATGCTGAAATGGCAGGCTCCGAAGCTTTGCTGTGGCGAGGAGGCCATGTCTATTGCAGTGAGCCATTAGGTTTCCAATGAGTTGCAGCCTTTGTGGATTGGTCATCCCGAGCCATACCATTTCAATTCGCGCTTCTCTAGCCACTCCGATCTTCGTTTTTAGGTTTACAATTTGTATCAATTTGTAGATGTTTACACCTACTTTGGCCAGTTCCCACCCCCGGAACCTTGCACACGTTATACTGTAGCTTTGGGTTGTACTTTCACCAAGAGATACACGGAAGCAAGATCGGACAATATGAATTGCAACAACTACCATTCGGAGTCTGACAGCGTTTTGTGCAGCTCAAGATGCCCAAATCACGGTGTAATCATGTCCCTGGAATCAGTATAGTATAAGTGCTACAATTAGGACCGATCATTGGTCTAGTCAATCTAACGAACAGAATCTTAGAAGATGGTGCGGTGGCAGCGCGAGACAGTTAGCACATGTTGTGCATTGAAGCCATTTTGGGTCAAGTCCGACCACCAGCAATTTCAAAGGTCTACATGAGACATTATGGACTTTGTCTCCATTGATGAGTCCAAGGTGATTGTGCACCATTTGCTGCTGCTACGACGGCTGTGCCTGAAGTGCAACACATTGGATGTACAGCACAGAAAACCGCCCTTTGCTTTGAGTGCGATCTTTGCTGCAAGACTCGCACCTTGCTTGTGCTGTGGATGCCGTACATTCCGATGCGTCGAGCTCACGACATGCTGCAAAGCACAGACAGAGCCAGTTCTGCTGCGTGGCGGGATCCGCCTTCCCACCTGCTGATGAAGTGCGGTGCATTGAACGTGTGCATGTGCTTCCTCAACTGCTTTCCCAGACTTGGATGCTGCATGATCTGCATGAAACTGGGCAGGGGTCTGAAGCTACCACCCCGGACAAGGTTTTGCAGGGCATTCCATATTTAATGTACTGCATATAATTATGCTGAAGCAAGACATTTTTTTGGGCCTGTGGCAACCATAAGGGTTCGAGAGATCCGCATAGCAGCCTCTCAGATGCATTTTGTATTGCATCAGCTTTTGCTTTTGTACATGCGTACGAAGCGAACAAGTGCGGGAGAGAAATGTGGGCATTATGCATTCCCCATGAATCATTATGTTAAGGCAGAGGGTTAGTTGTGGATTCGCTTGAATGAAGACAAGGGTTGATTTTCTATCCTGTGCTTCAGTTTCACTCGCTTCTTTCGGGCTCGAACGCACTGGTTCAAAGTACTACTGCAGACATTTGCAGACAATGTGCCAAGAGGATCCCAAAGGAAGGAACATCAAGGGAAAACTCATTTGGACCAAGTAGGCGTCGCAGGCAGCAGTCAACAGCCACACGCACAGTTCGCAAACCAGTCTCTGGATAAGTCCCCAAGATAATGCTGAGCCCCAAATGGCTGACAGGATATGACAGGATCCCAAAAAAAAGATTATTGACTATTGAAGGAAATCAAAAGACACTTTTGCGAGATTGTTTTGAGCCAAGTCGCATCGCGCCCATGTTTTGGATCTTGGAAGCGACGCCTGGACTCAACCGGTGGAAGCTGTTGGTGCACCTGGCACGCTTAACTCGCTCAAAGAGACGTCATAACCTCATCAACCTCAGGAATCGCGAGATATCATGATTTGATACGATTTGTCCAATGCATCACACAGCTCATGTGTTTTCTATTGTTTTCTTACGCATATATATATATAATTATAAATATATATATATCTATCTATCTATCTATCTATCTATCTATCTATCTATCTATATTGCATGATCTTGCATGATCTTGCATGTTCATTCATTTCTCAAAATCTATTCCACCCAAGTGGAAGGGGCTTGGTACCCCTTTGGGACCCACTGACTTAAGCACTTCAACATCTCCTTCAGTTTCTTGTATTGCAGCTCTGATATAAATTGATCATCGATGCCATATGTATTGCTCTTGTGGAGCGAGGTCGTAAGTAGTATAAGAAGGGTGCAATGCAGGTACTCCAGCACACACAAGCCCAGCCATTCCACACTGACGAATACTATTGGCCTGTTCAGTCTTGTCATGATTCGTTTTTAAGTTTTAGACGTTCTTGCTTTGTTTCCTCGGTATTCCTCGGTCGATTCAAATTATTTCATATTATTTCAGTTGTTGTCGCTGTATGGGTAGCCGCTTAGCCGCGGAGCCTGTTTTGCTTTCTGTGCAAGTCATTGGGACTGTTTCGTTGCTATGAAGACAGGTCGGCATTGGATTCTGAGCAATGGGGCGTCGTCGTGCGTCAACATCTCAGCTCGAAGTCAAACATGTCAGGGCCTTAGAGACCTTAGCCCGCCTTTTTGACCACACTGTTCTTGCTTCATGTCAGATTGGAGCATTACTATTCATTATTTTGTTTAATCAAGTTTTTAAATAGTTTCTTGGGTCATTTTGGGCCAAGCTTTTTGCAAACAAAGAGAGAAAGTGCCAGTTGATTGCAAAAGATTCAAAAGCAATATTGACTCCGGCCACTCGTCGGTTTTAAGCCATTTACGGTATTGGAGCAAGACATTTTTCAGAGGCGCAAGTGTGTAGCATAAATTCCTATGGTATCTCCTATCCTGGTTGTTTGTGTTTTGTGTGCATATGGGACGCCATATGTTTGCACTTGAAAATTTGAAGTCTGACTGTACCAAGGGCAACTTTTCTGCCATCAAGAGCCCAAATCGCTCCAGGTCTTGGGGCCAGGGTTTTCTTTCACCCTCAAAGTCTCAAAGGACAAGTTACATCAAGTTACACCAAGGTACATCAAGTTTATCATCGCCATGATATGGCTGTGTCTTTGTTTAACGTGTGCAGATTTTAGTAAAGGCAGGATGTTCAAGTTGTGCGAATCATACCCCAAAAAATCGCGATTATGAATGTTTCTTTTGGGATCGTTTGGGATGGCATTGGCCTCATTAGTTATAATGGACCTGACAAGCTAATTGACCAGTGTTGGCCAGACCCGATGATCCCTGGCTACCTTCACATACCTTCACGGAATGGCGAATCTTCTCCACGTGCACAGAGTCTCATCATTATCCCTAAGCTGGCTGGCTCTGGGTGGCTGGCTGGCTGGCTGGCTAGGTGGCTGGCTCAGTTGCTGCTGCTGGCTGGGTGGCTGGCTAGTTGCAGCTGGCTGGCTGCGTGGCTGGCTGCTTGCTGTGTTGCTGATGAGGCTGATGAGGGGGATGACTCTGGCTGCGGCTGGCTGGCTGGCTGGCAACCAAACCAAAAATCCGTCGAAGAGGAACATAAGCCTAAGCGTAGCTGAGCTAAAGGTACATGAGAAGAACATCCAGAAGAGACGCCGGCAGGCTGGCGGATATAAATCATAGATGTGCATTTAGATCTTCACATTCTTATTTTCAGGTCCTGTCCAAGGTCGTCTGGCAGGTCGAGCCATTGCAGCCATTGAGTAGCAATCGTAGTAGGTTGACGGACGGTGGCAAAAAGAGACTCAAGCAACAAAGCTTCCTGAATCCAAAGCAGATGGGTTTCCGAATCATGCCCGGATCATACCTCAAACTTCCCAATTCTGAACCTTGGTACATTTGCAGGATCAGAACTTGTGTTTTGTGAGCTCTTTTCTTTGCAACCATTCGCCACGGGCTACACTACAACTCCTGCTGTTTCTGAGAAAAATCGGACAACAGCACCCTGCAGCGGCATCCTGCAATGGCACCAACATGCCAACTCCAAAGCGCACACACCACTTTAACAGCAGCACCTTGAAGCAGCACCCTGCAGCAGCACCACCAGCCAGCTCCAGAGCGGACACGCCACTCTAACAGCTGCACCAAGCAGCGTGCAGCAGCACCCTTCACTAGCACCCTTGCAGCACGAGTTGGGTACAGTACGTACCCTCCTTCCAGCACCCTGAAGCATCACCCCTTCCAGCAGCACCAGCAGGCTAGCTCGACAGCACCCTCAAGCAGCACCTTCCACCCGCATCCGCTCACCAGCATGCCCGCTCCAAAGCAGGGTTTAAAGCACACAACACTCTGACAGCAGCACCTTCAAACATCACCCTCAGGCAGCACCTGCAGCAGCACCCAGAGCGCCACCAGCATGGTTCCAAACTGTACACACCACTCTGACAGCAAGCAACACCCTGCACCAGCACCTTGCAGCGGCATTCCAACGGCACCACGATGCCCGCTCCAAAGCGCACACCACTCTGACAGCAGCACGCACTGCGTCAACAGCATGCCAGCTCCAAAGCACTCCACGTATGGTATAATTACCAACTGTTGAAACATTTTCGTGGTAAGTGTGGGTAAATAACCATACGCGGAGGATGCAGGGACACACTAAATCAAGGTCCGCGAATCATACCCACGAATCATACCCACGAATCATACCCTGAATCATACCCACGAATCATACCCCTTAGTCAAACATCCCGGGTTGGGCACGGCATTTTGAGACATATATATATATATGTGATATATATATATATGATATATATATATATACATATGATATATATCTTATATATATATATATATGTGTGTGCGCGCGCGTGTGTGTTTCTATGATCCAGGAATGAGCAGGCGGGATATTGCGGGGTTTATGATTTGCAGTAGGGCCAGTGGGACGTTGCAGATTTACAAATTGCTGTGCTGGGATGCAGGAGTTGTTCTACGTGCAATCGCACCTGACTTTAAAGACTCTTTATTGCAGATTCTGTTTCGCCTCTTTCTGTGGCATTGGTTATTGACAGAAAACTGAAAACTCTGACCTTTGCACACTGCTGCTTCGCCACAGGGCCGCCAGACTCTCGGAATGCACTGCAGTGCTTTTCCGTATGGTTTTTCTGGTGGTTTTAAGGGCAGCTACCAAACACCAGGGGTTGTCCGTTCTGCCCTACTTGTAAAGGGAAAAATGAAAGCAATATCATAATATCATCGCTTGTGTGCGCATGGAATTACAAATTACGCAGTGCATGTTCTCCTCTGTGAACTTCAGTTTCTGTCTTTGCCTGAGCTGTCGGCGACCGCTGTCGGCGACCGCTGTCGGCGACCGCTGTTTTTCACTTTGTCGAAGGATATATTGTGGACACAGCAGAACATACTGCGGCGCCTTTATTTTGGTTGGTTGTTAATTAAGTTAAGATATTAATGAATACTTCTATGTTCACGATACATTTTATTGCGTTTCGACCAGCTGGACCTTGGCAAGAGTTTTCCAGGACATGGTGGAAGATGGTGATCTTCTGTACAGGTGGATGTTAATGAACTGTTGATCGCCGGCCTGAAATGCATGAGGTCCTGCTGCTAGTCCACGGGCCAGCCCTAGCCCTACTGCAAGCCCAAACAGACGGCTTTCAGAGGGATCACAAGTAAAGGATGTGGGCCTCATGCGTGAGGCATACAGTAAGGCGCGCTTTCATTGGACTTTTGGATACCTTTGGATACCTTTGGTGGGTCTCGCTTTTTGTTCCAAGTTTCTGGCTCCTTCATTTCGGGAGCCAGTTGCAACATTAATCAATTGGAACATGTAGACACAGTAGACAGCAATCAAGGACAGACTTGGACCCCAGAATCTCAGAAGCTTGTTGACCCAGAAATGGACTCTTGAATGACGATGTCATTTGTATATGATATAATTAATATATATATATATATAATATCTCACAAACATACATATTATGTATATACAGTGTGTGATTGCATGTGATTATATGTGCATGTTGTGTATCATGGTACTTCCTGGTTAGATTATGCAGGTTTGATGGAAGTGAAGGTTTGATGCATTTCCATACATTTCCCACACAGAACAACAATGAACAACATACATCCTTGAAACTGCTCAATCTCACTGCATGAGCAATAATAATAAAAAAAGATTATGGAGTTAAGCAGGCATGCTTTGCGATCACAACTGAGACTTGCAATGGATTTAATGGCAGGCCTCACCCCCCATTCACTTCCTAAAGCAAGGCTCCAGCTTGGCAGTACCTGGCAGCGCCTTGGCAGGCTCGCAACATGCTCCTCGCCAAGCGCGCTTCCAGGGAAGAGGCAGAGGATGAAGGACATGAAGGACATGAAGAGCATGAAGATGGCGGCTTCAAACGAGTGGGCAAGGCAAGGTCTTGAGAATTCACGGATATCAACGGGCAGGAGAAATCAGAAGGGGTAGGCAGCAACGGATTGCAGCGGATTGCAACGGATTGAACACGAACCAGAAAATTGAGCTGTTTGTTCCGGTTCCCATGTCCAGTCACTTGAACCGATGACACTTGTAATCACTGGATATCGCTGGCAAGTAATAATAATTCATAATTATATATAATTAAGTATATATATAATTTTCATAGTGCACTACAGTATTGTTCTACATTGTGTTACACTATCCCTGGGCGTGTCCAGAGCATATCCAGGATAGGTCGTTTGCGAAAGACCTAAACGTGAATCTTACGAACTACTATTTAGAGAAGAATGCTGTAGCTGGTGTTTAGGACGCGTATGCCAAACTCATTGGCTATGTTGCGATTCTTATTGCTGTGCGATGAACTAAGCAGGCAAAAAATGGTGCCACACCTTTGCATGGACAAACCGTCCAAAGACCCATTACAGTTGGGGGGACTTTTCGTTCAATCGTGATGAAGGTCGTGGACGGGGCTTGCTAAAACATGATTTTGAGCACGTCACAGGAGAGTGAAGTGGGACAGAATGAACGATGGTTTCGATCTGAAGTGTCTTGATGGCTCCTATTATATCTAAAGTCCCCAAATACGTCTTCAGTTTCCCAAATAAGTCTTAAAGTGAAGACCTATCCTGAATAATATTTTGGACTTTTTGGCTAATGATACCGTATAATTAGGGCTATAATACCATAAAATCCAGAATCGAAACACTTCCAGAGAGAGCTGCTGTACAATATGGCACATGCTTCGTTGCGTGAGGCTTTGGTGACTGGCATGTCCCATGCCCTCTTCAACCGGAGGGGCAGCAACAAGAATCAAGGTTTGATGAAGTCTCTCATGGCTGCCATCAGCAAGGAGTTCAAATGAATGTGGTACTCAAATCATCTCTGAGCTGCGTTGAGTTCTTTTTAAACATATCATTCCTGCAGAAAAGATCAGGGCCTGAGAAGGTGGCTTTGGTCCGCGTGGGTAGGAGATCATACAGAGGTGTTGCAAAGACTTTTTGTTTGAGCCAATGCGTACTTTGACTAAATTACTATTATTACCAGTAGTACCGCGCAAGGCGGTGGCGGAAGTTTCAGAATGGGAAACCTATAGGAGAGCTTGGTTGTTGTGAATCACGGATGGCAGAGCAAATTCACTGATGGACTGAAAGGTGGTTGGAGTTGTGTTTTTTGGAGTGGTTAGAATGGTTGCAGTGGTCACCTGGTCGGTCACCTCACCCACGACTGCTGGATGTAGTGCAGCTGTAGCTGTAGCTGTAGTGTAGTGGGGTTGTAGTTGTGGTGTAGAGCAATTAGTGTAGCGCAGTTGCAATTGCATTTGTGGTGGTGTAATGGGTGTAGTGCAATGTAATGTAGGGCAGTGTAGTTGCGCGTAGTCTAGTGTAGTGTAGTCTAGTGTAAAGTAGCGTACTTGTAGCTGTAGTTGTAGTTAGGGGTCGTGTAGTGTGGTGTGGTGTAGTGTGGTGTAGCGCAGTGTAGAGTAGAGTAGTGTAGCGTAGTGTAATGTAATTAGTGTAGTGTAGTGTGTTGTGGTGCAGTGTGGTGTGGTGCAGTGTGGTGTGGTGTAATGTGGTGTGGTGTAGTGTGGTGTAGTGTAGTGATGTGTAATGTAATTAGTGAAGTGTAGTGTAATGTAATGTAGTGTTATGTACTGTAGTTGGAGTTGTAGTTGTAGTTGTAGTTGTAGTTAGTGTAGTGTAGTGTAGTGCAGTGCAGCGTCACTGAATGTAGTGTATTGTAGTTTGTTAATGTAGTGTAGTGTAGTGTGTTGGAGTGGAGTGTAGTGTGATGGAGTGTAGTGTAGTGTAGTGTAATGTAATTAGTGTAGTGTAGTGTGGTGTAATGTAGTTGCAGTTGTAGTTGTATTGTGTTGTGCTGTAGTGTAGCGTAATAAGTATATAATATAATGCAATTAGTGTATTGTAATGTAATTATGGTCAGTGCCGGAATTATAGAACGGAAGTTGAGGAGGACGAAGGTACGGTTATTTACCGTACCCTGTTGTTCTATAATTCTGTTTTCCTCGGAAGGTATGAAAAAAATGTATCTGATCTTCCTCCTAATTTTTTCGTCGTTCTATAATTCTTGTCGGAGCGCTGTTGTTCTATAATTCTGTTTTCCACCATTTTTCTCACATTTCCCATTTTCGTTCTATAATTAATTTTCCCCGGGCCCCGTTCTAATTATAGAACGGAAAATTAATTATAGAATTATAGAAACTCTTCCGGGGTCCCAGAAATCCTGTAAAATCACCATGAAATCTAAGAAAATCACCGTGAAATCCCATAAAATTACCATGAAATCCCATAAAATCACCATGAAATCTTATAAAAGCACCATGAAATCTAAGAAAATCACCTGGTAAATGTGGGAAAAATGGGGGAAAACAGAATTATAGAACGGAAGTTGAGGAGTACGAAGGTACGGTTATTTACCGTACCCTGTTGTTCTATAATTCTGTTTTCCTCGGAAGGTAGAAAAAAAACGTATCTGAATTTACTCCTAACTTTTTTCGTCGTTCTATAATTCTTGTCGGAGCGCTGTTGTTCTATAATTCTGTTTTCCCCAATTTTTCCCACATTTCCCTCATTTTATCATCATTTCCTCATCAAATCCTCATTTTATCTTCATTTTGTCCTCATTTTATCCTCATTTTATCCTCGTTTCCTCATCAAATCTTCATTTTATCTGCATTTTATCTTCATTTCCTCATCAAATCCTCATTAAATCCTCATTAAATCTTCATTTTATAGATTGTATATGTACAAATATGCAGTAAATATCATGTCAGTGCCAGAAATTATAGAACGGAGCCAGGAGGACAAAAGTACGGTAAAATACCGTACCTTTGTCCTCCTCCCCGTTCTATAATTAAATTTCCCGACTCCGCTCCGAATCGGAACCCGGAGGAGGACAAAGGTACGGTATTTTACCGTACTTTTGTCCTCCTGGCTCCGTTCTATAATTCTGGCACTGACTGTAGATGTAATTAGTGTAGTGTAGTGTAGTTGTAGTGGTAGTTGCGTTTGTAGTTGTAGTGTGGTGTAGTGTAGTAGTGCAGTGTAACTGAGCGTGGTGTAGTGTAGTGAAGTCTAGTGTAGTGTAATTAGCGTAGTGTTAGTGTAGTGTTAGTGTAGTGTAATGTAGTAGTAGTTGTAGTATTGGTTGTAGTCGTTGTTGTGGCTGTAGTTAGTGGAGTGTGGTGTGGTGTAATTGAGTGTAGTGTAGTGTACCAGTAGTGTATTGGAGTGTAGTGGAGTGTAGTGCAATGTAGTGGAATGTGATTAGTGTATATAGTCTAGTGTCGTGTAGTTGTAGTTGCAGTTGTAGCTGTAGTTGTAGTTGTAGTGTGGTGTAGTGGAGTGTAGTGTAGTGTAGTGTAGTGTAGTGTAGTGTAGTGTAGTGGTGGTTGTAGGTGAAATTGCTACAAAACGCTCACATTTTGCTCACTTTTGGCAAGGTGCAGAATCCCTTGTGCCTGCCACGCAAAACGACACCTGAACGTCCAAAAGTGCTCCAAACTGCTCATTTTTTTCAACTTTTGACTTTGAAATGTGCTTCGCGCCACAACGGCGTGCACTTTTTCGACATCTCAACTTCCAAGAGTGCTCCGAACCCGTCAGTTTTTAACACTTTTGACTTCGAAATGTGCTTCGCGCCACAATGGCGTGCACTTTTTCGACATCTCAACTTCCAAAAGTGGTCCGACCCTGGTGTGTTTTGTACATTTTGACTTCGAAATGTGCTTCGCGCCACAACGGTGTGCAATTTTTCATCTCTCATCTGGCCAGCTGGCTCCGCACCCGCCGCTTTAGCGAGCCTACTTTTCGACCCTCCGGAGTGCCAAATCATTGGAAAAACACAGTGTTTCGCGACTTTCCTACCTTTTCACGCATCTGCATCTTCTTTCTTCTGAGACTTTCTCTTATTTGATTTTCTTTCTTCTTCCCTTCTCTTCTCTGACTCTTCCCATCTCTGCTTTTCATTTGTCCATATTGTCGGAAATTTGACTTTAAACTTCCTTCGATACTAATTTTCATTCTATTTCATTTTATGTTTGACTTTATTTCACCATCGCCGGAAGCAAGTGCAAGAAAGTGGGTCTCTAGGGTCACCCTGAGCTGCAGGAGAAGATCCTTAGCCGAATCTCAGAGTTGGACCTTGACGAGCAAGTGTCAGACATGCTGGGCGAGATGTACCAGGCATATTTGTGATGACATGATTACCGAGCTAGTGGAAGCATGGTACAAGAATACCGCGGAAGGACTTGACGAAGCATCACAAAGCATTTCGTTTTATTTCGTCATTTCAAAGATACACGGGCGTCCAATTGTGCGACCCGCCTCAATTCCCCCCACACATTCATAATTGAATCCAAGCACCAGTTCGTTCGCAGTGAAAGTAAGATCATGAAGAAAAACATCCTACCGATCCTACCTAATTGTAACATTGTTTCCGTGAAAGTGCCACCTTGCGTATATTTTTTTTACACACGCGCGCGCACACGCACACATACCAGCCAGGGCAGGGTGACCTGATAGCCATGGACAGATGGAGACAGAGAAAATTGTTTTAATTTTGTCTATATGACTATTATTTTATTCTGATTTTGTTCAGGAATCTAGATACTTCCTGCAAGACACCTTTTTCATTTAAATGGCTAAAGGTACAGTAAAGCTATATAACGGAATAAAATTCCTTGAATTCGCATCCTATAACCAACCCGCAGCTGAAACATTACGAAATCATCCCACTGCAATGGATGCAAAATGGGCGCAAGGGCATGATCGAACTCTTGATCGATAACTATGAGCCTTTGGAAGGTGCTTTAGGCATGTCGGCGCGTGCCACAGGGTAAAGCGGGTAAAGCTCTGATGCAGATGTAGTTAATGTAGTTGCACAGGCCCGTGCCGAGACAAGTTTGATTGTGTGGAGACATGTCGGGACTTAGTATACTCAGTATGGACGGTAATAACTGTAGTGAGGGCTCGCTTGGTGTGGCCATTGCGTTCAATTCAGCTGTGCAGGAGAACTGCTGGATGAAGCTGTGACGGGAAGTCAAGACTTGGAGCCCCTTCGATTAAAGGAGTTCAGAGATGTTAAGAACCTGCATCCAGCTTGCGCTTGAACATCATGTTCAAATATGTTCAAGCATATTTGTATGAATCACGAAGCCTTTCAAATTGATTGTGAATTGAGATGCGAAACCTCACTGTTGTTGATGTGTGCTGCTACATTGCACCATATGTTGTCTTTGCGCCACCGTGGCGACAATTGCCTTAGTGGCGAAACCATTTGCTGTTGCATCTTGCTGCAATGGTTTCATAAGGTTGGCCAGTAGGAAAGCACCAAAAACAGATAAAACAGGAGAAGAGTCTTTGCCTGCTGACGCAGTGAAAAGGCGGCAATAGGTTTTGAATGGTTTTGAATCATCAAGCTTGTGATTGAAAATAATTTGATTTTACATGATGCTACTGATGTTTTTTTGTTTTCCTTTGGGTTTGGGTCGGGATGGGTTGGGCATTTGTGCTTTTCTCTTTGTTGTGCTTGAATTTGCACGCCTGGCTCCCAATTTAGTAGCATGAAATGGTATGTACATGCATGTGAAGAACTGCGCAATGAATCTAAGGCTTGCGGGAAGTGTGCGTGTGTGTTAAAATTTCAGATCAGACAGATTGACACATACACCACACGAACATGATTTGAAGGTTTGGAACCTTCTCTTCCTGTTGTTGATGCATCCTTGCATTTCCAAGCGCATCCGAACAATCATTGAAATACGTGCAGCTTGCTCGATAGCTAGGGCCAATTAGGGCCAGCTAGGGTAGTGGTTGCCGGTTCCTATACAAAACCTGGACGAGATTCCTGCAGGTGCCGTAGATTCCGTAGATGGTTCCGCTATGTTCCGCCCTTGGCTCAGGCCATTCATCGACAACCTTCGGGATGCTGTGACAGGAAGTCTCGTGGCTATGCGGAGCAAACAAGAGAATCCTGGCTGCACACGGCACACGTATCATCTCATCAATTGACTACTGTATCAATTACTGTATATAATTCAGTTGTCGATGCTGTCGATGCTGTTCATTGCTAAGGCGTCTGAGTGCGTCTTGCAATTGATTTGTGGCAGATGAGTACTGGCTGATTTTAAAACTTTGCCAGAGAATGTGACACCGTATGTCCCAGTTTAACAATGTGTTGTGTTTTCCTATTGTGACCTGTCTTGACAACCAGGATTATCAGCGTTAGGAGCAAGAATCACTTGATTTTAAAGTTGGGCCATGTTGGACCCGATTGGGCATACCCCTGCCATCGAAGCACTAGGACAACAGAATACAACAGATATCACAGGGTCAGTCCTGGTCAGTCCTGGTCAGTCCCGTCTTGACATTGAGGCCGTTGGGAGTTGGGATCACCAGGCCACAGGACGGAGATGGACTACGAATGGTCGGGATTTGGATTTGCCATTGCTCCATGCTCCAGCTTCGTTGGTCCTTGTTGATTCAACTTGTTGATATATGCTGGTCCATTTTGAACAGAGGACTTGGAGGATACAAAAGAATCTACAATCTACGACAAACTATGGCTATCGTCATGCTGTCATGCCGCACACTACTTGGAATGTGAGGAGATTTTGCTCGACAGGGTGGTTGAAGCTGCTCAGGGGATGGCAAGTGAAATCTCCTACACGAGACTTGGCGGATTTGGGTTTGCTTTAGTTGGATCCAGTCTAGTGCAGTTCCCAAGCTAGAACCTAGAACTCCCCACACAGACCCCTGCTTGCATTGGGAAGTGTTCAAGAGCCACCGTATCTGAAGGGATAGGGGTCAAAAGATAAGTTTTCTGGATCAAACCAACTATTCTGGATCAAAAAATATGCCGGATCAAACACATAATATCATATGTTTGAATAGGAAAGAAGGAGGAAAGAAAGAAAAGAAAAGGAAAGAAAAGAAAAGAAAAGACAAGAAAAGAAAGAAAGAAAAGAAAGAAAGAAATAAATAAAAAAAGAAAGAAAGAAAGAAAGAAGGAAAGAACGAAAGAAAGAAAATAAAGAAAGAAAGAAAGAAAAGAAAGAAATAAAGAAAGAAAGAAGGAAATAACGAAAGAAAGAAAAGAAAGAAAGAGAAAGAAAGAAAGAAATAAAGAAAGAAAGAAAGAGAAAGAAAGAAAGAAAGAAAGACAGAAAGAGAAATAAAGATAAATAAAGAAAGACAGAAAGAAAGAAATAAAGAAAGAAACAAAAAAGAAATAAAGAAAGAAAGGAAGGAAGGAAGGAGGGCATATCATACCATATAATCATATTTATATATTTACATAATCATATTATACATATGAGCATACCAGGACCTTCAAAGGGGTCTCAATTTGGGGGGGTTTAGCATAGGTCTCCATTCGGCACCCCTTGTATATCCCACCTATCTGATTAGTGTTATGGTTGAAGGTCCTGGCATTGACAACTACACTCCTATAATCAATGCTAAAGTTGATGGTTCAATGATAAAGATCGATGGTTCAGTGATTCAATTAATATTGTAATGATATACAAGACAATTCAGGGAGATGGTTAATATGTGGATAGTTTGATGATATGTTCGATAGTTCCAAGATATGACCAATAGTTCAATGAGATATGGGTAGCTGATGGTTTCTAATTGGGATTTAGTCAATCCATCCACAGGGTATCCGCAACTTGCTGCCACTGCCAAAGGCCGCCGCAGCCCTGACGGATGGCAGTCGTTGGGTGGGCAATGGGTTTGAACAATGTTGGCCCACATAAAGGGTATCAAATGGCATCAATCATCTTAAGCTAAATAATCAATTCATATAATTTTAGATCTAACCCTCTGGGAATATATCTAACATCATCTGGGGTTAAAAGGAGACTTTGTTGAGTCCAATTCGCTGGTGCAGCCATGGGGAAAGCTGATACAACCATGCGAGCGGACACGAAGAATCTTTGGTAGTGATTATTAGTGATTCATATTGTTTCCAAACCTTTTCTTTGGGTTCAAGGTTTTATGTGTGTACTAACCCCACAAACAGTACTAATTAATGTCTTGTTGTTCATCATCCCGCCTGAGGATTTTCTTCAAGTCTTTGTTGGAAAAGATCCCGATGAAAGATGTCAAGAAGAATGCTGAGCTGCTCCCTGGGGGTGATCTACGTTCTACACGCAATGCATGGGTTCGCGCTGCTTGGGAACATAGTGGTCTAAAGATGGTCCCCAGGGAGAAGCAAATCCGATTGGCAATAGGAAAGTTGGAGAAGAAACTGAAAATCTGCACCCCACCTGAAGATGGTACATTGCTTTCCTAATTCCTTTTTGACGGTTTTTTATTTGGAGTGGTTGCCTTATTTAGACACATGCACCTGTTGTCAAGATAAGGTGCTTCACTGTCAGATGATTCCATCGAAGAATGGATTCGGGAGCAAGTAGCTTTATCTGATTCAGTCACATTTTTGATGTTCTGCAATTGTAAAGGTGGTTTTCCATGGGTATTTACTATATTTAAGAAAAAAACTATTGGTTGATTTCAAACTGAGGCATGGAGATGCCACGACATCTTGCTGAAACATGCCAGAGGAAAACGTAAAGGGCATGTTTTCAAACCTCCTGGTCAGTCCTCGGCAAACTCTCAGAGACTTGATCATTGATTGTATTGTTTACTTTGTACTGTTTACCACCATGTTGAGGATCCTACAAGAAATCCGTGATGGAAAAACATGTGCTATGATGGGACCCAAATCCCAGTATCAATTCACCAGTACAAAGACTAAGGACCTCTATGGATAACATGGAGACCCAACCGCTAGACCTCAGCGAAATTCCAGCGTTGGATGAAGAAGACCTGTGACTCGACTTCCATTTTAGGTACCCCTGTTTGGTATAGAATTCCTTAAACTTGTTTGTGGTTTTAGTTTCATTCCAGGGACTGCATCATTGTAAAAAAACATCAGGAGAAATTCCGGTGAAGCACCATTGGATGCCGATGGCCTTCCATTCTGTGCTCAAGAGAAGGGTGAGTCGGAAGAAGGAACAGATGATGAAGAGGAGAGAGAGTTTTGAAACTCAGAACCACAGGTTTCTTCCAATCAACTTGCGGATATGGTTCAAGTTTTAACACTTCGTTTGCGGTTTCTCACTTCCTTGGATTACCTGTTCCACCTTCTTTGTCCTGGTGACTCCTTTTGCCCAGCCCACTGAGAGGACGAAGAAGAGAAAGAAGAGAACGATGAAGAGGCAGAGCAGTGCAAAGAAACAGATCTCGATGAAGATGAGACAGAAGAGAAGGAGGACGAACATGAGCGGTGGTCACAGGTTTCAGATAGTTGGCTTACCAGGGCTTACATGAACCCATTTCTGAAAAAGAATCCAAATTTCAGCCCACCCAGTGAATGCATTGACCTCACAGATACACCGAAGAAGCAGTGTGAGGACAAAGCTGGAAAGAAACACCAAGAAGCCAGTGAGGATGAAGTTTCAGGAGACAAGCGAGAAGAAGATGAGGATGAGAAAGGTGCGGAAGCACAGAGCGAAGAAGATGAGGATGAGAGAGGCGCCGAGGAGAAGAGCGAAGAAGATGAGGAGCAAGAGGAGGATCAGCAGAGTGACAAAGATGAGGATGAGAGAGGTGCAGAGGAGAGGAGCGAAGAACAAGAGGAGGATCAGCAGAGTGACAAAGATGAGGAGGAGAAAGACGCCGAGGAGAAGAGCGAAGAAGATGAGCAAGAGGAGGATCAGCAGAGTGACAAAGATGATGATGAGAAAGGTGCAGAGGAGAGGAGCGAAGAAGATGAGGATGGGAGAGGCGCAGGAGAAAAGAGCGAAGACGATGAGCAGCAAGAGGAGGAGCAGCAGAGTGACAAAGATGAGGAGGAGAAAGGTGCCGAGGAGAAGAGCGAAGAGGATGAAGATGAGAGAGGCGCAGGAGAGAAGAGCGAAGATGATGAGGAGCAAGAGGAGGATCAGCAGAGCGACAAAGATGAGGAGGAGAGAGGCGCAGGAGAGAAGAGCGAAGATGATGAGGAGCAAGAGGAGGATCAGCAGAGCGACAAAGATGAGGAGGAGAGAGGTGCAGAGGTGAAGAGCGAAGATGATGAGCAGCAAGAGGAGCAGCAGCAGAGTGACAAAGATAAGGAGGAGAAAGGTGCCGAGCAGAAGAGCGAAGAAGATGAGGATGAGAGAGGCGCCGAGGAGAAGAGCGAAGAAGATGAGGAGCAAGAGGATCAGCAGAGTGACAAAAATGAGGATGAGAAAGGTGCAGAAGAGATGAGTGAAGAAGCTGATGATGTGATGGACATAGAAGAAGAGATTGAAGAAGATGAGGAGCAAGAAAATGATAAGGGGGAGGACAAGGAAGATGAGGATGAGGAGGCTAGCAGCCATGCTCCAGCATCACCACCCCCGATAAGCCCACAGCCTGGTCCAGACTTGTCATCAGATGATGATTCCAGTGGGGATGACAACTGCATCCCTGAACAACCGAACGATACAAATGAGATTATGCAGGCTGCACAACACATGCTTGACTACCTGAACGCAATGGAAGAAAGGCAGAAAAGGCAAAAGGACTGGGAGACTCTTCACCATCAATTGGAAAGCATCACACAAGAGGTTACCAGTGACCTTTCAGAAGAAGAGAAAACAGTAAAGGAGAACAAAATGTGGGAAGTTCTTATGAAACTGCAAAAGCTGCGTGAAGCATCAGATGAGGCTGCTGGTGATCCTACGCCCCCCCCCCTCACCCGAAGAGAATGAAACAGAAGAGCAAGCGCCAGAGGAAGAAGAGTCAGGAAGTGAGGATGATGAAAAATGTAAAAGAATGAAGTTAGAAGAGGACCAGTCACAAAGGGAGGATTCAGAAGTTGAAGGAAAAGGATCAAAGGATGGAAGCAAAGGTGAAGACTCAGAGGATGAGGATAAGGACGCAGACCAGCCCGGAGAAGAAAAGAAAGATGATACACCTCCTGCAAAATCAGCACAGGACTCTTCCTCACCGGAGTCAACTTCGGATTCAACTTCATCGTCATCATCCAGCTCCAGCTCAGAGGATGAGGTGGAGGAGGCTGCAAAAACAGCAAAAAGAAAGGCAGAAATGAATGCAGCAGGATGTAATTCTGAAAGTGAGGCGACAGTGAAAAAGCAAAGGACAAAGGGACATAATGATGAAAAGAAACCACAAGAGAAAAAAACTAAGGACCCACGTCTCCGATCTGATGCTGCAGTGGCGACAGTTCTTAAAAAAAAGGTCAAGTCAGAGGATTTTGAAGAAGCTCTGGAGAAGGAGTATTTCAAACAAGCTCTCGTTCCACCCCCGCTACATCGACAAAGGACGAAAGGGCCTCAAGTTACCAAAAGTACTTTGGCTTTATCGGTTATACAGATCAAACCTTTTTAGCGACCTCAGCACCTAAGGACGTAAGATGAAAACTACAATGTGGGCCCCCCTAGTTGTAATTTGTCTTGTAAACCCCATTAACTATATAAGTATCATAAACCATTGCTATTATAGTTATAAACCAAGTGAGCTATCTACACCATAGCTATAGGTTATAAGTATCATAAACCAGAGTTCTTTTGATATTATAGTACTATATAATATTCTAGTTTTGCAATATGGGTTGGGGTGCATCCACTTCAGCTCCATCCAAGGTCTACCATCCTCGAGCAGCGGGATGCCGCCTTCGGGAAGAAGCTCTGAGAAGAAGTTACCAGCCAAGAGGCCTGCATCAGCGTCAAAGGCTGGCAAGCCCAAGTGTGGCAAGGCCCGGTTTGGAAAAGAACGGTTCTGCTGGAAAGCAGCCCAAAAAAAGATAGATCAGTGTTTCACCTCTAATTTAAGTCTGATTTTAATGTTATGACTTTTGGGGGATTGCTGTAAAGATCAGTGAGGTTTAGATCACAGTGTTTGCGGATATGAATTGTGAACATATTTGAACATATGGGGAAAGCTCGTTATTCAGAGAATAGCAAAACCTTTTGGGTTTACTTCATGGAGTCAAGGGGGTTACCACATGATTAAACCATTTCCCTGTCTAAACTTCTGGGCTTCTGTTGAGGCAGAACTAGATTCGACAGTGGCAACCGTTGACTTTGAGGACTTGTCAGCCAATGCATTTGGGGTCACAATCAGCAGGGTGCAACAAGAAGCCCTCAAGGCTGCAAGTTGTAGGGTACCAACTCCCTCTGAGCAACTGGCCCTTGTTGCTGAAAGAAGGGAAAAGAAAACCACTTTGACACATGATTGGAATACCTAGGCTTTTTTTACCCTTCATATGTTTCATCTTGGGGGTTATTTGATAATTCCATTTACCAACACCCCATCCTGCTAGCCTATCTAAGGAAATATGAGCTCCTAAGATCCATCACCATGCAGGAGTGGACCGTAGAGGTGAGGAAACGTCTTCATGGGAAGGCCAAAGGTCAGCTCTACAAAGTCTTCAAAAGGAAGAAAGACCAGAAGCCTTTTTACACCATGTTGCTTGGAGCTGGTTAGGAAATCTACCCAGTTTCAAAAGGATTCATTAAATCCCAACATGGTCCTACTGGGTTAATTATATGTTTGTAGGTGATTATAGTATAATTTTGGCTCTACCGACTATTGGGGTGGAATGTATAACCATTGCTCCCATCAAATGTGAAACCCAATCCATTGTCTGTGCCTTTGTGCCAATGGCTGAGGAAAGAGGCCAAAGAATGCGGATTCGATGATCCTGATGGGAAAGTTCCAGCGGCAATTGCCGAAATTCGTGCCAATTTGGCAAAGAAGGGTAGCAAAGTCAAAGTTGAGGAAGGGTCTCCCAAAAAGGCGGCTGCCCCCAAGCGTAAGAGGAAATCTACGGGAAATAAATCCAAGAAAGCTCGTCGGGGGTAAGGGGTGATGTTGAAAGAAACCACCCAACAAATAGAAATCCCGGATCAGCCACCATGTGAGAAAACCACTGTCAACCACCTAACCTATCGAACAACCATTTTGTTTTGGCTCTTCGGGATCAGCTTTTGAACAATATGAAGATCTGGGAAAAATTCCAGCAACCATCTGATGTAAACAAAAATCATTCCAACAAGATCCAACCAGTTATGATTCAATTCTGTAAGTCCTAGTCCCAATCATATTCCAATGTCCAATGCATATGTTTAGTGGTTGATGCAGTTGGTTGCTCATCCCATCCTTGCACCAGCAGTGACACACTGCAGATGGATTGGCACCTCGTACCGGTAGCAAAAAAGATGCGTAGCTCTCACCTGCGTGCTGCATCTTTGGAGTTATAGGTCATTATTCGCAGAACTTTGTGGTGACTTGGAAGAATTCTTTCTCCCAAAGGGCTCATTTGGTCCAAAGTTGAGGGTAAAGCCCTGACCTGTAGATAGATCATGAACCCTCAGCTGCTGAAGCGCATTTTAGTTTTTTTGGCAACCATTCCTGTGCCAGAAAAACCGAACGATTTCGATTCTCAGCTGAATAGATGGTGTTTAGCAGTTTGTTGGTACCCCACATGGACTTTGCATCACAGACTATTGGCTTCTTTCAAGTGCAAAGGTTTGCATCACAGACTATTGGCTTCTTTCAAGTGCAAAGGTACAGCCCTTTAATCCTTAATAAACCTTATCTGACTCCTGAGGTGGAAATTTGTTCAGGAGATGCACAGTTCACTCGTGCTCTTTGGTCGCTCGGGTACGAAGGGAAAGCTTATGATGTATCTTGGTGGTATTTTTGAAACAAATCAATCGAAAACTTGTGGCACCATGCTGCAGTGTTCACACAACATCTCCTTGCCACTGACTATGTCTGCCAGCTAAGATTCGCTACAGCAAAAATCATGATTTGATGAGATCCATTGGATTTGTCACTATCCTCGCAGCTGTGGGGGCCATAGACTACAACATGTGGATCAAGTCTTCATGCCGAAAAGTGTTGTGTTGGATCTTTGCCTGATGTTTAAGGTTCGCAACACCAAACGTGGTGGGTTACTGATGTTTGCACCTCCATGCAACACATGGATTTTTTTGAGACTTGGATCAAATAATGAGATATATGAACTTTGTTTGTATACCATCAATTTCTAATGATCTAATGTTACATGCCCCCCTTATTATCCATTCTTCTGATCTCAGGAGTAGCCCCTCAACTGGAAGATCATGGCTGAATCCAGAAGGAAATCTACGACCATGCACTCGTTTGGCCAACATCTTTGTGATGCGAATGTTATACATGTGCCCTGGGTCTTTTTGCTTACAGCACTGTATGATAATCAAAGATGTTGCTTTTGAAACATTTACATTCTTTATCTGCATATGAATGTAATCACCGCAACTGAGTCTGTGGTATGCCTGGAGTCGTGGAGTGCACTTTTTGGTTGAACAACCAATTTCATCAGCCCTAGCCTTACTTTATGCAATCACGCTTACAGTCTTAGTGAGAGGTGATATTATGTCCCAAAGGTTTATTTGATCTTTGATATATTTGTTCCTCGAGGTAATGTTTGCATGGGCACCAGTCCAACGATTCTTGGTTGCCACTCGTGCCAGGACAGATTTGTCAAAAACTATCGTGTTGCTTGAGTTGTTCTGTAAATATCATATAATTCATAAAACACCTGCAGGAGAGTGGCATTCCCAATGGGAAGCTTTGGAGCTGCAACCATCAAATATACAGTGTCACTTTGGCATATAGATTGGTGCCACTATTTCCCTCAACATACCCCAACTGTTCACCCGTGGTCACCCCTTCCACTCTCATCCCAGGCTTTGGGGAACTTTGCCGAACTTATCCAGCCTTCGCAAACCAATCGATCTCAAGCAGTTGCGGGATGCCCTTGCCAGGACAGGATGGGTGTGATTGGGGCTAGGGGAAATCACCACCGACTTAACTATAAAAAATAAAATCCCTTTCAGTCTAAGACGATGATCAAAGGCTTGTTGAGCTCCACGAAAATGTCATTGGACCCCTTTCTCATCTGCCATGGCGGTCCACCAGTCAGCTTTTTTTGCTGTCAGCACGGGGTTCTCAAACCCCAGCCTTGTGGGTTGCATCGTTGGAACTCCTCCATCTTTCGCAAGTAGGATGGATTGATTCAAAACACCATGATGCTGAAGCGATCCCCATCCAACTTGGAGACATTGTGGGGATTGTTCCCGTCAAACACTTCCAGCATCCCGCTGGGGGATTCCTGGGTGTACTGATGTCACTGTTGACAGGACCATCCACAGCAGGTTGATTAATTGTTACAGCTACTAAGGTGCAATGAACATCTAATGGCCATATTTGTCACCCATATAATATCAAGAAATACGATACCCTTGATGTATCTCTTGCCCAGTGATTCCCCCTGATATCCCAGGACTGGAGTCACACTTGTCAAAAAAAGTATTGACAAACATGGCCGCAAACGTATTGCAACTTGGCTCTGATTAGGGCTTTGGGCTCTGCTGAACTTGATTTCTGGGGTACTTACTATGGATTTGTCATACTACCCTTTGTTTCACAAAATCTAAGGCTGGTGTGAGGAAGCAACTGCGAGAAAGTGCATCCTACCCACGTGGTTTTGGCTATGCCGTGGCAGAACTAATGGTTCCTAGGACACCACCTCAAAAAGAGGAGGTTACCAATTTCGATTATGAGGGAATTGGTGATGATTTCAATTGCCTCTCTGATATTTTGCATGGGGCCAGCAGGACTTGGTGGCGGAAAATCTAATAAACCACTCCTATGAGATTTATATCGGTTTAGTATGCCCTGGGACTTGGGGAACAATACATCACCCAAACAGGGTCTGGTGAATAAGTCAATTTCTAATGGTTCATATGACTAGGCTGCCACCAAATCCAAAAAGATTTATCGATGCCATGGTGGAAGAAAAGAATATTGTAAAGCTGCGTTTTGTGATTGAGACCAGTATCATGACTTGCGTTTATTCAAAGCATGTGACAGCTTTACTCCATGCAGCTTGGGCTCACTATTTTGACATTTGGTTTTCTTACAATGGACAACCAAGAAAGGCAGCGCCATCTTCAAGTCGTAGCACATGAGAGACTATGTCTTAGCTGCGCAATCCCTGGGTTGGAGAAGTTCATGACCGAGAGCCTTGATTGTTAAACTTAAGACTTATGAAAGGCGTTGGTACTACCCACCCTATGAAATTAGTTATGTACCTCTCATCTTTGGCATACCCATCTAAGGACTGAGTTCACACACATCCAGTGGATAAGCAAGGACTGCAAGTGTGATGATCTAGCTGCCAAATCCCTGGCAGAGGAAGAGGAAAGAGTACGAAATGGTACAAACCGTGGCAATTTGCCGGAGCCCAGATAGTTATACACCAGTTTAATTAGTATTTGGTTCCTGTGGGAGCATTACAGCTGGTGTGTGGGGTATTCAGGTTAGATTTTGGAATCCTGAAAAAGATATACTCTCATTCCCCACGGGACACCCCAAGTGCCAGCTGTTTCCCACGAGCCTGCTGTCAGAAGGCTACAGAGTGCCTTAACCTGCAAATCAGAGTTGGGATAAAACGGAGGTAGTTGGCGCGTGTCATTGCGTGTCAAATGCGTGTCATTGGGTACCCAGTAGTGGTTTCGATTTGGCACCCCTTACAAAAAGGGGTCACAAATTGGCACCCCTTCTTGTATATAGGGGCTACAAATCGGCACCCCTTCTTGTATAGGGTGCCAAATTGAGACCCCTTGCAAAACGTGTCATTTGCGTGTCGTTTTGGACCAAATACGAAGGGTTTTTTCAAAACTCACGACTTTGGAAAATCTGATATATTTTGGTTCATCGAGGGATTCACCTCGTGCATTCCATTTTGCGCTTGGCACTTGGGACTATGACACCTTCTGAGGCACGGTGTTTTTCAACAACTATCTTATGGTGGAATGGGGCATTCTTCACATACAAATGGGGTATTAATTTGCTTTTATTTGTTTTTGTGGAACAAAACCATCTGATGGTGCAATGGTGGATGTTCAACTACATTCGTGCCACACTATCCAGCTTCCCTGCTAGGCCAAAAGAATGAGAAAGCTCAAAGCTACACCAGCCCCATCAGGTCAAGTGCGACCGAAAAATAGTGATGGTCGTATGTTGAAAGAATGCCTGAACATCTTAGACAGAGATGAGGAGGAAAAGAAGATGATTGCAGCCAAACAGAACCAGGAGAACCTGAAGAAGCATAATCAAAAAGTGAAGGATGCAGCTTCGAAGAAGAAGGCCACAGAAAGTGGAGAAGGCAACAAAGAGAAGAAGAAGAAGGATGAGACGAGATCCAAGCCGAAGGATGGTGAAGGGAACACTTCATCAAAGAAGACGAAAGAGAAGGCTGCAGAAGGAGGAGAAGGCAACAAAGAGAAGAGGAAGGATGAGACAGGATCCAAGCCGAAGGATGGTGAAGGGAACACTTCATCAAAGAAGACGAAAGAGAAGGCTGCAGAAGGAGGAGAAGGCAACAAAGAGAAGAAGAAGGATGAGAAAGGATCCAAGCCGAAGGATGGTGAAGTGAACACTTCATCAAAGAAGAAAGATAAGGCTGCAGAAGGAGGAGCAGGCAACAAAGAGAAGAAGGATGAGACAGGATCCAAACCGAAGGATGATGAAGCCAGAGCTTCATCGAAGAAGAAGCCAGAGAAGGCCGAGAAGGCTGCAGAAGGAGGAGAAGGCAACCAAGAGAAGAAGAAGGATGAGAAAGGATCCAAGCCGAAGGATGGTGAAGGGAACCCTTCATCAAAGAAGAAGACAGGGAAGGCTGCAGAAGGAGGAGAAGGCACCAACGAGAAGAAGAAGAAGGATGAGACAGGATCCAAGCCGAAGGATGGTGAAGGGAACCCTTCATCAAAGAAGAAGACAGAGAAGGCTGCAGAAGGAGGAGAAGGCACCAAAGAGAAGAAGAAGGATGAGACAGGATCCAAGCCGAAGGATGGTGAAGGGAACCCTTCATCAAAGAAGAAGAAAGAGAAGGCTGCAGAAGGAGGAGAAGGCAACAAAGAGAAGAGGAAGGATGAGACAGGATCCAAGCCGAAGGATGGTGAAGTGAACACTTCATCAAAGAAGAAGACAGAGAAGGCTGCAGAAGGAGGAGAAGGCAACCAAGAGAAGAAGAAGGATGAGAAAGGATCCAAGCCGAAGGATGGTGAAGGGAACCCTTCATCAAAGAAGAAGAAGGCCGAGAAGGCTGCAGAAGGAGGAGAAGGCAACAAAGAGAAGAAGAAGGATGAAACAGGATCCAAGCCGAAGGATGGTGAAGGGAACCCTTCATCAAAGAAGAAGACAGAGAAGGCTGCAGAAGGAGGAGAAGGCACCAACGAGAAGGAGAAGAAGGATGAGACAGGATCCAAGCCGAAGGATGGTGAAGGGAACCCTTCGTCAAAGAAGAAGACAGAGAAGGCTGCAGAAGGAGGAGAAGGCACCAAAGAGAAGAAGAAGGATGAGACAGGATCCAAGCCGAAGGATGGTGAAGGGAACACGTCATCAAAGAAGACGAAAGAGAAGGCTGCAGAAGGAGGAGAAGGCAACAAAGAGAAGAGGAAGGATGAGACAGGATCCAAGCCGAAGGATGGTGAAGTGAACACTTCATCAAAGAAGAAGACAGGGAAGGCTGCAGAAGGAGGAGAAGGCAACCAAGAGAAGAAGAAGGATGAGAAAGGATCCAAGCCGAAGGATGGTGAAGTGAGCACGTCATTGAAGAAGAAGCCAGAGAAGGCTGCAGAAGGAGGAGAAGACACCAAAGAGCAGAAGAAGGATGAGACAGGATCCAAGCCGAAGGATGGTGAAGCGAACACTTCATCAAAGAAGAAGAAGACTGAGAAGGCTGCGGAAGGAGGAGATGGGAACAAAGACGAGAAAAAGGATGAGAAAAGATCAAAGCCGAAGGATGGTGAAGTGAACACTTCATCAAAGAAGAAAAAGAAGGCTGCAGAAGGAGGAGGAGGCAACAAAGAGAAGAAGGATGAGACGATATCCAAGCCGAAGGATGGTGAAGGGAACACTTCATCAAAGAAGCAGACAGATAAGGCTGCAGAAGGAGGAGAAAGCAACAAAGAGCAGAAGAAGGATGAGAAAGGATCCAAGAGGCAAGAGGATGATTTGGTGACACCACCTTCGAAGAAGGCCAAGAAGGGTGGGGCAAATGGAGAAGATGATAAGGAAACCAAGGGGAATGCGTCCCAGCCAAAGGAAAGCAAATGCACTGTTCTGGCCATACCTGATGAGTCTGGAAAAAGAAAGCCAGCCAACCAAGAGGGCCACTCTGATGACCAACAGGTGAAAAGAACAAGGACTCAGGCCTGTGGGGATTGGAAGTGTGGTCATGTTAATTCAAATTTACTCAGTGACCCTTAATCTCCTTATCAACCAAAGCCAACGAATGTTGGATAGAAAAAACACGTCATATAGTATGCCCAATCATATACCACAAAATTACTTTATATTTTCCACCAAAAAGTATTCTGTCATTAATAACCCAAATCAATTGCTTATAATTCATTAGATTTCCAACGCTGTAATCATATCACATCCCCCGACAGCCAGGAGAGATTATCAGAACGGACTTCCACTGTCGGCAGCTTTGACCTCTCTTCCCCATCCCCTTCGGTTCACCCGAAGTCCCTAGACTTCCTGACCGGTTTGTTGGAAGATGATGTGGTGCCTTGTCGGCATACTACCAGGGTCTTGTAGTGTTATCCAGACGCTATCCATTCTCAGTGATTGTGAAAGATTTATTTTTTGATTATGAGAATTATTATTTGTTTATCAGCCTTGAAATCCCTTGGTGCCACTCAATCTTTAGGATCCTTCACCACCATCAACGGAGAGGGTGTCACGGAAGAAAGAGCTCACCGAAGAAGAACGCAACAAGATCAGCGAAATGACGCATCCCAGTCAGATGCCTTACCCAGAAACTAGCCTAAATTTATAGTCAAAAGATATGAGTATTACTGCTTAAATCAGAAGCCCAATCATCAAGGTATTGATCCTGCATATTAAATATAATTTACCAATGCTATACCATCCATCCATCAGGAGCGGAAACGACAGTATGCGGCATTGCGTCGTGCCATCTACCGAGAAGCGCCACCCGGATTGGTGGCCAAATTTTCATTGTGTGGCGACAAGGAAAGGTGCCTTGTCTTAATGCAATTGTTACATTGATTTTCTTCCACTACATTTAGATACTGTATGGATTTGAGCTGAGAATCAAACCGGAACAAAAACACTTTAATTGCAGATCTTAGCTAAGATTTGGAATGCTACGTCAATGGCTATCATCTGGTGGTGATTTGATGTCCATTGACGTCGAAGAGAAGTATGAAAGCTGGGTGACCTCCCTGCGAACGGACAGATATGTCACTGCTTGGAGCTTAAACTAATTTTGATGGGTTAATAATCCAACATTTCAAAGGAAAACATGGGGTCCAGTTCGATCAACTTGAACATAAGGTCACTGAGTTTCAACTTGAAAAAATCTATGGCAAGTCCAAAGAGTCTCGCGAGTTCATCGCTACGCTCGTCTCTGGCCAAAAGGGGACCCCCCATCCCCAGGCCAGGCCTTCTGTTTGTGTAAATCTTTGTGACCCACAATGCCACTGCCAACGGTTGGCTGTCCTTGGCAGGCGCCAGGTGTGAAGAAAGCCAGGTTATACAAAGTTCTGCGGGAGGTTGTTCATGAAGACACCACGGGACAAGGATCCAGAACTTCTGTTCCTGTTATGTAATTAAAGTTCAAGATCAGTTTGATTGCAGGTACCAGTGCAAGTACTGAAGATAACAAATCCATGACAAATCTCAACCAGTTGAATCTAAGGCTTCTCTCTCGGGAAGGGTGCGTGATTCAGGGGCAAAGGAGATCCTGAAGAAACAGCTTCAAGGTCTTACAGATGGCCTACCTGAACAAATGGATCTTGCTACTGGCCGCTTGACTAGCAAGAAGCCTAAAAAGGAGAAATCTCCTGAGGAGGAGGTCATGGCCAATGTCAAGAAGCTTACCAAAAGGCTCCTTGGCTCTACTCGTTATGTCTCAAAGTGGAAGTGCCCCAAGCTTTACATTTTTTCACTGAAAACAAAAGGCTTGGGGCACTTCAATTTTGAGACATCTGCAAATAGGAAGCAAGAACCATATTATTTAGGGATGTCTCTATATGTTAAAAAAATTGGGTTCTCTAAAATAGTCCTCATACTCTACAATGAGAAATGTCTACTGAGAATCCATGGTCCATTTAGGTGCCTAAATGCCAGTGCTTTTTGGGATATATACCTCCAATATATTATACCTTCCCATCCGTTGATTCCATCCCACCACTTCCCATCCCTCGATTCCATCCCAGGTGGAAGCAACTCATCAACGAGCTTGATGGTGCTAAGAGGGGGTTGGTTGACTACAATGTCCGCAACTGCGAGGAACTGGCAACTTACTTTGCATTTTAGATTCCGCTCATGGTCATGGGAATATGGCAGTGCTCACTGTATGGTTTATTTTCTTGATGTTGATCAAATCAGACCTTACTGGTGCTGATTTGAACTAAGAAACAGTGTCTTGAAGATCACGTTGAATTGGCTTGCGATGGTTTCGGTGAAGCCGAAGGAAAAGCCGGCACCCCTTTGACTAGTGTGGTAGCGAAGGATATGGTTGATTGGCTTGATGCTTCCAAGTCTAAGCTCAAGCCACTTGAAGATGATGTAAAGGATGCCAAGAGGAGAATCTCTGCGGCCAAGGGGCCAAAGAAGCGAAAGGCTGTCCCAGTGCAGAATGCCTCCGAAGCCGAAACATCCGATGGAGGGGGCTCAGCATAGGTCATCTCTTGGATTTGTGTTTCCAAAGCAACGAGTTATCAAAAAGGGTGTTTTCCAGCCACTGCTTGCGAACTGCAAAAGAAAGGCTGAGCTTACCGAAGGACGGTTTTTTTTAAACCCTGAGTGGACACCACAGGAAATTGTTTGAAATGCTTTTCGAGGCTGTGGGATTTATCCACTCAAAGTGAAATCTTTAGCAGGCGTCCCTCGCATGTTGAAAGCGCATATTCTTAAATAATGGTTTGTTTACTCTGATGATGCATTTTGGGGATGACATGTGAGCACAAACGCCTCTTCGCTCGATCTGTGTGCTCTTGCCGAAACCGATGGCACCTGGCAGAACCAGGTGAGCAGCTTCGTTAGCCCTTTGGGGATAGGGTCCGATGGTGAAAAAAAAGATACAACAAGAACCTGGTTTTGATTTGGTGAACCTCAGCATGGGTTGCATAGTGCAATAATGATGACACCTGTTGTGTATGCAGTTCCATTGGCTTTGATGGTGGTTGTTTATGATCATGAATCCAACAATTTGGTGAAACAGCGTACAACAAATCACTACAGTTATAAGCATTGGAGACAAACCCTGAGAGATCATTAGGACATTAAATCCCCAACAATCACAGGAAGATCAGCCCCCCTAATATCTTAGATAAATTACAGTAAACCCAAGAAATCATCGGTAAGATCAAGCCTGAGAACATTGGGTGACAACCAAACCCTACATACTGGGAAGCAAAACCCCAACACTCATCGAAAAAAACCATATGCCAAAGGGGTCATTGTTTCAAATCGTTCACTTGTACACCTTTGGTGGATTGGTGGATGGATGCCATGAGCATTCATGGATATCGTGGAGGAGTTCCTGGAGATTACAAAAGCTGTTCCTTGATAGCATTACCAAAGTTTCTAGGAAATTTAATCGATTCAAAGGATAGTAGTGTGAATGGCTAAGGTTAATGTTGCAAACCTTATCAAGCTATTGGCGGTTCTCCGGGCTAGGATACCTGGTCGTCATTTGCCGCAGCTTGGCAACACAAGAGTTATTGACATCTCTCTCAATCTCTCCATTTCTCTCCTTTGATTGCATTTTCTCAACCCCTTGCACAAAATTGATGTTTCAACATGTTTTAACTAAGGAAGAATCTCCATGATTTGGTTGGCGTTGAGAATGCCAACCCAGCCAACTATAGTAGAATGTTTTGGTCTTGGCTGCATAGGCAGAAATGGCGAAAGATGCTGCCGAAACCTTTTGAGTACCTAGACTTAGACCTGTAAAGAAAGACAGCGACGTGCTGCTCATATTCAATACATATTTCATATTCAGTGCGGCTTGGTCAACTCAGGATCGATCTGCTGATGGTGGACCAAATGCGAGAACAACCAGAGTATGTGGGTCAATGGCATATTTTTCTCCCAAGCGATGTGTTGCTTGTCTTACATAGTTGGCACATAGCCTGGGGAAACCCAAAGCATGATTAAGCAACTGCCAGAGGCTCCATTCAATCTACCACTACGATGAGGATCTTTTTGTGAAGAAGTTTGTTGGGGCACCTGGTGTTTCCTGGCTGCATTTCTAGTGGCTGCTGTGTGGAATATGACTCATGATACCTTCAGTACTCGTATATGTTACAATCCAGGATCTGGAAAGATTTTGGCTTGCTCAACAAGACAGTGCCTGGTTCCAAGAACATCCTATTCTCAGCCGACCAGAAACAAGGCTGCATTGGTCTGTGCCAGTTTGGTTATGTAATGTTAGGATTATCGATGATCTTCATTTGAGTTTGGGATTGCTTAACTCGCCTATGTTGTTGTGACATGTTGTGACTCCACTAGGATTGCCAGCTACGACGCTGTATACCACTTTTGGTACATGGTGATGATGCTGACAGCCACAGAAGAAGAACCTTCTATAACTGCACTATCTCGTCACCTGTAAGTCTGGAAACTAACGCCTGGGACAGCAGGGTCTTATTAGTTACCTTCGACAATCACAGAGCACTGCCTCAAACCTTTGACACTATAGATGCTTGGCTGGTCCATGGCTTGACCGAATTGCAAGAAGGTAGATTTATGACAGTTGATCCCTGGAACCAACCTCACGACAGAGGGCATGTGGGAAGGGTGATTGGACCTTACATCGGGGTTTTGGTTGGCCTGAAGGGTGATGAGAAGTTCATACAGAGGACACTGAAACTGATTGCCAGCCCCATCAGTGATGAAGTGTGCATGTACTGCAAAGCAAGCCAAAGTGGCACGAACATTTACACTCTTCATGGGGCTGGGGCCCCACATCGCTCCACACTGGTGAGCAATGAGCAATTTTTTACAACTGGCTGTCATTCGAATTCCTGGTTGCGACTACCTGGATTCCACATAAGTCGAGTGTTTCTGGACTGGTTACACCTGGTTGACCTGGCCCTGATACCTGAATGCAGTGCGTCAGTACCTTGACATTCTCCTCAAAGTTGTTTGTATGGCGGGGTGCTTCTCTCTGGGGTTAAGGTTTCTTCTTGTCATGACTTAAACCTTTGATCTAAGGCATTGATCGAACTGACATCTACCAACCAGATTTGGAAGGGGGATAGCCGAGATGAACGCCTTCGACTTGCTTTCGTGCAGTTCACAGCGCAGTGCAAGCAGCATCGGGTGAGTGCCAAGGTTGCACATTTATCATGCTATAAGCCAAGTCTTGAGATGTACTTTGTTAGATTGGCCTTGCATCTTAACAAAAGTGTGGATCTAGGAAACAGGGGGCAATGCTTCGCTGTGCATCTTGGCTGCGTCAACTACAAAATATCACCAGCCAATCGCTTTCAAAACATTGTCCAACAGTGTGGACCACCCAAGTTTGGTTAACTTCAATTTGGCAGTTGGTCCAAGGAAACAACTATACCCACAGGGAAAGGGCAATTTTCCGACATTGGTTCAAAAGCACTTCAATGGGGCGGAGCCTTGGTTTACTTTCTGAATGAATGTGGCAACTTTACAACTGCTGATGCTATCGATATCCAGCAGCGTGATACCGAGGAAGCAGGAGTACTGGCAATTTGGCTGAAAGGTGTTTGTCTTGCTGTTGCTTCGCAGAACCCTGGAGATATTCATGCTGCGCTTCTTGGCAATTCATTTCATAAGGGGGGCATCATCAATGAAAACAGGGTGAGCTTGCGATATGTTGTGATGGAGGTTGGGTATCCGCAGAGCCTAGGCTCAGAGCAGCTGTTTTTGTCAACTTGGTGGCGATGCGAAAATGTATGGCCACTAGGAACAACGAGGTGAAGCAACTGATGACTACTGAGAACCTGAAAATCCTGGAGCGGGCTAATTTTTTGTACCACTGTGCCCACAACAGTATCTTAGCTGATTGAGTTGACGGGTTTCGCTGAGTACTATTGGTGTTGTTTCTGTTGTGCTTGTCATATTTGGTATAATCTCTATACTGACTCGCTGCTATTGAAAAATGTTGAATGTCCAAGGTCTGGCTGCAGAAGCAATTGAATCCCAGAAACTCCTTTGGAAATTGCGACCAAAGCTGCACAAGTTTCTTGTTTGGAGAATTAAGTATTTGATGCTCATTTTAGCGACTGTGGTAGCGACCATCAAAAGCTATTTTTTTCTTTGACTTGAGGCTTGACCACTTGGTCCTAGACCAGGCCAAGTACATCAATCCTATTCAAGCATCGAACTAGAGCGACGAAGACATGATGGGGAAAGTAAAAAAATTAGCAATGAACAGCACGCCTCTGAAACTAGGATATCAGGTCCTTGAACGCTATGCGGCCTATGTTTGTTGCCGATGGATGAAGGGATAACAAACCATCCTGCATCCCAGCCACTTGGCACCTCTGTGTGGAAAAGAAAGAAGGCCGCGGCAGCCAGAGGCAGTGTGGCCAGCGCAGAGGGACCAGGGGGAGAAACCTGTTAGTGACGGGTAATTGACATAGTTATGGGCTCAAACATCATTACATAAAAATGATTATCTGTACGGGTTGCAAATTGGAACCCCTTTTGGACCCTTGGATTCAGAAATCCATTTGGCACCCCTTTGATGGTGCTGGTACTTATGTTTACACATGCGCATATTTTTAGGTACTTTAAATATCTTTAAACGCACATATTTTTTCCCTAAAGACACCCTGCAACCAACCTTAAACAAACTTCAACTGGATCCTAAACCAACTTTGAAGAAGACCTTGAGCCAACTCTAGAAACACCCAAGCCAGACGCGTCGCCTATTTTCTTCGCATATCGCCTAGTTTTCATCAAGTTCCTATGTGTTTCTTGTGAACGCCTGGTTTTCGAAGAACGGACCAAACAAAATAGTACCGACACAAACGACCAAAATATTTTGGTAGTATGAATTTCAAGGTATATTATATACATGTATGGATATGTTTATTTACAGCTATTTACATGCACGCACCGATCCCTAAATAAACCTAATCCAACCCTAATGCAACCGTAGACAAATTTTAAACAGACCGTATACCGATCCCCCAAAAACACCTTAAACCAACCCCAAAATAGACCCTAAAACAACCATCAATGAATCTTAAACCAACCCAAAATGGATTCATATTTTGGATAGCTGCTCCAGGTGGCAATCTAGACCCAACATCAAAGTCTATTTCTGTCTGGAATATTTTTTTTTTGATGCCTTCGAGTGGCGAGCTAGAGCATTTTGATCCCCCCGTTGCCTGATCAAAAAAATATTTTGGATCAAAAAAGGTATATCCAACTCACATTTGAAATATATTTTTGTAGGATATTTTGTTTGATACCAGTGTTTTTTTTTGATCCGGAATAATTTTTGTTTGATCCCTCACTTGTATCTGAAGTTGTTTTTTACTGACTTGAACTGTTTGTTTCAGGCGATGTGTTTTTGTTCATTTTTTTGCGTGAGATCCTGGGAGCAATTTTTGCTAGTGCCATTGTTGTTGCAGTCCTCGTGGTTGAAGCTGATGCCAGCTTGTTTGTACAGTAGTAGTGCTGCAGCTGTGACAGCTGAGTCAGTAGCAGACACATGTGTGCAGCAAGTCCAAAATGCTTGGCCGGACATGTATTGACAATATAAAGGACATTAAAAGACAATCCTAAAAGGCACTAGTGCAACAACTCTTCCTCCCATTGAATATGAAGCAATCCTCAAATTGGATTGGAATATTATTTTGGATAATTTGTGCACGGTGGTCTCAGTCTCAACCTGCTACAACTTGCCACAACGCCTCCAGGATGCGGATGCGTGGTGGCAACAAGAAACGCAATTCTGCTCCATCCACATCACAAAACCTAGGCACTTCGTACGCAGAAAGACCACCAGGCGGTAAAGATGGGTAAAACCCTGAAAGGAAGTGAGGGTGACTAAGGGTGGACTGGGTAAGTGAATGATACTAGTAGTACAAACAATGAACTCTCACCATCTCTCACCCGTCACCCTTTAGTTGGGATATGGATCCATACTGTGGCGTGGCCTTTCTTACATCAAGTGGTTTGTATTCTTGGCGAAGGCCATCGTTGTTCAGATATTCGCAACCTGCAGCGCTCGTCCATAGCAGCAATGCATAGCACTGCCCTGCAAAAAGTGTGCATCAATTTTGTCGCTGGTTTTCCCGCTCATATTGTAGTGTAGCTGAAAGGACGGTCCTCCTTTTACAGGTCGGTATTTTTAAAACATACATGTGAAGTGCATTACGTGCGGTAGGCCATATATTTTATAGAACGTTATGCAGCAGTCAGCAGTTATACCTGCAAAATCCACTTGTGCAAAATTTCTGTCGGTTTCTGAAACGCAATTATTTTACACTGTTTCTACGAAAAACTGCCGTTTCAGGGAAAAAAAACCGCTTGCGCTACCTCCAACGAGAATGCGCACATACAGAGAAACATGTCAGGATCTTCTTTTAATACCATGGAGGACTCAAGCTTTGACTGACGCCCATTTCCAGGGGAAACCCAAGTGTTGCATCCCAAGTAATCTAAGTAGATTTGTTTTCCAGCCTTGGAGGAATCTCATTGATGAAAGCTAACCACTCGCAGTGGAAACAAATCAGATCATCCAAGAGCACCAATCCAGTTCCAAGTCGAACACCATGGGCCTAGATGCAACTCTGAAAGTATCAAACATGTTTTGTTCACTCAGTTTCCTACGCTATTTTACGCCGTTTCAACGGGTTTTTACACCCTTTCAACGGTTTTTTTACACCGTTTTTGTTCCGGTCGTTTTTTTTTGAAAAAACGCATCCAAGAGCTCTTGACGATCTCCACCATTGTTGGAGAAGAAACATGTCCACCCAGAGCTTCATCAAGGGCTGTGTTTGTGACTAAAAGATTCCCACATCATGGGATCTATACTATATATATATATAAATTATATATATATATATACAATCCACAAATGCATCCTTTCCCTTCGGACACTCCTGGTTGCCACAAAATCACTTTGGCCTTTTTCCGTGACGCTCTTCATACAAATTCAGCTAATAATACTCTTCCTAGCCACAAAGAAAGTTCCACCAATACCAAAAAATGCTCGAAAACAAACATTATTGTAGTTTGCACCCAAAATCAGAAATTCCTGAAACAGCAGATGTTTTTCACGCAATTGAGTTCTCAGGTATAATTACACTGGATTTGGTTTGTTTCCATGATTTTCCTTGATTTTTGTATATTGTTTTTTCATTTATATACTGAAATACCATGACTGGGCATACAGATGTGGAACTCGAGTCTTGTTTGGGCCCAGGTGATGGAGGTACAGGTAGCTCACGTTTTCACAGCAGCGCTGGCCTGGGCTTCGGGAGCAGCAGTAGCGGCCATAGCACGAGAGTCACTAGAGTTGCTGGGGTGAATTCTGCCAGTGCCAGTGCCTTCGGAGCGAACCACGGTGGAGAAGCAGCACATCACTTCAAAAAGACGGTCAGGCGCAGTAGATATTTTGGTCAATTTTGATAACATGCCTCCTAGATGATACCATTGTCATCCACTGTTTCTTATGCATTTGGATGCTCTTTTTGCAATCTTATAGATGGTCTTGAATGAAGAGCGCCAGGGCTCTCGGTGGCCCGATTCACATCAGACCCTCCAACATCCTTCAAAGAAATGCATTGTATATATATGTATATATATATATACAGACATATATAATTACATAGCTGGCATTAGCTGGCAATTAATTGGCCTGGTTCCTTTCCGGCACGCTTCACTTGAACACCTCACCCGTCTACTACTGTATTTCTCAAGAAAACCCACCCATCACTCTCAAGAGAGAGAAGGCCAAGGCCCTCTTGCCCTTGTTGTCATTTGTTGTCCATACCGGCAGGAACATGTTTGCGATGAATGCCATGGGCGGAAGTGGGCCACACTTTCACACTGAAAGGCGTGCAGCGACCTGGCACAGTGCTATGCATCAAGTTGCTTAGGCACTCGAGTGTTCCTAAAAAAGCCTACGTAATGCTACCTGCATGAGACTACCTGGACTCTTACCTCGTGTATCTCATTTAAATTGTGTTGTTCAACTTGGCGAGGTCCCTAACTATCAAACTTCATCAAACTTCTACCTTAGGTTGTCAACTCAGTTTGGTACTTAGCCGAGTCTATCGTATAGATTCAGCCGTCGGACAGTTTGTATGTTTTGCACTTATATTGTCCCTCAACCATTGTCCAGTTGCACAATATTTTGTTCATATTGCTCATGTTGTTTCAGTTTGATTCTCTCCGGCTATGTCTTGCCAAGGAAGAGCGAAAACATCATCAACCAGGAGGTCACGGTTCTGAAGATGCAGAGGGCTGGGAGGAAGAGGGCCTGCACAGTACCAACTTGGGTCAAACTAGTCAAGCTCTTTCTCCACAGAAGGAGGCTGCGGAGGCCGAGGCCATGGACGCTACGAACGTCAGTCAAACGCAAGATCTTGGGGACGGGCCTCACGTTCCCGCTGGAAGCACGCAGGTTACTTTCCAAAGTAGCTTGGACTGGAAACATGCTGCAGCTGTTGGTACCCCCTCTCCCTGTATGATCGGGATATCCCGTTGTAGGAATGTGATTTGCATGTGTTTGCAGGGTTGTTTTCGTGACATGTTTGTCTAATTGTTTGCATATGTTTCGCAATAGTCCGCGTCAATTTGAGTGTAGCGACCTGATTTTTAAAGCGCGTCAACGAAACAAAAACAAACTGCGATGTTGGAACATTCCAGACTGTGCTCAGCATCCACAGACATGTGATGTTGTTTTTCCGATCACGTTGCTTTTTAAATTGCGCTGGCCGTTTCTCATGATTCCATTGTTTTTGGCATGCCAACGCACGCTGTTTAGAAACATTGGTGCTGCTGTAGATACTAGAGCATAGTATACTCGTTAGATCTATAATGATTTAAATGATTATAAATATCTCATCCACAAGTTTTCACACAAGTAATAGATAGAGAATGATAGATCTATTTTGGATATTGCTTCATGGATCGCAGGCCGCTTTCCGTGTGCCTTCGAATTTGTCGCAATTATTTGTCAGTGCAATGGTGACCAGTGGTTTGAACACTGCGGCTGCGCCGGCTGCGCTGGAAGGTTTGTCCACCTCCTCGCGCGGTAGCAGCGGATCGGGCCAAAGACCAAATACTGTTGCTGTTGCCACTTGGATCCCCTTTGTGCTGGTGTCCAGAGCAGAGAACTGCACAAAAAATGACTGTTTCATAGTAATCAATTCACAATGTGCATGACCAGATTGAACAGGTCATGGTCATGTCTTCTTTCAGTAGGTCCAGCAGATTCTGGATGTCATGTTCTGGATTGTTCTGGGAGGTTCTTTTTAATGCTGGGGGGAACCCAGAATCACCTTGCCTGTCGCGAATGCCAGCAGACAGTGGAACAGTGGAAACAGGTGTTGATTGTCAGTCAGAAATTTGTCGGTTTGGGCTGCGAGAGATCTCATTGGGGACTATTTATTGCCAGTAGTGGTAGTAATTGCAGTATATAATAGGTCTGGAAACAGCAAGTGAATGGAAGATATGTGCCGCTCTGAGGAGCAGAGCAGCGAAGGCGTGTCCAGCAGAAGTCCATCAAGCAGAAAATCTTTCGCTCAAAGCTATGGTTGCTTGGCCAAGAGAATGTCTTTTGTTTTTTTCAATTTCTCACATCTAGCCTGAGAGCAGCTTAGTCTTAATTTGGCATATTCTCCCAATGCAGAGTTGGACCAGCTGATGAAACTAATTGATTAATTAATTGGAGAATATCTCCTCCAGAGGCGGCTCAATCATATTTGGTAACATTGGCGACTGCATTGGAATATTATTGGAATGCACTGGAACATATTGGAACAATCGGGTTCCACAGGCCGGCTGCGAACCCGTTCTTAGGAGTTGTCGCCTTGCACTGAGAGAGTATAATAATTAGTATGCAGTGGATATGCAGTGGTCCTGGAACATTAGCAGCTCTCATGGCATTTCCCAGACCACAAGCTGAGCAATCCACTGTTTCAATATATGTATGTTTAATAGTGATATGTTTTATATTGTCAAAGGAAGTTGGGAAGCAATACTTCCGTGTTACGGACAAATAGAATTCTGCGACTTGAAATGATGCAGGGTGGTAGATCACATAACAATACATCACATAACAATACATAACATAACAATACATAACAAAAGAATAAGAAGCAGTGGAATTGACTTTGATGAAGGGTGGTGATAATGACGGGTGGTGACGAAGGGAAGTGGTGACGAAGGGAAGTGGTGACGATGGGAAGTGGTGACGAAGGGAAGTGGTGACGAAGGGAAGTGGTGACGATGGGAAGTGGTGACGAAGGGAAGTGGTGACAATGGGAAGTGGTGACGAAGGGAAGTGGTGAAGAAGGGAAGTGATGATGAAGGGGAGTGGTGAGGAAGGGAAGTGGTGAGGAAGGGAAGCGGTGACGATGGGAAGTGGTGAGGAAGGGAAGTGGTGAGGAAGGGAAGTGGTGACGAAGGGAAGTGGTGACGATGGGAAGTGGTGACGAAGGGAAGTGGTGAAGAAGGGAAGTGATGATGAAGGGGAGTGGTGAGGAAGGGAAGTGGTGAGGAAGGGAAGCGGTGACGATGGGAAGTGGTGAGGAAGGGAAGTGGTGAGGAAGGGAAGCGGTGATGAAGGGGAGTGGCGACGAAGGGAAGTGGTGGCTGGAGCACGAAACCTTGTGTTTTTCCGTGTAAAGTGGCTGCAGCCGGCGATGAAAGGTACCTCGTCTGTGCGGCGGTTGCGGCTGGGGTCGTTCCGGACGCGATTGGTTCCTTCTATGTGTTTTGCAACAAGTGCTTGTTCTTGTGTGCGTAGTTCTATGCGTTTCCTGAAGCTGTGGTTGCTGATCGCATTGGAATGGCTGCATGAATGTTGCATGGGCTATGTTTTGGGGAGGAAGCCGGAGCACGAAACCTTGTGTTTTTCCGTGTAAAGTGGCTGCAGCCGGCGATGAAAGGTACCTCGTCTGTGCGGCGGGTGCGGCTGCGGTCGTTTTGGTTCCTTCTATGTGTTTTGCAACAAGTGTTGTTCTTGTGTGCGTAGTTCTATGCGTTTCCTGAAGCTGTGGTTGCTGATCGCATTGGAATGGCTGCATGAATGTTGCATGGGCTATGTTTTGGGGAGGAAGCCGGAGCACGAAACCTTGTGTTTTTCCGTGTAAAGTGGCTGCAGCCGGCGATGAAAGGTACCTCGTCTGTGCGGCGGTTGCGGCTGGGGTCGTTCCGGACGCGATTGGTTCCTTCTATGTGTTTTGCAACAAGTGCTTGTTCCTGTGTGCGTAGTTCTATGCGTTTCCTGAAGCTGTGGTGCTGATCGCATTGGAATGGCTGCATGAATGTTGCATGGGCTATGTTTTGGGGAGGAAGCCGGAGCACGAAACCTTGTGTTTTTCCGTGTAAAGTGGCTGCAGCCGGCGATGAAAGGTACCTCGTCTGTGCGGCGGTTGGGCGCTATGTGTGAGTGTAGTTCTATCGTTTCCTGAATTGCTGGCATTGGAATGCATGGGCTAAAGTGGCTGCAGCCGGCGATGAAAGGTACCTCGTCTGTGCGGCGGTTGCGGCGGTCGTTCCGGACGCGATTGGTTCCTTCTATGTGTTTTGCAACAAGTGTTGTTCCTGTGTGCGTAGTTCTATGCGTTTCCTGAAGCTGTGGTTGCAGATCGCATTGGAATGGCTGCATGAATGTTGCATGGGCTATGTTTTGGGGAGGAAGCCGGAGCACGAAACCTTGTGTTTTTCCGTGTAAAGTGGCTGCAGCCGGCGATGAAAGGTACCTCGTCTGTGCGGCGGTTGCGGCTGGGGTCGTTCCGGACGCGATTGGTTCCTTCTATGTGTTTTGCAACAAGTGTTGTTCTTGTGTGCGTAGTTCTATGCGTTTCCTGAAGCTGTGGTTGCAGATCGCATTGGAATGGCTGCATGAATGTTGCATGGGCTATGTTTTGAGGAGGAAGCCGGAGCACGAAACCTTGTGTTTTTCCGTGTAAAGTGGCTGCAGCCGGCGATGAAAGGTACCTCGTCTGTGCGGCGGTTGCGGCTGGGGTCGTTCCGGACGCGATTGGTTCCTTCTATGTGTTTTGCAACAAGTGGTTGTGCCTGTGGTGTAGTTCTATGCGTTTCCTGAAGCTGTGGTTGCAGATCGCATTGTAATGGCTGCATGAATGTCGCATGGGCTATGTTTTGGGGAGGAAGCCGGAGCGCGAAACCTTGTGTTTTTCCGTGTAAAGTGGCTGCAGCCGGCGATGAAAGGTACCTCGTCTGTGCGGCGGTTGCGGCTGGGGTCGTTCCGGACGCGATTGGTTCCTTCTATGTGTTTTGCAACAAGTGGTTGTTCCTGTGTGCGTAGTTCTATGCATTTCTTGCAGATGTGGTGGCAGATCGCATTGGAATGGCTGCATGATTGTTGTCATTTGGTGTTGCCACGTCCGTAGATAGGTGCAGGTTTGCTACGGGATGCTGCGAAACACATTGTAGTGGCTGCGTCAAGGTTGCTTGATGCCGCGGCTGCATGCGTAATACTATTGTCTTTTGCAGCTGAAGATCGTAAATCGTATTGGAATGGCTGCATCAAGGCTGCGAAAGTGATTTGTCAGCAGATTTTGTCCATTTTGACGCTTTTTTTTCCTTTTAAAATTCTTTTTAAAAAGTGCTTCAAAATCGTCTTTTTGTCGCTTTGGCGTGGAGATCCGGTTTTGGAGCTGCAATTTCCGACGCCATTGCATGTAGTTCTATTGTGTTTTGCAACTCAGTCTCTGCAGATCGCATTGTAGTGGCTGCGTCAAGGTTGCTTGGTGCAGCGGCTGCATGCGTAATACTATTGTCTTTTGCAGCTGAAGATCGTAAATCGTATTGGAATGGCTGCATCAAGGCTGCGAAAGTGATTTGTCAGCAGATTTTCTCAATTTTGGCGCTAATAATTTTCCTTTTAAAATTCCTTTTAAAAAGTGCTTCAAAATCGTCTTTTTGTCGCTTTGGCGTCGAGATCCGGTTTTGGAGCTGCAATTTCCGACGCCATTGCACGTAGTTCTATTGTGTTTTGCAACTCAGTCTCTGCAGATCGCATTGTAGTGGCTGCGTCAAGGTTGCTTGGTGCAGCGGCTGCATGCGTAATACTATTGTCTTTTGCAGCTGAAGATCGTAAATCGTATTGGAATGGCTGCATCAAGGCTGCGAAAGTGATTTGTCAGCAGATTTTCTCAATTTTGGCGCTAATAATTTTCCTTTTAAAATTCCTTTTAAAAAGTGCTTCAAAATCGTCTTTTTGTCGCTTTGGCGTCGAGATCCAGTTTTGGAGCTGCAATTCCTGTTGTGATTATGTACAAGAAAGCTTCTCTGTGCAAAAACTTTTTCTGTAAAAGCTTGCTGTGTGTAAAAGCTTCTCTGTGTGTAAAAGCGTCTCTGTGTAAAAGTTTCTGTGTGTGTAAACGCTTGCCATGTGTAAAAGCACTGTGCGTAAGTGTTCTGTGTGTAAACGCTTGCTGTGTGTGAAAGCTTGCTGTGTGTAAAAGCTTCTCTGTGTAAAAGCTTGTTGTGTGTAAAAGCTTCTCTGTTTAAAAAGCTTGCTGTGTGTGTAAACGCTTGCCATGTGTAAAAGCACTGTGTGTAAGTCTTCTGTGTGTAAACGCTTGCTGTGTGTGAAAGCTTGCTGTGTGTAAAAGCTTCTCTGTGAAGAAGCTTGCTGTGTGTGAAAGCTTGCTGTGTAAAGCTTCTCTGTGTAAAAGCTTGTTGTGTGTAAAAGCTTCTCTGTTTAAAAAGCTTCTGTGTAAACGCTTGCCATGTGTAAAAGCACTGTGTGTAAGTGTTCTGTGTGTAAACGCTTGCTGTGTTTGAAAGCTTGCTGTGTGAAAAAGATTTTGCGTGTAAAAGCTTGCTGTGTGTAAAAGCCTCTCTGTGTGTAAAAGCGTCTCTGTGCAAAAGTTTTTGTGTGTAAACGCTTGCCATGTGTAAAAGCACTGTGTGTAAGTGTTCTGTGTGTAAACGCTTGCTGTGTGTGAAAGCTTCTCTGTGAAGAAGCTTGTTGTGTGTAAAAGCTTCTGTGTGTAAAAGCTTCTCTGCTTGAAAAGCTTGCTGCTGTGTGTAAAAGCTTCTCTGCGAAAGAACTTGATGTGTGTAGAAGCTTTGTAGTACAAAGTAGTACTGGAACGTGTTTTGTGCAAGCTTTGTAGTACAAAGTAGTACTGGGAAGTAGTTTGTGCAAGCTTTGTAGTACAAAGTAGTACTGGGGAGTGCTTTGTGCAAGCTTTGTAGTACAAAGTAGTACTGGGAAGTGTTTTGTGCAAGCTTTGTAGTAGAAAGTAGTACTGGGAAGTGGCTTTTGCAAGCTGCAAGCTTTTGTAGTAGACATCAGTACTGGGAAGTACTTGACATAAAAATAGCCAAGAAGAACTTAGCTGACATATGGGAAGACATGGAATGAGATGAGAAGAGCTCAGATGAGATGAGTTGAGATGAAGTGCAAGTGTGAAGTGTGGAGTGTGGGGTGTGAAGAGTGCAATGTGAAGTGTGAGGAAAATGTTTGCATTGTACCGGGGTCGCGCGCAGGTCATGTTTTTGGACAGCAACACAGCAACAGCTTCGCACAAAGCACGCACGCACGGGCCTGGCTGGCGCATGCAAGTTCCTTAGTAGTAGTACTGGGAAGTGATTCATGAAAGCTTAGGTGACATATGAGAAGAGATGAGATGAGAAGAGATGAGCTGGGATAAGGTGAGAAGAGCTCAGATGAGATGAAGTGTGGAGTGTGAAGTGTGAAGTGTGAAGTGTGGACTGTGAAGTGTGAAGTGTGAAGTGTGGAGTGTGAAGTGTGAAGTGTGGAGTGTGAAGTGTGAAGTGTGGACTGTCAAGTGCGCAGTGTGAAGTGTGAAGTGTGGAGTGCGAAGAGTGCAGTGTGAAGAGTGTGGAGTGTGAAGTGCGAAGAGTGCAGTGTGAAGAGTGCAGTGTGAAGAGTGTAGTGTGGAGTGTGAAGACTGTCAAGCGTGAAGTGTGAAGAAGAACTTCAAATGTGACATGTAAAACAAGACACCAGTTTCGCAGAGTGCACGCACGCACGGGCTTGGCTGGCGCACGGCGCATGCAAGTTCTATAGATGAGAAAGGTCTTTTATATATCTTTAAGGCAACTTCCGCCCCGCCTCGTGCGGGTACTACTGGTATAATTATGATTACATGTTATATATATATATATAGATATATAAGCATTATATGATATGAATATATGATTGCATATGTACATGCAGACAATCTATTACAGTACTATACTGCATGAATTGCAAATAGTGTAACAGGCATACCACGCATTTGTATTCTACAGGTTGCCTGATTTTTTCCGAGGAGTCAATTTGATTCTTAGACTAAGCTAAGGTGAAATTACAGTTTTTCTGTAAGCCAACTGGTGTGCATGTGGACAGACGCGCTGACCCAAGGAATGCAGCCTTCCTCGCCTTCCTCAGGATCAGGCTTTTCCTCGCCAAGCAACTCTATGTCTATCACATCCCCAATGTCAAGCAAGGCAAGGCCTCTGAATCTTCTGAGCATGGAAACATAGACATAGACATGGTGGGGATCTATACGATTCTATTAGATTTCTATAAGATCTATCAGTGCTGGGGGCACTCTACAAACGGACAGATGAGTGCAACTGACCCATGGGGCACGATGATGCATTATGGAAATTAAAAGCGCAGTGCTATCTGCCATCACTCACGCCTCTCAGACACTAATCATATATATATGTAAAAGCTGAAACTTGAAAGTTCCCATTCAATGTATCCATGTGACCATATGTATCCATGTGACCATATGTATCTATGCGAGAGAATTAATATAGACAATAATTCATTGACCATGTTCCCTCAATGCATATACTGGAGTGGCAGTTGCTCCATCTATCTTTTCATTTTAAAGTAGGGCGTTTTTTTTCTTCAACTGGCGGAACTCGTTTTATGTTCCAGCTAAAATAGCGCCGTTTTCTTTCTCACCCCGCGGTGCCATCTTATGGGTATTTTGGTTTTCGAGTTGAGCCATCTACTTTTAGGTCGGTGTATTTAGAGCAAGCAAAACGAGTCACCTTGACTGACATGCATCAACATTGACACCAGCACAACGCAATACAACGCATGGCCAAAATTACTGTAAGATTTGCTCATCCACCCTGGACTGGAAGCTTCTGTCTCGTTGCTAGTTGCGCCGTGGCCTAGAGTTCTTCATGCTTCTCCAATATTCTGCTGCCAGGCTCGCGCAGATGCCACGCGGTCGCTGAATCCTTTTGGACCGACAAATTCGCACCGAATTCAATTGCCGGGGTGTCAATAGGTGGAGCAGGTGACGAGGTACCCAGAGATGTTAGCTCTGGCTCACGGCTCGGTACTTACCCAGTAAACCAGTATGCTGATGCGGGTGTACAGCTACCAGCATTTCATGTGATTGGCCAAGAGAAACAGTAGCTTCCATCAAATTAGGAGTTAGGAGATGGCGATGGAGAGAGAGAGAGAGATCAAATTAGGAGCTGTTTTTTGCGCAGATCGTTTGCAGTAGTGACACAGTAGTGAGTAGCGGTTGTTTTCCGAAGGTAGTCAGCAAGCATTTGCATGGATTTGGTGGAAGTCCACGATAAATTTCAAGAAATACATTGTCATGAGCCACCAAAGCATAGCTGAAAGGGAGGCACGTGCATTGATGGCTTGCTTTTGGTATCTTCATGTTGAGGCTAGTTTGTCACTCACATAGTGAACAGCATATGCCTGTTCCAAAGCGTGCATTTGCGTACTGAGCATGTTGCAGGATTTTTGGACACGGCAACAGATGAAGCTCTTTCGAAAGAGACGCCCCAATCAGGAGAAGGTCGTGCAGGTGTGCAAGACTGGGTCCAGGGGACGTCAATGTTCCTCGGGTTTCAACATTTTAAGATATGATTCAAAATTCAAACGTGTATATACAGATATATACAGTATAGCTAGTTTATTGACATATCTTAGACCATGTTGCACAAGTGCCTAGCTCAGGTTTTACAATATGCTTCACATCTCACCAGCTTACTATACTTTAATCTAGTTGGGCATATTGGTCACCGAAAAGGGCTCCCAGTGTTGTTTCTTTTCTACTCAAGATCTTCGAAGACAGCAGATTGAATAGAGTGGTAGTAGGGTGTCCATGGTGCCGCTTTTGCGAGGAAAAAAACTCAGAGTTGGCAGGGGGTTGTACAACACGTTCAGTATTAAGATATTCCGAATATTTCCAAACACCGGATGAATAGTAGTACCTGATATGTTCTGTGTGTGTGTTTGTGTGCTTGTATTGTGTCAACGACATGCGCGAAGTCAGCGGTTGTGCCACATCGTCACATCGTTGTATTTTTGAAATTCTTTGGGCAGAGACAAGTTCTTTTCTTTGCAAGGTGCTAGTGGGATCCAGCACGCCACCACCGACGAAACTAGCAAGGCAAGGCCATGTTCATTTTGATGTTGACAGTGAAAACTACTACGACACTTTAACTTTCTTGCAAGTATCTATCTAGGTAATAAAATTGTAATAACTATATATACATTAAATAATTAATGTATATTTGGACATATTTTTACTGTATTGATACAGTATAGTCTGAAGTTGTACACGTGCTAAGCCCATAGTCAGGAATTATTGACTACTGTCGTTGTTCTGAACATGATGTATTCTCCCGGCTAAGGAATCACTTCTGCCAACCGTCGCTGTTTGATGAGGGATATGAGGGGATGTGATGCATGTATGGAATAATCCCTTCCCCCTAATACTAAACGTCCCCCCCCTATTAATCGTATTAATAAACACCTCAGGTAGTTTTTAGTATTAGGGGGGTATTTATTATTAGGGAACCCTATTAATAAAATTAAACCCTTAATAATGAAGACTATTTTTTCCGATTTCAAAATCAATTAAACTTCTTTATATAACGCGATTGAAATATTGCCAAAAATTATCAAAAATTGGATTTCGAAGCGGACCCTATTAATAAAATTAAAACATTAATAATAAAAACTAGTTTGATCGATTTTAAAATCAAGTAAAATTCCTTATATAACGCGATTGAAATATTGCCAAAAATTGTATTTCGAAGCGGACCTATTAGTAAATTTAAACCCTTAATAAAAAAAACTAGTTTGTTCGATTTCAACATCAATTAAATTTATTTATATAACGCGATTGAAATATTGCAAAAAAATGGATTTCGAAGCGGACCCTGTTAATAAATTTAAACCCTTAATAATAAAAACTTTTTTTTCCGATTTCAAAATCAATTAAATTTCTTTATATAACGCGATTAAAATATTGCCAAAAATTGGATTTCGAAGCAGACCCTATTAATAAAATTAAAACCGTAATAATAATAACCAGAAAAAAATCGGACGGACCCTAATAATAAACACCCCGGGGTTAACTAGTTTTTATTATTAGGGGGTAAAACCCACAAATGGTAGCTTTATTTTTAAATTGTGTTCTAAAGGGGATCAATTAAAAATCAAATTGGCCAATCTGAATTTTTCCAAAATTAGAGATGACGGACTCTAGTTTTTAGTATTTTGGGGGGGGTTAGTAATAGGGGGAAAGGATTATATTGGAATAGTCTGGAATGAATTCATGGGATAGCAGCTGTTTGCTATTGTTTGATGGGGTTGCGGTTAGATCATGAAATCATCAGGCTTTTTGGCCTGCCCGGCCTGCCCGGCCTGCCCTGCGTGCAGGGACTCGAGAGGTTGCTGGTAGACTCTGACCAGGCTTTGCCTGAGGCTTGAAGCTGCAAAGTCTAGTCGCACATTAAAATGTCGGTGAGATCGGGTTGTTTCCAGGACATCGGCAATATGGATGCGTTTGACTTGAATGGAGCGTGAAGTGTTTCCTTTTGGACATTAAATGGGGCTCTTTAGCCTGATGTTCATGAGTCTGATTCCAACGCAACTCGCAATCAACATATCCCCCAAAAATAGACACGTGCAAATCCAGGTGTAAACCTAAGGATTGAAGAGCCCGTGAGGGGCTTCTTGGAGATGGCCAGCCCATGCAGAGCGCATCTCCATTATATAATTGTTCATAATTTCCTGGGCGTTGCGCAGTTCTCTCCTTTTTTGCCTCAACATTCAAACTCTTCAGATCTCTTCAGCATCAGGTTACATCACGGCAAGAGAATGTGGAGGCACACCCCATGCTTGGGGACCAGACTCAATTGAGACGACAGCCGCCAAAAGGTCGAGGCAGGAAGATGATGGGGGTAGCAGCCGGGTAGCACATCAAGATTCACTAGGAAGTTTGGTCACTGCATGTCACCACATTGTGACTCGAATCCATTGAATATGTTTATTACTAATTACTTAATAATTATGTTCAACCCCAATCGTAATTCCTTCAGAAAATCATTATGTACTGTATGTGCTCCATATAGAGCGTTTACGTTTTATGTTTGAACACAACAATTACTGTATGGTTCTGATTAGACACATCTGGCTCTTATTCTACAGCAGAGGACTGAGCTCTTGGACTTAACATGGTCAGAATACTGTCAGAATGTTGGTTCATGTTAGTTCTGATTGTTTCAAGGTAAAGTCCTTTTTCATTTTTTTCAAAAGGTTGCCGTTACTGCTTCCGCTTTTGGTGCTGGTGTTTTTTGGGTCATCGATTTAAATGATTTGAACTTGATTTCTTTCCATCCTGTATTGATACAGCATAATTACAGAGAGTATCCACCAGAAAAACCTACCAGGTTGGTGCTTGGATTACAGGTGGTCAACTTTTTCACGGACCCAGTGGACGAAAACTATGGCCAGATGTTGCTAAGCGCAGTGTCATTGGGCAGAGTGACAGAGGCAGGGACCCAGATCGTTCCCAGAAAAACAAAGCAAACTATGGACGTTGTACGATAGGACATTATCGTAATGGTGACAATATCGATTATACATAATATATAGTTAACAATATCTAATATACAACAATAATCATAATTATGTTTACTATTATATATATATATTAGTGTTCTTGTCATTATTATTTTATTATCATTATTATTACATATAGATTAGAAATACATTTAATAATTATGCAGTATATTATGGGTCCTCTCCATCTTCTTGCTTTGTTTCTCACATTGACATGTCCAACTCCTGGCATCAGCCATTGTGATTTATGGTCCTTCTCGGACCTAGAATGTTTCCTCACTTTCCTTCAGCAAAGCACTGCCTTAAATGGTGCAATTCATCCTTGAAGTTTCCTGAGACTGTCAAGAAGTTATGTAGTGTTGTGGGTATCGGTAATTCAAAACAATTCAAAACATATCAAATATCACAAGATGCAGTCGTGGACTTCACATCCACAGAAGTAGATTGCCTGGGTCACTGGCCGGACCTGGCCGGACACCAGATAAAACCAAAAGAAGTTTCCTTCACCGCAAGTCGCAAGTCTGAAAGTCTTCCGTGAATGCAATGCAGCGTGGGCAGGTGATTTGTACATCGGCCATCACCCTGGCAAACGTGGCAATCGCAAAGTTTCTTTTCTTTGCAAGTCTCACACGCATGGCATGCCACAATTGGAGCTCATGACAGCAGATTGGCCCGTGGCAATACATGACAATTGAATACAATTAATTTGTGCAGGTGTTGCTGCATGTTGCTGCAGCACTTTTTTGAGCTTGTTTGCGATCAGAGCCAACAACCCAAGGGTCCGCTATCACGCTCGGATGATCAAGCGAAGCAAAGCAGAACTGACAAGGCTGGATGATTTTGAGGCGACCTCATAATGCTTCAACCATATACAGTACAGTATGTATATATAATTAAATTATATATAGTTATATATATTATATAGCGGTTTATCATGGTGATTTCAACGGTTTCCTAAATATTACGTGCAGCAAGCTGCGTTGGCATTTAGGTCTCTTCCTGGGTGATGCCACCTATTGATGCCTCGAGAGATGCAGCATCAGGCTGGACTGGGGATATGATGACATGCTGTGCGACGGGCGATAATGCTAATAGCACCCGGAGCAAGCCAATGAGCAGCTTGATGCAGCTTGTAATTAATGTGGTTCGCTTAGCTACTTTTAGCTACATTTATAGGTCCTATGTTTAGCAATTCAACTGTGAGCTTCATACCATTGACAATTTTCCATGACAATGAGAATTCAAAGTGTAATCAGTGTAATAAAGTGTACGTTAAGCTGAGCCATATGGATCTATATCGTGCAGGGCTATGATGAGATCAAGTCAAGGAAAATCACTTCATGCCGGGCAGTAATTCATTCATGTTTTGTTCATCTAGTGCTGCTGTGTCAAGGACTTACAGCATGTAGATGCACACACACACACACTTGAAAGACCGCAAGTCGTCGATGGTGGATAACTCGATTGAGTTCTGGGAAATTCCCATGAAGGCCTTGTTTTGCCGTAAACGACATGGGTGGTTTTTGGTTTGGCCACCTTGCCATGATACAAGTTGAAAAATTGAAAATTGTCGATTCCGAACAGGTACGCAGGAATCATCAGCTCCTGCTTCCCACTTGGTTACCAAGCTTCATGGGACACAGTAAGTAAGTGTATATGTAATCAAATGCCGTTTCCCCCTGTCGTGAAACTTTAAAAATGAGTTCGGAGAAAGAACCCTTTGAAACATGTTGAAACGGGGACTGATTCACACACACACAGAGGTTAGTTGCCATGCGCGTCCATTTTTCTTTGAAGGTGTTCATTTTTATTCCGAGAATATGCAACCCAGTGGACCGAGAGAAGGCAACACATGCAACACTTGGCCCATTTTAGCCTCACTGTTTACATATATAAAATTATAATAAATTATTTATATATATGATAGTCAGACTATACCGAATTTGTCAACTTAAATTGTTTCCTGCCAGGCCAAGCCCAGATTTCAGTTCAATCTCCGTTGAGCCTTGTAAGAGATGCCGTAGCGTTGGCCAATGCATGCAGGAAATGATGCTGACGGCTTGGAGTCGCAAAGTCCCTTGGTCAAACTGGACACGGTATGACGTGGTAGTATTAACTATTTTTATAGTGTCTATATATAATATGCCCATGGTTGTACATGTGGTATGCCGGAGATCGAATATTCAGTGAACCAGATAGCTTGCAAACATCTCTTGCCTGGCCCTTTGCATTAAACAAATAGAAAACAGCTGTGTTGTTTGGCCTAATTTCGCAGCATGTCACGATATTTATTTTTCTGTCGAGGCTTCGACTGGGAGACCCTTCGGGTCCAGCTGTAATTTGGACAGCAACAAGTATTCACTTTCATGTTCGTACAATTTCGTACATGTTTTTTGCACGCTCGCTTAATCAATGTGATTTCTCAATTGCAGTTGCTTCACTACCTGCGCAACTAACAGAGGAGTCCTGGTGATACAAAGATGGACATTGTGTTGTCACATGTTTTTTTTTGTTTGTTGATTCTATGCCTTTGAAACTTCATATCGAGGTTAAGAGAGGGGATAAAGCTCAAAATTCCGCCAGAGCTGTTATACAAGAAGGGCATGAAGTCCCGTGAGCAGTCCCAAGCCCTACTGGAAGAAGTGCATTCAGAGTGCCACGAGGCCAATGTGTGGCTGCTTGATAATTTTCAAGCACAACTTTCACATTGACATAAGAAGGGTGGAACAATCTTTGTGTCATACGCCGCTATGACTTCATTGGCCCGTTCGACATGCCATTTTGATCTATTTGGATATGGTTGCTTTTGTTCCAGTACATGGTGAGCTCAATGCTGATCATGCTGATGCATGCTGATGCATGCTGTTGATGTGTGGTTCCTTTTCTTCGTTTTTACTGGCTCATTGCTAAGCATTGCTCAGCAGACTTTCCTCAGGCAGCCTTCAAGGAGGGTATAGCAAGGTTGGATGAATCCTCCAAAGATCTGGAAGCCAGCCTGTCCGGCCTGAGAAGATGCTCAGTTGCTACATCCACAGCTGGAGATTGAAACCGTTCATAACAGTTCTTTGTTTTCATTTCTGAATTTATGTTGAATTTCATAGATGTTCCAAGCTCACTTTCAAGATTAAATTGCCAAATGCATTCAAATGCAGTGTGACTACACAGGCCAAAATCATAAGCAGCATTTCAACGGAAAGCTAAGGAGATAGTTCTGGAAAATCGCTCCATGGCACAAGTACGTGGCATTCAGATGCAGCACACACTGGACAGGTGCTTTGGCAACGGAGTTACCTCCCCACTGCGAATCAACCTCTGACTTAGTAATCACTGTCGTGTTTCGCACGTGTTTGTCAAAGCCCAAAATCAGATCGAATAACACTTCTTGGATGCTTTTAGATGGTTTAAAATGGTTTAAATATGTTCAAATGTGTTCACTGTTATTGGATCAGAAAATGGAAAGACAATTCCACCGTATTGCGCGGTTGTCGCTCTGAGGCAAACCTTTTTTCAGCCCAGCCAGTTTCAGCCTCTTGCAATGCGAGTCTGCACCGTGCCTGGAAGTCCCAGGCGTGCACCATTCACCGGAAAGATTGTGTCAAGACAGGGTACAATGTGTTATGAAATGTTATGAAGAAAATTATGGAAGGTTGATAGATGGAACTGTGAGTTGACTCGCCAAGATCACTGGATTGATATACTTCATAAATCATCATAACTGAATCTTCCTGAGACTGGGCATCTATTCGCAGCAGACTCTATATATATAGATATATAATTGTATATACACATATTTTGAAATGTTTTTACAGTAATGTTTTGTCCTGATTGGTGTAAGGCCCCCTAGCTATACCCGCTTTAAAGTGGGTGCCAAAAAGTTGTGTCCCAGAAAAAAACACGCACTGAAGTAAGGATTTCAACTGGCTACAATTGAAATCTAATTAAAACCTTTTTTTTTGCCGATGAACTTGTGGTATTTGTAGTACTTGTAGTGCTTGTAGTACTTGTAGTACTTGTAGTACTTGTAGTACTTGTAGTACTTGTAGTACTTGTAGCGAGGGGTTCAGCATGTTGATTGCGTTACCTTTTCCACCTTAAGTTTTTCTTAATGAAACATGTAATAAGAGAAAGAGAAAGAAAAAGAGAAAGGGAACGAGAGAAAGAGAGAGAGAGAAAGAGAGAGAGAGAGAGGAAGAGGACGAGGAAGACGAAGAGGAAGAGGAGGAAGAGGAAGAGGAAGAAGAGGAAGAGGAAGAGGAAGAAGAAGAGGAAGTGAGGAAGAGGAACAGAGAGAGAGGAAGAGGAAGAGAAAGGAAAAGAGAAAGAGAAAGAAAGGTTGCTTTTGTAAAAGGATCTTCTTTCTTCTCTTGGCTCCAGGATCAGCTCTGGAAAAGTTTGCTGCAATTGTGAACCCTGAGAACAAACCTATAAAGGTGAACTGGAACTGGACCCTCTCATGGCCCAGTGCCTTGGAAATTTGTGGAAAAACTGTTCTTTAATAAGGGTTTAATAAGCAATCTGATTCTTTTGGGAACGGCAGACAACATTTGTTCTGCAAAAATGTCAAGATGTTTGGACTCAAACAGTGTTTTTCAAAAAACATGGTTTCCCAAGATTTCTTGCCACAATAGCGAACCTGCCAAACAATGCATTGGTTCAGAATGATTTGGATTTTCGTTTGGCACACTAGCGAGTAACCTAGCTACTAATCAGGATACAACATTAACAACTTTGTTCCAACACCAGAAAGTCACCGCTACATACCGCTACTAGAGAACAAAGTCACATGACATGAGCAGGTTTGATCAAGGTGAAATCAATGCGATTTTCAATGCGATTTTCATCGGTTTTGGCCAGGATCCTGTGGAGTTAGAAGCGGTTTACAAGCAGCGTGCTTTCCGTTGGACAACCTCCGGTGCCGGCACAGGGGCCCTGCCGGAGACGAAGTGCTTTGACAGAATCGTTGCAATAACTTTGACTTTAATTCATTTTGATTCACTACTTGTAGCATTTTGATTGCATTTTGTAGCATTCTATCTCACACGCATGACAAAGTATCACGAAGCACTGTGAAGCAGCTTGAAGTATCCAAGTCTTGCTAAAATCGGGCAGTACCTACTTGTAAATTGAGCAATGCAGCAAGCAGAGGGGATCAGAGAGGCCGTGCTGTCGTGTCGTGTATGATAAGCAATGCAGTCCTTGAAGTTTCTCTGCACGATATGCGGTACAATGTATATATATATATATGTATTATATATATACAGTATATAATATGACGTAATTTGGGAATCTAGGATGATCGGGACTGGAGATGATTAAAGCACATAGCATAGGTCTGAAACATCGCCCGGTGGCTTGGTTTCAAGGGGTCAAGCCCCTAAAAACGATTCAGATAATGTAAGGTTTTCTGATCAATTTGAAACCTGGTTCATCCTGGTTCTATTTATTTGCTGCTAAAAGCTTCCAAGGCGCCACGTCCCTTCTCTCGCACTAGTGCCTTTGCTGGGCCAGCGTGGCCGTCAGCGGCGGAGAAGGAGTTGGAGGCAAAGTGAAGGAGGCATTTCGATAGCAAGGGCTTTGGTTGCTGGTTGAAAGATTACTAAAGATTATGAAGGATTGATTGAGATGCTTGAGATGTTGCTTGACCTTTGCCCCTTGGCTAATGCGTGTTCTCTGACAGCATGTTCCTGGCTAATTGGTTGATCAGCTATGTAACGACCGTACTGGCTACCTTGCGTTGTAGCTGGTTGTATGATGTTGTATGGCTATGACGGATAGACTTATTTGCTGTTGTCGCCTTTGAACTCACAATCTACTTTAATTGCTGCACAAGCGTTAAGGGACTTGCTTGATCCTGGTACAGGTACCCAATATAATACTAGCGGGGACCAGCCGCTAGAATATGAAAGTTGGGGATTTATCGAAGTGAATTCTTGCCGGCAACAAGTTGGCCGGGAAGGAATTTGCAGATAGAATATGTCAAATGTAGAATATGTCAAATGTGGGGTGCAGACAAAAGATTACAGTACATACAGTAGTATGTATTACTACGTATATGTATGTATATATATATATATTATGTATATATATATATATGTATAGATATACAACTGTTTTTTTGGTTTCAAAGGAATTTGCTGTTGAAACATATGCGTATCTGGTGGCTTTGATATGGAAACATTTTTTCTCGAACACAAGTTTTGTCGTCATTCTTTCTCCTTAAAGTTAAAGTTGTTGGTTGGAACGGTACAGACTGTTTGTTCTCTTCCTGAGTTCTTGTGGTGCACATTCCACCAGCAGCACCACGCAGAATACCAGCAACCAACTTGCGCAATGCAATGTAGTTTTCACAATGTTTGTTCTTGTATGGATTCTGCTCTGGCTGCTGAAATAGATACTGAAATCTATCAACTTGTCGCCAGCAAGTCTAGTAGATTATGTTGGCCAAAGTGTCACCTGAGGTTGGTTGGTCGGGTAAAACTTGTTTGTACTCTTTGTGAATTCTGGTGGTGAAAAGTGCAGTTAGGATATGGATATACAGTGATATATATATATATTATTGATATTGTGTGTATATATATATTATGTATATAGTATATATGTATATAGTGTGTATATATATATATATTAGTGTGTATATAGCATATATATATATATATATAGTATATATATAGTATATATATAGTATATATATAGTATATATATAGTATATATATATGGTATATATATATAGTATATATATAGTATATATATAGTATATATATAGTATATATATAGTATATATATAGTATATATATATATATTAGTGTATATTATACACTGTAGTATATATATAGCATATATAAGTTCACGTACGCTCACTTATGGGCTGGCAAGACTGTGGGAAAACCACTTGCAAACCGCCACAATTTTCTACCCTGGTTCGTCCAGCTCACTAAACAACTTACCCGCTCGAGAGAACAGTTCATTATTGCTTTCATGAGGCGATTCACTGATCGGCACTAAGAAGATCTTAGAAGATTTGCCATTCAGATTGCACTGCTTGCTCTCCAACGTTGAAGACGTTGAAAGTCCAGATTTATTTGTGACAGAAAGACGGCTACCTTGATTACCCTTGCATAAGGAGAATCGTGCAACGTGTTAACATGTTATTGCCTGGATCTTGCCCGAGATTATATACTCAAATCTAGTGACGAGAGAAATCAGTGCATCCTCAGAGCCTTGCGAAGGAAAGAAGAGCGCCCTGCCTCCGGCGCACGGAGGTTCAAACACCCCATTCTCCCGCCTCTTTTCTGCTTTAGTCCGTTTTGATCAGGTTTGAGATCTTTTGAGCCATTCAATGTCACTAGCCTCTTGCACCTTTCGCTCTCGACTCAAGTGCCCTCAGTAACAATTGCAGCGGGATCATACGGGTTGAGCGTTCTGCAAGCAAATTCCAAACTCAAGCTTCTGCCACACTCTTGTCATGAATCTACACATAATATTCTCCCCTGCCAAAAATGTTTCCGAAATGTTGCTCTTAATGGACTGCGAGCATTTGCTAATGAAGTCAGTTTCAGAACTAGTCTCAGTAAGAGAAGGCAGTTTTCAACTTTGGTCCAACTGAGTTCTTTTCTTTTGTTGATGGGCTTGGAGATGTTGATTTTGTTTGGGCCTTTAGCCGAAAGATAAATTATGCAAATGAATCAAAGAACCAACACCCACATAATTGTAGCAGTTTGGATCTTCATGATGCAGCATGTTCCATCCTCAATTGAGGAAGCAGCATGATGTGCTCTACTTGTATGATGTTCTTGACTTCTTCAAGGTGATGTTTGAACCTTCTTCAGTTCAAACCGGCATAGGCTTGGGATAGGCTTCCAAAATCTGGCACTTTCATGTGTGCTCTGAGGTTTCGTTCCACTTGTTTCGACTTCAGCACGGATCGGCTCCTTCCAGAGATTGTCACCTTTCCGATGGTTACTGAGGTGGGACTGCAAACCATATACCTTTGGTAGGATGCTTTGGGCATCTTTGGGCTTTGTTTGGAGCTGCTTAAGTTGATGTTTTTTTGAAAAGCCTTGCTAGGTTTTGACAGGAAGATCTAGGAAGACCTTGGACATTGAAAGCCCACTTGCCCCACTTCCATTGGGGTGCACTTCAGAAGCCTAGAGAAACGCGTCTTCTGTTCAAGGTTGTTTGCCATTGTTTCAACAACTGAAGGCTTCATGATTTCATGGCAACGGGCAGGAATCATCAAGTTGACGAGATGTCGAGCTAACAAATGGGGTTCACTATCCACTAGAAGAATCTTAAGGCTGCTGAAAATCACGCCCGACAGAAATAGAGAGAGAGAGAGAAGAATCTTTATTACTATATCAGACATATTACTGTAAATAATTATGTTTTTGTTACCGATGGTTAGCGTTTGGCGTCGCTATGGCAGGACTTCATGGACTCAGTTTACAGCTTGTCCTTGGAGCATTCAAGGGCCTCATGGAGCGACACCAACACATTGATCGCCACATGGCTTGGAAGATCTTGGAAGTTCTTTTTTTTTTACTGTAGCACTGGGGCGGAAACAAGTCGTTAGTAAAAGTGAAACAATGCAAAGATGCGTTAACGTTCTGAGAATAAGAATAACACAGAATAATACAATATACATCAATATAATATAATATAATACAATGTCATTGAGGATGCTTGGACAACGATTGAATACACTCGGACTGCCTCGGACGCCAAGGAGTCAGCTGCCAAACCTGTGAAAACTGCAAAGCGCAGCTAGGCAGCAGCCCAGGGCCGATCAAGTCCAAACAAAACGAAAGACTGCGCAAACTTACATTTAGTTGAACATTTGTTACCACACCGCCTCTTTTGCATTTTTTTTGCTATCTGTTGTTTTTTTTCATCATTTGTGTATATGCTGAAGTTTTGTGCAAACCAAAGCACCCAACAGTACCAGTCTAACCTTCTCGTTTGGCCACATTCATGTGGCCACATTTCAGACCGTTTTCTCCACAGCCTTTTGCATCAACCTCCTTGCTCCATCCTGTTGGCACTGGCCCTGATGGAACTCCAAGGTGGGTGCGCCTCAAAGAGCCTTCAGAATTTTCACAAGCATTTCAAGTCAGTGATGCCGTGAGATGCTGTGAGATACCCTGAGATGCTGAAACTGCCTGAGCAGTGAGTCTCCGGAGTGCTCATTGATCTCATTGGCTGGCTAGCCGCGGCTAGCCTACTGACAAGCATTCCCAATTTCCCGTGTAGAAATGGTGTGCCTGCGCTTCCCTAAATGCAGCCAAGGGCAACTGGCAAGGTGCTGTTGGCAGCGGGTGCAACAGATCCCCATGCACCACCCCTGCATTTTCCTGTAGATCTAGTGTTGACATGAAAGTGGCAAGAGTTCACTACTGCCTACCTGGCCTACCTGTTGGTACCAAGGGCGATTATTCATGAGTAGGTATTCTCAAAGATCGATTCAAGATGATTCAAGAATAGTGATGGATATATCCGCAGAGAACGGTGTGGCAATTCGTTCATCAGTGCATATGGACCGATTCTGTTTCTTCAAAAAAGGGTGCATTGATATATATATATATTATATATATATATTATATATATATTATATATATATATATATATTATATATATATATATTATATATATTATATATATATATGCATGTAATGTATGTATGTATGTATGTTATGGTATGGTATGGTATGGTATGGTATGTTATGTATGTATGTATGTATGTAATGTATGTATGTAATGTATGTATGTAATGTATGTATGTAATGTATGTATGTAATGTATGTATGTAATGTATGTAATGTATATAATGTAATGTATGTATGTATATAATGTAATGTATGTATGTATATAATGTAATGTATGTAATGTATGTAATGTATGTAATGTATGTAATGTATGTAATGTATGTAATGTATGTAATGTATGTAATGTATGTAATGTATGTAATGTATGTAATGTATGTAATGTATGTAATGTATGTAATGTATGTAATGTATGTAATGTATGTAATGTATGTAATGTATGTAATGTATGTAATGTATGTAATGTATGTAATCTATATAATGTATGTAATGTATGTAATGTATGTAATGTATGTAATCTATATAATGTATGTAATGTATGTAATGTATGTAATGTATGTAATGTATGTAATGTATGTAATGGT
>CAMXCT020000856.1:180000-203227 GCA_947184155.2 Cladocopium goreaui | reverse complement strand
GCTACAAGAACACCATAGACATACATCAACACAATTGCAGACTAATTGACTTCCTTTGATTCAACTGAAGTGCATGCCATTGCATCAAAGGAAATGCATAATTCTCAGAATCAAACTTGCTGATATAGTGGAGCTGCTCGCCATCAGCCTGTCAGCAACAATAATAAGAATCAACATTATTACATGACAATAACTTGACTTGTGCTGCCACACTCACAAAGCAGGCTGATTTCACAATTCAAGTGATCCAATGTTTTCAACTCTTCGCAGTGAAGCCAAGCTCTCCTAATTTAAGATTGCCTGAAGGCATGTTAGCTGCTGGTGCTTCGAACAGGGTGCCTCCCCTATAGTACGAGATATTGCGGTCAACTGCACAAATGTCACAAAACAAAATTATATAAACAATAAAACATCATGTGCTTGTTCACACAAACAAAGGAAACATAGCAACTATGCCATCATCATTCACTTAGACAGATGACCACAATATGCAACCCACAGCACCACAGAAACATGCAGCACAAATGACTTCCCCTCAGGACATATGTCAGACCATGATGCCAATGACACACGACACAAGGAACTGAACAGATGACCTCAGCCAAAACAGATGACCTCAGCCAAAAATCTGCTCGATCTCAGTCTCCATAGCAGTCTCAACTTCGGCCTCCACAAGCTCCCACTCAGACGGCACATGTTCCATCTCCGACTGCCAGGTCCTCTCACACCTCATCGGGCAGTGGTGCAGAGGGATGCCGCCCGGACGTGAGGCCCTCCACTTTGACAGGCACTCATTGTGACACACATGTGCACAAGGCAGGGCTGTCACCGACTCTCCCACTTGGATCTTCTCCAAGCAGATGGGGCATGGATCTGGCTCCTCTTCGACAGGCTCCGACACATGTGCTTCCACATCTGACGACAGGCTGTTGTCACTCTCATCATCAGACGTGGCATCTTCACGTGGAGGTGGGCGGGCAGCAGCCTTTGACTGAGCAGCAGGGACAGGTGTTCCAGGAGCACGACGATAAGCTCGAGCAGGAGTGCAAGGAGGTGCTGGAGTGTCAGGAGTCCCACCATGTGACACAACTTGCTGCACAAATGTCGCAACAGGCTGCACATGTGTCACAGGGGCCACTGCAGTTGCTGGCTGTGTCACTGGGGCCACTGCAGTTGCTGGCTGGACTGTCGCAGCAGGGTGGACATGTGTCACTGGGGCCACTGCAGTTGCTGGCTGGACTGTCGCAGCAGGGTGGACATGTGTCACTGGGGCCACTGCAGTTGCTGGCTGGACTGTCGCAGCAGGCTGCACATGTGTCACAGGGGCCACTGCAGTTGCTGGCTGGACAGTGACAGATGTCCCATCAGCTTGTACCAGCTCTGGGGGCTGCACAGGGCTGTCTTGAGGTGGTGCAAGCCCAAGCATCTGACCAACATCACCATTCCCTGCGGACACCTCTGCCACAGAGCGCTTCTTCTTGGCCTTCATCCACGAATTGTCCTGATCAGTGCAACATGCAGAACAGCTCATATCCCAATATGATTTTTCACTCAGCCATGTAATGTGAAACCAAAACATCAAAACACATAAAATATGTTCAAATTCATTTCGAGTGTCCCAGCCATGTGGATAGGCTTGCTGCAGGACAGCATCATCACATGGAGACAAAGGTAACTTGCTCACAATTGTCTCAATGTGTGCTTGGCCACAGGAGACCTTCACCCGGTTCATCGCCCGAATCCAGCAGTTGAAGAGATCTGTGTATGTCACCACACCTGAGTCGGTCGGGAAACTGACTTACTCTATCAGTAAATGCATAAATTCACATTAACATAATAAAAGCATTATCATTATACTACCACACTACCAAAAATACACTATAAGATACACACCATGGCACGAAGATCATTGATTCGAGTTGTAGGGTTCAACCGGGTACACATGTACACAAGGGCCAGCAGACCAGTCTGGCTCAAGGCATGAGTCATGCTAGGGTCCAAGTCTTTGCAAAGCCATTCCAATCCCTCTGACAAACGACACCGAGGTGTTTGACGCAAAAAGGTCACTGAAGAGGAAATCTTGTCCTGGACACCTGACCCAATCATCTGTCCCCTCTCTGGTAGTGCACGACGCTCCTCTTGCTTCTCCTCCTCTTTCTTCTCTTCCTTCACCTCCCTTTCATCCCCCGATTCCTCATCAAGAGCTGGTTGCTGCATTGCCATCTGTGCCATTTGGGGCAACATCATCATCAAAGGGTTCATCATCATTTGCTGCTGCTGAACCCTCTGACGCTTCGATGCTGACATTGGCATGGCTCAGTACAGATGACAAATCAGCACAAAAGAGGACACTTGAATTGACCGAGATCGCTGCACATACCCCACAAATCAGCACAAGTGTCCAATGGTTGTCCATTGTTTTTTTTTTTGCATTCTATATTTTTTTTACTAGTGTTTTGAGAGATTTTGAGAAATTTTGAGAGATTTTGAGAAATTTTGAGAGATTTTGAGAGATTTTGAGAAATTTTGAGAAATTTTCACTTCACCCAGCAATACTACTTTTCAATTACAATGGTTCCCATGCCTCTGATTTTGAGAGATTTTGAGAGATTTTGAGAGATTTTGAGAGATTTTGAGAAATTTTGAGAAATTTTGAGAAATTTTGAGAAAATTCTAGCCAGTTTTTTTTTAGTTTTATTTTCTAGGTTCGACTTGCTGCCCCATGGGATTGCAGGCATCTGTTGTGACAATGGTTGATCTCACATGCAGTCAGTATCATACTTGCTGGTGGTGTTGCAGTTGCTGCCACGCCTTGACAGTTGACGCCACTGCACCATGAAGAGAAGACACCTGTGACAGTTCCATTGTGCTTCACTTATAATGTTTGCTGTGAGTCTAGCTCTATATTGTATCAGGACTGGAAAACTTTTACAAATCCAGTTTTATGATGGATGACCATGTTTATATCAACCAACGTATGTGCAACTGCATCATCCTAGTCACTTTGACATGTGTCCACAGGTGGAATGAAGGATTGCAGAGTACACATCATGCACTGAGACATTGAATTGAACACATGTCTCATGAATGTGATTTTGCAATATACTAAGGTTTGGACCGATGTGCCCCAAGTCCACGATCATAAGTGCCAATAATCACAAACCGTTCACCTAGTGAGAACATGTGTCAGACCAAGTGCAAGAGTTACATATGTTCAGCTCAAATGCCCCTGAAATCAACATAGCTTAGGCGCAAACACACAACCCCTGCGAACTGAAGGGTTCAGCAAGGAAGGGTTGTATGTTTGCGCCTAAGCTATGTTGATTTCAGGGGCATTTGAGCTGAACATATGTAACTCTTGCACTTGGTCTGACACATGTTCTCACTAGGTGAACAGTTTGTGATTATTGGCACTTATGTCGCAGCATTTGATTGGTCCTGAGAAAGGAAACAGCATCCATAGCCTGTGGTAAATCTTGGACATGTGTCTCACCAGTATCACACCAGTGCATTGACAAAGGTGCAGTAAATGCTGGAAGTGAGAGTCTCAACCCTGAAATGTGCCACAGCTCTGGACTTTCCCATCACCACCTCATGCCACAGATTCAATCACAGAGATTTTGAAAGATAAACAAGACAGCTGGCAAACTTGCACAAGGCTGTTTAAAGAATAGTGACTCAAACAATGTAGACGTTAAAGCAGCAAAGTGCTAAGATGGTCACATGGTTGTGGCACACCATGCACCACTCATCACCTTGAGTGAACAATGCAGTAAGTCAAACAAGTGTGACACATGTTTCATGTGGCAAACATCCATGAGATATGGTGCTCAGATCAATGACAATATGGAGCAATCAACTTTGTTAAGAGCAACGCTTCTCTGTCAGCGACTGCAGACCTCAGTGCACCACAGGAGCAATGATAATATAGATGTAATATATGACGATTCTGTGTTTGCTTTATATTATACACTGCATTTTGAATATTTTCTTGAGATCAGATTTATTGAGTACAAACTCTTCACCCAAGGATTTTGTACTTCCATGTTATGTCGCTGAGTCCTGAGCACTATTGCCACAAGTAAAGCACCTTGGGATAAAATTGATGCACACGTCAAGGTGGTTAATTACACAAGTCTACAATGGACAATTGACACATGTCACGGAATCATTGACTCACAGAGAGCTCCAAAGAGACCTTTTTTTTCCATTGCACGCAGTGCTATGCAGTTTGGGAAGCGGCATGTCACTTATGATGCAAAGTGACAGCAAAATGACCCATCCAGCAATGTGTCTTGACCACCATGAACCAAACAAATTTTCAACTGTGTATGCCTGGAGGATTAAATTTGGACATACATATTCTTATCCTTATCGATATATATTACTTAAATTTATATAATAACAATAATAATAATAACAATAATATATATTATATTGAACATCTTGCACATTAAGACACATTGCTGGTTTGATCAAACAATGTCAGACAAATGTTGACAAATGTAATCCCTTGATAGATATTGATAAATGTTCCTACCCGGAAGCTAGCTCCAATTGTCTCAGCTCTCATTGCTGGTTTGATCAAACAATGTCAGACAAATGTTGACAAATGTAATCCCTTGATAGATATTGATAAATGTTCCTACCCGGAAGCTAGCTCCAAGTGTCTCAGCTCTCTCAGACAGTTGTCTTAGTTCGAGTGTCAAAGCAGACAAGCACACCAAACTGCAGCAATCAAATCATGCAACACAAGGATTCTGATGAATGAGAAGACACGTGTTCAAAATGCAAAAGAGCAAAATACAAATATAATTAAATGAGGCAAGGTACCCAAATTCGACGCGAAGTAGCGCTGATTGGAACGTCGATGACGAGGGTTCCGGAAGAGCAGCTTGAACCTGAGACACACGAGCCATCAGCATATACACAGGAAAGCTCAATTTGGACATATGAAACATTTGGACATATGAAACATTTGTGCACAACCAGTAGCAGCAGCTTCACCATGCGAACTCTTCCAAGCTCGAAATCTTGAAGGTTCCAGAACAATCCGATGGTGCTATTGTAGATCCCATGGTTCTCCATGATCTCATTCCTTAGATAAGTCACAAGTGCCAGGAGTGATAGACACAAGTTCTGAAACACATGTCAAATGAATTAGTACAGTCATTAAAGTCGAAAGCCAAGCTACATCACTTCATCTGGAATGTCGAATTGTGGGATCTCCAGCTGCTCTCCGGACAAATGTGGCTCATCATCCTCCTCCACCTCATCCTCTATCACCTCCACATCGTCCTCCTCCTCTGACTCATGTCCCACTGACACATGTCTCTTGCCCGGCCCCTTGCGCCACGGGGGGGGCACCCCCGGAGGGGGGGGAGGAGGCGACACTTGTCGCTTCTTTCGCCAGGTCACGCTCTTCGATCTCGCACGGCTGGCTCCACCTGCAGCCATTGGAGGTGAAGGGGATGACAAGAAAGGGATGAAGTCATCATCCACCATCATCCCATCATCACCATCATCCCCATCATCCCCATCATCACTATCATCCCCATCATTACCATCATCCCCATCATCACCATCATCACCATCATCATCCACCTCCATGCATCCCCAACCTCCTCCGACAATTGTACACTCTTCATCATCCTCCTCAAAGACCGAGGTGTTGACATGTGTCCTTCTTGATGACGAGGCAGCCTTCGCACTGGCCCCCAAGAACTCTGTCCCCGTCTTGTTCTTGGGCATTGCCTTCACCTTGGCCTTGGGCATGGCCTGCAAGTGGACAAAGTGACAATTGTGAGACATATGTCAGCAACATCCAGCTCAGACACATCAAACATTCAGATGCTATTCACATCAGTTTGCAAGACTTGCTCAACACAACAATACAACTGCATTTGCAGCCTTAAGTTAGTTTCACAGCAACAGCAATGACAAATCTCTAGCCTTGGGGGCTGGTCCGACAGTTGTACCACTTCTGACTTCCTCGATGTAGGGGACCAAGTGGTCAAACCTGGGCAACATGACATGGGTTATGCAAAATGTCAATCATTACACAACTGTTTGTTCCATTTGAAGGGTACTTAAGCTAATTTTCTCCAACAGTGAAGTCAAATTCAGATTTGAGCACAGTGTGAAAATGAATCTAATGCAGCCAGAACACCCTTCGAAGTAGCCGTTTTTGAATCGACATATGTAGCGGTCGATGTATTCAGCTGTATACCTCTTAAAGTCGCTAAACTCCACGTCGGTCGTGGACAGCAACTGAGACATTGTGTCAACCCAGGACATTTCGCCCTTCATATAGGAATGACACATGTGCACGTCTTGTTGCCACTGTGTGCTCGTGGACTGGATGCAGAGCACAGGCTGGCACCCGATGGCCTTAGGTTGAAAAGAAATGAATAGCTGAATTGAAAGACATCAGCAGCAATCTCAATCAAGACAAGTATTTCAAGCCAAGTTGCAATCAAAATGCCGTACCAGGTCATGGCGCAGACAATTGTACGGTGCCAGCCAGCTGTGCATGAGATCCTGCAGGACATATGTCAATAGTTGACTATGTAACATGTGTCAAACCCACTTTGTCATTTTTCACATAAAAAACAAATCAGCAAACAGGTTTCCTCACCAGAGGTGCAGGACTTTCCAGGATCCAGTCCATGGTCTCCATGAAGTCAGGATGCTCCATCACCTGCAATCAATAAGTATATATACAAGAACGCACTGAAACTTCAATTCCAGACTCATCAAACCAGAACATGACACAGATTCAGACACATTTCAGAACATGACCACACCTGTCGCTGGATATCATGATGCCAGCCAGACAAATGTGCATTTCGGAAGGGTCCTAGAGCTCGCCTTAATGAAGTCAAGATTTTGAATTCAAACTTGCCCAACATTCCTGCATGACTTGAAGATAATTTTACAAGCCAAACACATGGGGCAATGGAATAGTACAGCCAAGGGACTCCACTGGCATGCCCAGGTCAACCCGGTGCCACTCGTTCGGGGACATGAACTGACACATGTCTCCAACGTTCTTCATCCAATGGTCCGACACATATTCCTGCAGGAAAGAGGCTATCATGCATATCAAACAGTTAAACAAAAAAGGCAAGAAGTACCAATCAGTTTCCTCAAGGCAAACCAACACAACATGCAAAAAGCAGTCATGCACAGCAACATCAATCAGTCCTCACGCATGTTCTGCCATTTCTTGCCCTGGCCGTATCCCGCAATGACCACTTTCATAGGCCACTGCAGAATCTTGCCACGGTGGTACCGGGAGGACAGTTGTCCGATGCAGTCCGGCAGGACACTTTTTTCAGCGGCATCGCGGACAATCTCAGCCAGCGACCGAATCAAGTCAGACAGAAGGGAAACAACAGGTGATCCATCAGAATTGAAACAGACCATGCACTCCCTATAGATACTTTTAACGTCTGAATGTTTTAGATAAATATGCTGCCAAGTTACTGTTCTGATCTCATCCAGGGTTTTTCCACGGAAGATGATCGGGGAACCCATGATGGATCTGGAGCCTTAATCACAACAAGTCAGACACTTTCAGTGCCCTCAATCACAGGAAAAGGCATTATTCAAGACAAATGTGAAAGCTATGATTTTTTCTGAAAGTGAAAGGCAGATCTGAGAACCTGTCCTTTTGACGTGCCGCCAGCTTGATGTGAGGCTCCAGCTCGTGACATCGCCCTTCTTCTCTTCCGACAGTTGTCCACAAATCTCCGCGGCCCGGGCCGGGCTCAGCAGCGAGAGCAAGTAGATGGCCTGATCCAGAGAAGCACAGCATTCAACAATGCAGCAGCTCATCACCAGCTCATCACATTTGAACAGTGACAATAAACAAGAAGGCAAGACAAAATCATAAAAGCAGACATGGCACTTGCTGGGCTTTCCTGAATCAAGATCTGATCAATGCAGAATTGACACATGTAAACTGTAAACTTCTCATCAGTGACAATGTAGCAACTGCAAACAGTGTGTCATTTAGAAAGAAACTTGAACAGTTCAGTGCACAATCTGGCAAGGCTTGACTTGAGGTTAAGACAAGAGTCCGATGCCCTTCAAGAGCCTCTCGCTCTGAATCAGATAGTGCCAGGGCTCCAGAGCCGCACTATTGCCCGAGGACATACGAAGGCAAATGTGACAACTGTGACAAATCCACAGTAGCTGTGAAAGTAGCTGTGAAAGTAGCTGTGAAAGTAGCTGTGAAAGTAGCTGTGAAAGTGAGTGAGTCGATCGACAATGCGTCATCATTTTTCAGTCATTAGAATTATATCTTTACTTGTCATCATTTTTCATTATAACCTTATATTGTCCACATGTATGCATTTACTCCGAAGAAATGTTTGCTTGACATATCTGTGCGACATTTCTGTCATGGGTCTGAGTCGGAAAATGGCAAACATTGTCAATGTCAGATGTCTCATGCATCAAACACTTCAATGAAAGACTCTCTGAACAAATTAAAGTCTTCACTTTGCTAGTTCAGTGAGCTGTTGTATTAACTAATCATCATGTCCCAGATTGGTGATCCGACTTGAGCTTGGCACCACTAACCAAGAACTGGCAGAGAAGACAATGTATAGACCTTGATCAGCCTGGCAGCAGATTCCGAAAGAACTGTATGGAACAAAGTGGAAACCATTTATTAAACTATGGAGCTACTTGGATATGTCATATTGAACAGCAGTAGCCAATATCTAACTAAAATAAATGCCATAAGCTTGTGGACACATGTCACAGTCACAAGTCTCATAAGACCACACCTCATTGGTAAGAGCCTGGGCACAAGAATAAGTTTGATACAAGTTCAGACCCAGTGAATCAGTGAATGAGAAATGACACAAGTAACACGTAACTAAACATCATCATTCACTGGATTCTTGACTGAGCTCTCCACATCTCCAAATAGTTCCACACCTTGGCCAGCAGGAACTTAAACATGTGCGACATATATAAAATAAAACTGCTGAAAGATCTTGACATCAAGTGCATATTCAGACAAAAGTTCGGAACAACATTGAATCACAAGTGTGTCTTTGCTTCGTCCTGTTTTTTTCTCCATCTGATCCCCTGACAATTGCTCATGCCTCACAGTCTGTCGCTACTATCGACCACACACAGACAAACTAGGCATAATTAACTTGGCACCATTGGTGCAACATGACATGTGTCTAACAAAAATATCACCATTTTCAGTGACATTTGACACAGTCACAGCACATAGCAAAGTACATATGTGCAATATACAAAAGGACATTAGACGCAATCATCTTCCACCACTTGAGTGTCATCCCAATCATCACCATATTGAGGTACAGTTTGAGGAATCTCATCATCACCATCATGACAACGGAAATCATCAGGTGGCTCAACCTGGGAATCTGTAACCCACTCACCATGACACATGTGACCACCAGGAACTGGAGAATTCTGAGACCCCACTGGCTCTGACACATCTGCACCCTTCTCCTCAAGAAACGCATTCGACCTTCTGAGCGACTTGCACGGCGACTGGAACGAGGGGCAAGTCTTCCTCTTACCCTTGCCCTCAAGAGTGCCAAACACTTGTACAGATTTGTTCGGGCCACGCATAGTGATGGTAATATTCCATGGTCCATCCTGATGACAAGAGTTCAGAAACAAATTGAACTCTACAATGATATTGTGGGGAATCTACTGACATATGAGTTTCGACATTGGGCATCCACAAAAACAAAATTCTTGTCTTAGATGCAGCATGTGCTAAATGAAAAAAATGAAATATTGTCACTGACGAACATCAGACCAGGGACAGGCAGCGGCTCAGCATCACTGACAAGACATCTGTACTCACCTGTGCGCCACTTGAGGACATCCATGACACTTGTCCCCGTCACCTTTTCCCAACCCTTCTGCGTGTCCCCCTTGGAAAGAAGATCAACTGTCGCCATGAGACACAGCTGACAAATGTAACAAATGATCTGGGGACAAATGATTTGTGGTGAACTGCGCCTGGGCCACAAAGATAACGCAGGACATAACAAGTGCTGCAAGAATATGTTGGTATAACAAGTGAGGACCATGATAACTGATGTCAAACAAGGCATCAGCTCCTAGTGAAGTTGAGCGTTCCCAATATTGAGGCCTGCACTGCTCCACACACCCACAGAGCACCTGGCACACGCTTGGCTAGTGACAGACACATGCGTACACTGGAACTACTGGAATGCAAGGGTTTGGATGACTTGCCAAGCTTTCATGATGATTTGATGTTCCGCCCTGCCCCCCTTGACTAACCCAAATTGAGTGAAACAAACTACCAGTAGTGTTTGAACACAGCACTCCAGATTGAAGCAGCAAAGACATATGTGATACTTGTACTAATTGCAGTACCTCTGACAGAACTGAACCCCTACCTTTTTTTCAGCTCAGGATTCGATTTTTCTGTGACCCACACATGACGCACATGACCAGGACAAATGATATAAATCAAAAAAGCCTTGACATCTGACACTTTGTTTGAATGCAGGTTTTTGAAGTTGAAAAACTAGCATCAAACCAAACTGGAGATGTCCCAGTATGTCAAATGTGACAATGGAAGACCTGAGCGTCAATGATGGACAAATGTCTCAGTACGGACAAATGTGTCAGCGCATATGCACGATCGGTGGAGCAGGTGCAACAGGAGGGACAACTCTATCCAAATCAGCAGGCTTCAAGTAGAGCCCCCATGCCTCCAACGACACTTGTCCTGCAGGGAGGCCATGCTGAGACATGGAAATTGCTGCCACTGCAACTTTTACAGTAGTTAGTTATCAAACTCCATCAAAGCTATTTTTTATCATGTCTCAAAACCCCAAAAACCAAACAATCACACATGTCATGTATCACCAAACAGTCACACATGTCATGTGTCCTAAATAAAAATACTGCTGCTGAGGGAAGGCACCTTGATGTACCAAAAACGTGTGCTCCTGGTTGTAGGACAACTGTACATGAAACAATTGTCCCCGATACGGGACAACTGTAGTCTGGCATGGGAGGCGCTCGTTCAGCCATGACACATGTGCACTTAAGCTGCGCCCCTGTGGTCGGCGCTGCGCCCCTGCCCAGTCCAATGCTCTCGAGGCGAGACAGTTGAAGGCAGTCCTAAGGGCAGAAAGCAGAATCAGAAATGTGACTGACTTATATTACTTAGAATCATGTTTGGATCCCTATGCCCCACTATAAATACCAAACACTCTTCAAGGAAGAGTTCAAGAAAACAAAAATGAATGAACAACAAGTCAGTCGCTCCAGACAAATGTGCCGCTTGGCCTCCTCCACATTGATGGCAAATGCTCCTGGGTCATAGTGCCTTAGACAAAAGTTTGTCCAGCAAGACCTGAACTCAAGTCATAACAAGTTATTTCTGAACTGAATGAAACTTTACAAATATCTCACAAATAATGTGTAAACACTTAAATTCAACATGCAGGAACATTGCGCAACTGCTTCAATTCAATATTCTATTTGATCAAAACATAAAACAAAATAAACAGAACCCAAGTTCAAAACGAGTGACGGCTTGTGGATTTGGCCCACAGCTTCAATCAAGAGGTTGTTGGACAAATGTACCGCCAATTGTAGCCCCCTTAGCCATCAAACAATTGTCATCAATGGCATCCCCATGAATAATTAAGAAACAACACCGATACCAAAAGAAAGACACAAGTAGTAGAAACATTTCACATTGAAAATCCACTCTCAAAATATAAAATGCTGATAAATAATAAACAAAAAACTCCCGAAGATCTTCTCGAGGAGTCGGGTTCGCACTTGCCATCTTGCGAACAACGAATTGGGTGCCCTCCTCACCCATCCCACACAGGTACTCAAACACAAGTTCTGTGGACACCTGTGAGTCCATTTGGCGTTCCACTTCACCAGGACGAGCCATGACAAATCACGACAAATGACGACAAATGACGACAAATGTCGAGTCAGCCGGGTCACAAAACAGCGAAGTCAAAACTCTCGGGACAGATGTCTGCGGTGATCAGCCAAGATATCAATTTTGAGTGGCAACTGCAATGATTAATGACTGGAATGAGAGGTAATTAAAACAGAATCCCTAAAATACAGACATGTGGGCAACTAGCCTAGAGAGTTGACACAGAACCCATCCCAATGCCCAAGACAAGTCAGTAACACCTGTGTCAGTGACCTTCACGATGAAGAGGTGTTGATCAAGTTCATGACGAAGAGAAACCAAGAGCAGCAAAAGGGCAAGACGGTGGATAAGTAAGGAAAACAATGTAACTAGTAAGTATGTATTTTGTGGACACATGTCACCATTCCCCATGTCTGTATTGGGGATATGTTAATTTTGCATATGCATATGGGATAATCAACCAGAGGATATCAAATATTTCATTTTCATGTCATTCATATCATATGATATCATATGAATATATATAGTTTTAAATAACATAAAGTCTCTGCAAACAAAATGTGGCAAAACAAAACTGTAGCTGCAAACAGTTGACTTGAAAAGAAAACAAACATGTGGGTGACGTGATCTTGTTCGATTAAGTCTTCTTATTCAAAACTTTTTTTCTCAAAATTTCTCTTTTTCCCATGTTTTCTCATATTTTCCAATGTTTTCCCATGTTTTCCCATGTTTTCTCATTTTAAAACTCTTTATAACTCAAAATCTCTCAATATAACTCTTGAAAAAACCTACCCTATCCAGAACCCACCTAGGTCAAGGTAGCACATTACAATTGGTGACACTGGGAAGAATGATACCAACCACTCTCTCAGCTCTTCAGTCCAAGCACCCTGATCGTACTCCGCTGGTGGCAGCGATGGGGGCAATCAAGAAACCCAATGGTGATGTGAGACCGTTGCATGACGGTACGCATTTTGTTCAGCTTAATGACAACATTTGTTTTCAAGACCAACTACAATACCCGGGGCCTGAAGATGCTGCCGCAATGATACGTTGGGTGGAGGATGAGAAGGAATCCCTTTTTGCAATGTCAGCGGATATCAAAGCAGCTCACCGCCTGGTAAAGATCCGTGAGGAAGACTGGCCATTGTTGGGATGCCGGGCTCATGATGAGGACAAAACCATTTGGATCAACACTGTTGGTACGTTTGGAGTATCATCAGCAAGTTACTGGTGGACACGCCTTTTTGGCGGAATTGGGCGACTGGTTGGATACATCTTGGGGCAAGAGAGATGGTTTCAGCTTGTTTACGTTGATGATTTGCACCTCACATGTCTGGGGCCGCGAAAGTTTCTCATCCTATGGACGGCCCTGGCATTGTACGAGATATTGGGCACTCCTTTTCCTACGCAAAATTTTCAGGCGGCCTCCAAGTTTGCTTCGTTGGTTATTTGCTGGATTACAGGGCTTGCCGTTTGGGCATCACGCAACGTAGGGGAGCTTGGCTGGTTTCTTTCATCGATGAGATGTTTGCGTCAAAGGGAACAATTTACATGAGAAGGTTCAATGAGTTTCTGGGCCGCCTTGGCTTCGTCTCCAGGGTGCTTCTGTGGTTAAAACCTTTCCTTGCACCTCTGTACACCTGGAGTTCTGCTCTTGATAGGGGTACGGTCGCAAAGTGCCCAAAACTGGTGATGTTGGTCTTGAGATTCCTACAAATGCAGTTGAAGGACTGTACCTACATGCATTCCTGCCTCCGTCCCACAGTTTTGCCGCAGGAAGCATTCAGAACGGATGCCAAGTGTGCCAAGGACAAGATTGTACTGGGTGGACACCATTTACAGACGGGTCAGTGGTTCTCCATCACTCTTTTAGAAGCTGATGTCCCCTACATGTTCAAGAGGGACGGGGAGACGCAATGGGCGTCGACATCTGCGGAGCTCCTTGCAGTTTTGGTTGCCTTGGTTTTATTTGGAGTTTTGGAAGCTGGCAGCCCAGAACATGTGGTTCCTTTGATTCTCAGTGCAGGTACCGATAACATGGCCAATCAGTTCCTCCTTCGGAAGGGACTGACTACTAAGTGGCCTTTGTGCATCATTTACATGCAGTTGACTGAATTGCTGATGGCGAAGAACGTTTGTGTGGACTTGCGTTGGCGCCCTCGTGGCGAGAACACCTTGGCGGATGCGTTGACAAATGAAGATTTCACTGGCTTTGATTTGAGCAAACGTTTGGTTTGTGAATGGGCAGATTTCCGTTTTCATCTTCTCACGCGTCTTTGGGAAGAACGCGAAGGTTTCCTGGACAGAGACATGCTGCGGGCCACCGCGCAAAGTGTGAACCTGGGCAAATTTGAGAAATCGGAATGGTAAAGGAGAGAATTGTTTGTTTGAAAGATTTTTATTCAGCTTCAGCTTCAGACTCAGTGTAGCACTCCTGCTTCAGCACGTTAGAGTCAGCCCCGCGTCTCGCTACGTTGGGGGAGCCATTGGTCCTCGACTTGGGACTGTGGATTTGAAAACGAATGTTTCTGGATGTCTCCAGACCTTCTGGATTGGAACTTTGATAGGAGTGCTACAGGTTGGATTTAGTGCGATCCACCGTTGGAAAAAGAAGTGAACGAGCGAGGGATGTGAATCACGATTCAGCTTGCGGACATGTGGATCGTTTTATTTTGTTTCTCCTTTTGGTTTGTGGGTTAAGTTTGGTGTTTGTTTGAAAGTTTTAGTTTTGGTTTGAGTTTCGCGTAGTCTGACCGCGCGGCTTTCGCGTTTCTTTGGAGCTTCGCTCCCGGCCTCCCCGTTTGGCTCGAGTCTGAGGAACAGGCTTTCTAGGTTTACCTAGTTGACTGTTCCGGCGGCACTCGTGCTTGGGCTGGTGGCGGGGTTGTTTGGTGGCTCTTGCCTGCTGTGGCTTTGCCCGCTGCACTGCCCGGGTCGGGGTTGCTGGCTGTGGGGTTTGCCTCTCCTCCTTCTGTCTCCTGTCTCTGCGCCCTGGGGTTTTGCCCCCTTGCTGGTTCGCTTGCGCCCGCGTCGCTCTTCTCTCCTCGCGTCCTCGGTTGTCTGGGCATGGATTTCTGGAGACCCTCGACTGACTTTGTCGTTTGTTGTTTCGCCTCCTTTTTTGGAGGAATTGGCGTCAGCAAGATTTACACCGTGCAATTTGAATTTCAAATTTTCAGTGTGATGTCTTCGTTTTTTCAGGTTTCTCACTTCATTTGATGTGGTTTTTTGTCGGAGAATCTGGCTCAGAAATTTTGTGACCCACCCTGTGAACTTCGTTTCCCACCCTGATTTAGCCAAGGTTTCCAATAATTTCCATGCCAGTTCAAAGATCCGAAGCCGATATTGTTCGGGAAGTGGCACTGATGTCTATGTTGCTACGGTTTATGCAGATCGACTCAGATTCGTGCCCCGACAAAATTGCACGTGTGGAGGAGATTGTGGCACTTTCTCAGGCCATTTTGCAGTTCCTGGGCACAGCACCGTATTTGGGCTCCCTTCATTACATTTGGAAGGCGGCCACTTTGGCACTGATCGAAATGGAAGCCCATTTCTTTCCTGGGTATCCAATTCAGACTTCGAATGTATTGATTACTCCTGAAAAGTGGTTGCCTCTTTCACGCCTCGCAACCAAAGATTGGGAACGTTTCCGAACTTTGCTGCGCCCAGGATACTTTGCTTTGAAATTACTGAATGATTGGATTTGGACTGAATACGCCGTAGAAGTCCATGAAGAACTTTCTCATACACTCTCTGGCGCTTTCTTACTGCTGGAAGCTACCTTTGACATGTGCGAGATCCCTGTGGACCCACAGGATACAGTCGTTTTGGAAACTTATTAGCTCCGGGGGAGCCATTGGTCCTCGACTTGGGACTGTGGATTTGAAAACGAATGTTTCTGGATGTCTCCAGACCTTCTGGATTGGAACTTTGATAGGAGTGCTACAGGTTGGAGCCATTGGTCCTCGACTTGGGACTGTGGATTTGAAAACGAATGTTTCTGGATGTCTCCAGACCTTCTGGATTGGAACTTTGATAGGAGTGCTACAGGTTGGATTTAGTGCGATCCACCGTTGGAAAAAGAAGTGAACGAGCGAGGGATGTGAATCACGATTCAGCTTGCGGACATGTGGATCGTTTTATTTTGTTTCTCCTTTTGGTTTGTGGGTTAAGTTTGGTGTTTGTTTGAAAGTTTTAGTTTTGGTTTGAGTTTCGCGTAGTCTGACCGCGCGGCTTTCGCGTTTCTTTGGAGCTTCGCTCCCGGCCTCCCCGTTTGGCTCGAGTCTGAGGAACAGGCCCATGGTTGATGTTTGCATGGCGCAGCCATATCATGTGGGTATGTTGACATCACCAGAACTTGTTCAACGAGATCGGTTTCAGTGGAGTCAATTCAGTACGATGGCTACTGCGATGAGTTTGTCGTCATGGATTTTTGTGGTCAGAAGATCAAGCTTTGGAAGCCCAGTGGAGCTGTGTCTGACGTCACGCTCAGGGACTTGCCAGCTGAAGGAACCTTTTTGGCCATGCAGAAGGAGATTCGTGGACTCACTGCTGTTGGTGCAGGTCAGGTTCTTGCCGAGAATGTGGCGAGAGAGAGTGGCCAGCGCATCATTGGCACAAGGTGGGTTACCAACGAGAAAGAGGAAGCTCAGGAAGGTGTGCGCGCCAGAATCGTCGCCAAAGACTTTGCAAGTGGTCAGTCTGCCAGAAGTATGGGCATCTCTAGCCCAACGCCCAGTATTGAGGCACTCAGGATGGTTCTTGGAGTTGCTTGTGGGGCGTGGAGTGTTGGGAATCAAGCCATGTTTTTGGCAGGTTTGGACGTTTCTCAGGCGTTCATGAATTCACCATTGGAGCGACCAGAAATTCTCCGGATGCCACTATCCATGTGAACTATGAAGGGAGAACCAATTTTTCTATGGGCTGAGAAAGGCATCGACGGTTTGAGAATTACATGACAGGCATGGATCGTTTTCTTTTCATCTATTGCCAAGAGCATTGGAGTAGTTTCAGGTACTGTGGAGCCTTGTTTGTATATTGGTCGAATGGTTGGCAAAGATCAGGCACCCATCGTCATCATGGCGTACGTCGATGATTTGCTTGTTGCCACCACTTCGGAATCAGCTCTCAAGACACTCATGACTGCACTATCAGCTCATGTCAAGGTTCGAGAGACTGGCCGCGTTGGTTTGAAAGGGGGACACTTGCGTTTCCTTGGTCGAAGTATCTTTCGAAGGCCAGGCTCATCTGCTTTGTACATGCAGGTGGATCCAACGTACTTGGATGAAGCTTTTGCTGAGTTTGATTTGAAGAAGGGAAGCACAACATTTCCGGATTTGCGTCCCATTCTGGAACAGGAAGGAGGCCAACCATTGTCAGCAGAAGGACATGCACGTTTTCGCAGAGTTCTAGGTCGTTTGTCATGGTATTGCCAAACTCGTCAAGACTTGTTGATTTTGGTCAGCATGCTTGGAACTGGTCAGGCACAACCGTTTGAGACCCATGAAAAATGTTTGCGTGCTGTACTCAGGTACCTTATGACTGACATGGATGTTGCATTGCGTTTTCCATCAGAAGAGCTTACTTTGCCCGATGTGAAAGGTTTGGAAGTGTACACAGATGCTGGGTTTGCACCCATGAAAGTACTGGACGTCGTTCTGTTTCAGGTACTTGTTTCGTCTTTCAACAGTGTTTGATGAAGTGTTTCAGCAGGCACCAGTCAGTCAGGTGTTCAGGAAGGAATCGGCTTGCTCAGGACTTTGGGTTTTGTGCTTGGTCGTTTGTATCCATGGGTTGACATTATCCCTCAGGACGCTCAGGTGACTTGGTATGACGAAGCAGAGTCTGATGACGAAGACTCTATGAAAGTTTCATACTTGTTTCCACTGGTCGTCAAGACCGACAGTTTGTCAGGGAAAATGCTTCTCGAAGCATCTGATTTGCAACGAAAGAGCCGACACATTGAGATTAAAGCTTATTGGCTCCGAGAGTTGATGGATCGCAAAGTTTTGCTTTTGTCACATGTTCCAGGAACTTTGAACCCAGCGGATTGTTTTACCAAGTGCTTGCCAACTCAGAAGTTTTTATTTTACAGGAACATGCTTGGATTTGTGAAAGTTGATTTCAGTTTGATTTCGAACATCCTTGGTTTTTGCTTGAAAGTTTGTGACAACAATTATTCAAAACCCATTTCATGTTTGTCAAACAGGAACTGCGTTTTGTGCGGAGAACGTTTGATTTCGTTTGTTTTGGAAGAAGAACTGCAAGTTTCAGGGGATCAGAGATCATTTCGTCATGTGAAAGCTGTGTTTGCTCAAGAAACCTTGCCAAACCCGGACAGTTTGCCTCTTGCTGTCGCGCTGATGGCAGAGGAAGATACACGGTCTAGTGTCTCAGGGTTCACTCGTGTGGATTGGACGACAGGAGAGCCAAGAGAGGACCCAACTGGGGGCGTTATGCGCCGAGATGCAGTGGTTGAGGAGGTTCAACCCCCATCAGGTGAGCCAGCTGCGACTGTTTCAGGTACACCAGATACCAAAGAAGCAGTTCCAGGTGGCGAAGCAACTTCAGGAGAGAAGCCATCAGGTGAGCCGTCTTCTGGATCTGGAAAGAAACCTCAGGTGAAGAGAATGCCTAAGAGGCCTGCAGCCAAGCTCATGCCTAGGCGTCTCAAGGTCACCAAGGTGAAAACAGAGCCTGGGACAACTGCCAAGGTACCCGGGAAGAACCGTTTCAAGAACCAGGAGACGAAGAGACGCCAGAAGGCGAAGTGGGAAGAGATCAAAAGAACTTCAAAGGAAGAGCGTGCTCAGCCTGCACCAGCCTTTGAGATTCCAGCTCGTGGAGGAGATGTGCCAGTTCGAAGTTTTTTCGACCCTATTTCAGGCAGAAGGGAGACAATGGAAGTCAAGCCACTCGAGAGGGAGCAGAAGTTTCGGACTGTGCAGACAGGTTTTTCCAGGTATCCTACGGAGACTCGTACTTGCTATCAGTGTGGTGAAAAGGGGCATCTGAGTGCCAATTGCCCGCAGGAGATGAGGAGAGTATCACTCACTGAGGGTGTCATCAAGTACGAGGGGGCAGGGGAGACCCGGCCTCGAGTCAGGCTTCAGGGAAATATGTGTAATTTCACCGTAGGTGATGTTACTTTATCGTAAAAGAAGCGTTCCTCTGTTTTGTGAGAATGCTCACAAGATCTTGCGCCTTCTCCTTTCTTCACTTGCACTCGTAAGCGTGTGCTCCTGCAGTTTCAACTCCGTTTCTCCACGACTTCTAAACTCCAGCGTTGCGCGTAGCGACTATCGCGTCTGCCTTCTCTGTGCTACGCTCCCCTGTGCTTGTCTTGACCTCTAAACTTCAGGCTGTAGCTGCTTGGTTTGTGTCAAGCTCGCTGGAGTTTATTTGACTTGTTGAATTTTTTCCCTAGGAGAAGTTCCTTGGTCTCAACTCGTTTTTCCTGTTGTTTGAACAGTCTCAACGGGTACTGTTTCAAACTTTCAAAAAATTTTCTGAAGTGCTGAAAACCTTGTGTGTTGTTTTCAGTTGACTTGCGTTTATGTCATGTTCACTTCATTTAATTTTTTGTCACCGCGCCCGCCTCAAAGAAGTAAGTGGTGGGTGGGTGGGTGCAGTCTTAGTTTGATAGTACTCGCGAAAGTGGGGATAGATGCCATGGATGTTTAGCTGGTGTGCTACAATCTGTTTCAGTGCTATGTGTCCGCAGGAGCTTAAAGGTTTTGGTCAGAAGGATGAGGCGGGAAACCCGATATGTTGGGCATTGAACTTGAAGAGTGGATGCAAGAATGAAGTGACCAATGGGAAGTGCAAGAAAGGCAAACACTGTTGCATCAAGTGCCACAGAACAAATCACAGCCTGGTGACTTGTCGCTCAAACTGACTAGTGGACGATGGTGCAGTTTCACAACGCAACTTCTTGAAGAGAAGATTGGAAAAGGCAAAGCAAGAGTTTGAAAGCAAGGGTCAAAGCACTGGAAAAGCTTTAAAAAGGTCTCACACAGTCATGGTAAACAACACGACTGAGTATCACTGCGTGGAGGAAAAGAGCTTCACAAACTTGGAAAATTCAAGTGGCAGTTTCCCGAAATTTGCAGGAAAATATATTGGTGATTTGCTTTCTCTGGAGATCTTTGCAGGGACGGCACGACTTTCGAAGATAGCGCGTGACACTGGTTTTCAAACGTTGCCTATCGACAAGACGGCGGCACGAGCAAGTCAAATATTCATAGCGCAGTATGATTTGACAGAGCCAGAAGCCTTGAAAGCAGTTTTGGATATTTTGCATACGGAAAAAGATAGGATCCTTGCGGTCCATTTAGCCCCGGCGTGCGGTACAGCATCGCGTGCAAGGGAGAAGAAGCTGACGGCGTTTGCAAAACGGGCCCTCTTCGATCAACCAGGCAGCCAATGGGGATCGATGGACTCTCAGGCCTGGACAAGGTACGCACAGAAACAGCAAATCTTGTCTCTGCAGCCACAGCCAAAATAGTGGAAGTTCGCCACCACTTGCACATTTTGTGTTCAATCGAAAATCCAGAAAATTCACTTTTCTGGGTTTTCCCTGCAATAGAAGAAACGTTGGCAGAGGTTGGCGGTCACAGTGTGTCCTTTCACAGCTGCATGCATGGAGGAGCCAGAAACAAACTGACCAAGTGGTGGGCTACAGACAAAACTTTTGAGGAGTTACGGGTACTTTGTGACGGGAGCCACAGCCATGCCAAGTGGAACCCGAACCCTGTTGGGAAGAGTTTGCAATTCCCCACAGCAGCTGAGGCAGCATATCCAATTTTGTTGTGTAAGCGTATCATGGCAGTTTTACTGAAGTATGCCATACAGCACGGGGCATAAAACCCCGTCAACTTGCAGATGCAACTGCCAGGGTCTTCAACCACGTCTCATCGCTGGATAATCGACATGTTGCCGAAGGGGAAAAAGTTAAAACCACTGGTCAGTGAATTTCAAGACTACGTCTTTTTTCTGAACGCCGTCAACTGTGACCCAGAGGCGCCCACCTTCTTTACAACGCAGCCAAAGGGTGCAAGAATTGTTCAGCGACCACCAAAACTTCTCAGGTGAGCTCCATGTGCTGGTGAAAGAGCGAGCAGCTTTTCTGATGAAATGGACAAATAGGTGCAAAGAGTTGGATGGAGCAGAAAAGGACTTGCACAAAAACATGGAGCCGCACTTACAGCAGGTGCTACATGGAAAGCGATTACTTGTTTTCCAGGAAATGTTAAATGAGTTGGGGTACCCAGATGATACCCTGGTACAGGACATTTGCAAAGGCTTCCCACTCTCAGGATGGCTTCCAAAATCAACAGTTTTTCCACCAGCGTTCAAGCGACCAGGGCATGACTTGGAAACGGCGAAGAAGACTGCGAAAGGGGTAAACCATGGCATATGCAAACAAGTTTCAGAGCCAGGTGATGCTGTTTTGAGCGAAGAAGTTTGGAGGCAGACCGAAGAGGAGGTCGAAAAAGGTTGGACATGGTTTGACAACACATGCGATGTCAAATCAAAACTTTTGGCAAAAAGATTTGGCTTGAAACAGGGCGAGAAAGTCAGGCTCATAGATGACTGCACCATAGGAGGTTTTAACGCCACTTGCGGTTCCAGTGAAAAACTACGGGTGCACTCCGTGGATGAGATGGCAGCATACATAGCTTGGTGCCTCACAAACCTCCCTGCTGAAGCAATGGAAGAAGTCGTTGGAAAAACATACGATTTGAAAAACGCGTGCAAACAATACGGCATAGCTTCAAGCGACAGAGACTTGTTAAGGTTGGCAGTTTGGAACCCGAAGGAGAAGGCTGTGAACTTCCTGGGGGCGAACGCCCTCCCTTGTGGAGCGATAGGTTCAGTAGGTGCCTTCCTACGAATCTCAATGGCCGTTTGGTTCGTTGGGATACGTGGGCTTCGGTTGTGCTGGACAAGTTTCTTTGACGACTTCACACTTTTGTCAAAACGTTTAGCCTCAAACAGTGCAGCAATAGCAGCTGAAAGCCTGTTTGATTTACTGGGTATTCAATTTGCCCTTGATGGCAAGAAAGCAGTGAACTGGGATACAATAGTCAAGACGTTGGGTGTGCAGTTTGATTTGAAACCCGAAAATCAAAAGGGGGTAGTACTCCTGGGGCACACGGAGAGCAGAGTTCAAGAACTGAAAGCAGTGTTGGAAGGTTTTTTGAACAGTGGAGTCATGACCTCAAAAGATGCTGAAAGGCTGAGAGGCCGTTTACAATGGTTCGAGAGTTTTGCAGGGGGCAGAGTGGCACAGCAAGCGTTGAGAACCATAAGTGGTTTAGTATCTGATAGCAGAGTGCAAAGGACACTTCGCAGCCCAGAGCTCAACGCAATAAAGTTTTTACGAGACAGAGTTCTGTCTGCCCCTCCGACTTGTATCAAGTCAACAAACTTGCAGACATGGCTTGTTTTTAGTGATGGAGCTTGTGAAGGAGAAACGGAAAAAGCAGGAACTATAGGCGGCATTTTGGTCAGCCACGAGGGAAAACTTTGTAGGTACTTTTCAGAGAAAGTACCAGGACAGTTTATGCAAAAGCTGTTGGAAGATTCAGTTCACCCAATATTTGAACTGGAGCTACTGCCTGTTTGGTGCGCAATGCAAGAATGGGGACCACTCATGAGACACAGTCAGTGTGTCTTTTCTTTGGACAATGAAGCGGCCAGAGGAGCATTGACAAATGGTGCAACCAGTACAGAATATGGGAAGAGGATGGTGCAAAGTTTCGTCTTAGATGAAATGAACCACCAGATTAAAACGTGGTATGCCAGAGTGCCAACGAGCAGTAACCTGGCTGACAAACCCAGCCGCTTGGAGACAGCAGACTTGGACGCCCTAGGCGTTTTCAGAGTGGCCATTGAATGGCAAACTGTCGAAACTCTTTTGGCAAAAACGGGATCAGATGAATGGGGGTTCAAAAACGGGATCCTCGTACATTCCCCCGCTTTGCTGTGAAAAAGAAAGAGTGCAGTTGAGTCAAGCGGCCTGGAGATTTTTCACTGCAATTTTTCATGATGTTTTTGAGAGATGTTTTTGAGTTTGCGTTTACGCGTGGAAGACGAAAGGCAACTTTTTCGAAGTGCGTATCGACTCGTGATGGTTTATATGTATGTATACATATATGGATATATGTATATGTATAACATACATATATGTTACGTTGTTTGTGTGCATGAGGGTCTCGTGGCATCTTTAACTCAGTCGGTTTCTGGAAGGTTCAAATAAAAAAAGTGAAAAAT
>CAMXCT020000856.1:0-177500 GCA_947184155.2 Cladocopium goreaui | reverse complement strand
GACTCATCACAGTCCGAGCATGCTCGTGTTTGTATCGTGCTTGTATCATGTTTGTATCGTGCTTGAGCTGCAGCACTGACGAAATTGGGGCAGCTTCCGGCTCAACAACGTGTTCCAGCAATTAGTGTTCTGCCGGCTTTTGAAACCCAGAGTGAGAAAAACTCCAGCACCATGCTGACACAGAACATGTCTGGAGTGAGCTATGTCAGCAGCTATGTTGGGGACCATTCCGTGAGGCACCTGCAGCTCCAAGCTGTGATGTTTCATTTTTTCCGGAAGACTGCAGGTCTGGTGCCTGCGGCTACGGAAGCGCCTTGGAAAAAAAATTGGCACAGGTGACAGTGGTGCAACTGATCCCAATTGAAACTTGTTTTGTCCCAAGGCTATCAGTCGGATGAATCTGGGACATCTTTGGTCTGTGATCTTTTATCCAAGGCTACAAACCAGCAGTCCAAATCCGACAACCACATCAAATCGCAGAGGGACCTGTGCCATCCTCTGCCAACGTGCAGAGCTTACCATTCAGATTGAATTAGGTCTGATTGCAGAGCAGGGTTCCTAGAGTGGTCTTTTTGTTCTGCTATTCGTCAAGAGGTATACTGTGCATATACGCATTTGATGCAACCTGCTCCCATGACCGGTGCTCTCAACTTTGATGAAACTCAGCATGTCAGCCCTGACGCATGATGCGTGCACGGAGCAACCTCTTTGACTCAGGAATGGGTCTGCCCTGACGGGTGGACTCCATGGACCGCATGGACGTCTCCCCTTGCCTACGCACCTTGGCTGCAACACGATCTATCTCGCCAGACAATATTTTCTGTTTGACAAAGTTTGATTCAAGATGAACTCTGATTCTTTTGTTGCTTTAAGTGAGCGAGGACTCTCTTGACCGCAAGCCACCCCGGAGCGAAGATGACAAGGAAGGTATGCTGAGATATGCTTTTAGTCAGACCATCCATAGAGGCGAAAACTACCAACTTGATGCCTGCTGCAAAGAGTATTGAAGGAGTCCTGTGCCGAAGAAGGGTGGCTTGATTCGGCTTGATGAGAAATTTGGGGCTGAAGACAAGGCCCTCGGGAAAGTCTGCAGCATTGTGCAGAATTTTCTGAAACCCTGTGTTTTCCTGTTCACGGTGCCTGTCGCCTGATCCCCAGGGCATCTACTCAGACGTGTGTCGAACTTGGACGAGAAGTCCGAACATGTCCGACTCTTCAAACTTTTGCAATCTTTGGAAGAGAACACCACCTTTTGTATACAGTTGTCAATTTGGTGTGGTAGATTTGTTTACGAACTGTTTGGGTGTCAGCAGTTTTAAGCAATTCAGCTTCAATTGTGTTGTGCATGGCCAATTTTCAAGGAAGACATGACACCGATTGCATCAAAGGCCAGAGCAGATATTCCTGAGCAGACCTATGGAGGCAATGTCCAGATCTTTTGCATGCTACCCAAGGCCAACCACAAGAATGATGAAAGAGATGAAACAATACCTTTAACAACTACAGATAACTACAGAAAGATAATAAAATCAATAATCAATAAAGAACAATAGCTTGATACTGCAACTAAAGTGTTGAGGAGTGGAAATAACAAGTCAAAGCTGTTGGACAAATTTGCCGCCGATGTTGATAGGATTTCTCAGAACGAAAGGTTGGCACCATTTGTTTTCTTTGATTCTATGTCCGTGGGTGTCTTCCCCGCTGGAATGAAAGAACAAATGGTGGAAAGAAATCATTTCGAGGGGTAGCTTGACCATCCTGAAATTGAGAAATGTCCACTTAAGGCCCATGAGATGGCCAGATTCCACAAAGCATCATGCAAAGAAACATAAAGAAACGTAAGCCATCCTCCCCGTTTGAACAAGAGGATACAAGAGGTATAGACTCCAAGGAGTCAAAGACAAACAATCCGTTTTCAAGAGGCATTTTTCGGCAGAAAAGATCGTGCTTTAAAATGACACCACGTGCAGAAATTGGGAAGTCAGCAAAAGGCAATAGACTGACAGTGAGACTTCTAGACAACTCCTTCGAACAAGGAAAAAACAACAGGTCTCAGAATCAAACTCCAAATGCTTTTCAGACAAAAACTTCGCGAGGAAAAACAAACAGACTAATGATGTTTCTTCAAACCGCTTTAAGACACCTCCTTCGAACAGGAAAAAAACAACAGGTCTCAGAATCAAACTTCAAACGCTTTTCAGACAAATCCTCCGCGAAGAAAAACAAACAGACTAATAATGTTTCTTCAAACCGTTTTCAGACATCTCCTTCGAACAGGAACAAAAGCAAAAGGTCTCAGAATCAAACTTCAAACGCTTTTCAGACAAATTCACCGCAAAGAAAAACAGACAGACTAATGTCTCTTCAAACCGTTTTAAGACAACACCTTCGCACAGGAAAAAAAATCGCTTCTTGTCACTTCTTGTCACTTCTCGGCACTTCTTGTCACTGTTTGTCACTGTTTTTCACTGTTTGTCACTTCTCGTCGCTTCTTGTCACTTCTTGTCACTTCTCGGCACTTCTTGTCACTGTTTGTCACTGTTTTTCACTGTTTGTCCCTTCTCGTCGCTTCTTGTCACTTCTTGTCACTTCTCGGCACTTCTTGTCACTGTTTGTCACTGTTTTTCACTGTTTGTCACTTCTCGTCACTTCTTGGCACTTCTTGTCACTGTTTGTCACTGTTTGTCACTTCTCATCACTTCTCGTCACTTCTTGGCACTTCTTGTCACTGTTTGTCACTGTTTGTCACTTCTCGTCACTTCTTGGCACTTCTTGTCACTTCTCGGCACTTCTTGTCACTGTTTGTCACTGTTTTTCACTGTTTGTCACTTCTCGTCACTTCTTGGCACTTCTTGTCACTTCTCGGCACTTCTTGTCACTGTTTGTCACTGTTTTTCACTGTTTGTCCCTTCTCGTCACTTCTTGGCACTTCTTGTCACTTCTCGGCACTTCTTGTCACTGTTTGTCACTGTTTTTCACTGTTTGTCACACTCGTTGTCACTTCTCGTCACTTCTTGGCACTTCTTGTCACTGTTTGTCACTGTTTGTCACTGTTTGTCACTTCTCGTCACTTTTTGGCACTTCTTGTCACTTCTCGGCACTTCTTGTCACTGTTTGTCACTGTTTGTCACTTCTCGTCACTTCTTGGCACTTCTTGTCACTTCTCGGCACTTCTTGTCACTGTTTGTCACTGTTTTTCACTGTTTGTCACTTCTCGTCACTTCTTTTTCACTGTTTGTCACTTCTCGGCACTTCTTGTCACTGTTTGTCACTGTTTTCACTGTTTGTCACTTCTCGTCACTTTTTGGCACTTCTTGTCACTTCTCGGCACTTCTTGTCACTGTTTGTCACTGTTTGTCACTTCTCGTCACTTCTTGGCACTTCTTGTCACTTCTCGGCACTTCTTGTCACTGTTTGTCACTGTTTTTCACTGTTTGTCACTTCTCGTCACTTCTTGGCACTTCTTGTCACTTCTCGGCACTTCTTGTCACTGTTTGTCACTTTGTCGTCACTTTGTTGTTGCACTTCTCGTCACTTATTCTTCTGTCACTGTTGGTTTGTCACTGTTTGTCAACTTCTCGTCACTTTGGCACTTCTCGTTGGTCACACTTGCACTGTTGTCACTGTCACTGTCACTTGGCACTTCTTGTCACTGTTTGTCACTCGGCACTTCTTCTTGTCACTGTTTGTCACTGTTTTTCACTGTTTGTCACTTCTCGTCGCTTCTTGTCACTTCTTGTCACTTCTCGGCACTTCTTGTCACTGTTTGTCACTGTTTTTCACTGTTTGTCCCTTCTCGTCGCTTCTTGTCACTTCTTGTCACTTCTCGGCACTTCTTGTCACTGTTTGTCACTGTTTTTCACTGTTTGTCACTTCTCGTCACTTCTTGGCACTTCTTGTCACTTCTCGGCACTTCTTGTCACTGTTTTTCACTCTTTGTCACTTCTCGTCACTTCTTGGCACTTCTTGTCACTTCTCGTCACTTCTTGGCACTTCTTGTCACTGTTTGTCCCTGTTTTTCACTGTTTGTCACTTCTCGTCACTTCTTGGCACTTCTTGTCACTGTTTCACTGTTGTCACTTCTCGTCACTGTTTTTCACTCTTTGTCACTTCTCGTCACTTCTTGGCACTTCTTGTCACTTCTCGTCACTTCTTGGCACTTCTTGTCACTGTTTGTCCCTGTTTTTCACTGTTTGTCACTTCTCGTCACTTCTTGGCACTTCTTTTCACTGTTTCACTGTTGTCACTGTTTGTCACTGTTTGTCACTTCTCGTCACTTCTTGGCACTTCTTGTCACTGTTTGTCACTGTTTGTCACTTCTCGTCACTTCTTGGCACTTCTTGTCACTGTTTGTCCCTGTTTTTCACTGTTTGTCACTTCTCGTCACTTCTTGACACTTCTTGTCACTGTTTCACTGTTGTCACTGTTTGTCACTGTTTGTCACTTCTCGTCACTTCTTGGCACTTCTTGTCACTGTTTGTCACTGTTTGTCACTTCTCGTCACTTCTTGGCACTTCTTGTCACTGTTTCACTGTTGTCACTGTTTGTCACTGTTTTTCACTGTTTGTCACTTCTCGTCACTTCTTGTCACTGTTTGTCACTGTTTTTCACTGTTTGTCACTTCTCGTCACTTCTTGGCACTTCTTGTCACTTCTCGTCACTTCTTGGCACTTCTTGTCACTGTTTCACTGTTGTCACTTCTCGTCACTTCTTGGCACTTCTTGTCACTTCTCGTCACTTCTTGGCACTTCTTGTCACTGTTTGTCACTGTTTTTCACTGTTTGTCACTTCTCGTCACTTCTTGGCACTTCTTGTCACTGTTTCACTGTTGTCACTTCTCGTCACTTCTTGGCACTTCTTGTCACTGTTTGTCCACTGTTTCTCACTGTTTGTCACTTCTCGTCACTTCTTGGCACTTCTTGTCACTGTTTCACTGTTATCACTTCTCGTCACTTCTTGTTACTTCTTGTCACTGTTTGTCACTGTTTTTAACTGTTTGTCACTTCTCGTCACTTCTTGGCACTTCTTGTCACTGTTTGTCACTGTTGTCACTTCTCGTCACTTCTTGGCACTACTTGTCACTGTTTGTCACTGTTTGTCACTGTTTGTCACTTCTTGGCACTTCTTGTCACTGTTTCTCACTGTTTGTCACTTCTCGTCACTTCTTGGCACTTCTTGTCACTGTTTGCCACTGTTTGTCACTTCTCGTCACTTCTTGGCACTTCTTGTCACTGTTTTACTGTTTGTCACTTCTCGTCACTTCTTGGCACTTCTTGTCACTGTTTGTCACTGTTTGTCACTTCTCGTCACTTCTTGGCACTTCTTGTCACTGTTTGTCACTGTTTGTCACTTCTCGTCACTTCTTGTCACTTCTTGTCACTGTTGTCACTGTTTGTCACTTCTCGTCACTTCTTGGCACTTATTGTCCACTGTTTGTCACTGTTTTCACTGTTTGTCACTTCTCGTCACTGTTTGTCACTTTTGTCACTGTTTGTCACTGTTTGTCACTGTTTGTCATTCTCGTCACTTCTTGTCACTGTTTCACTTTTGTCACTTCTCGTCACTTGCATTTTGTCACTGTTTGTCACTGTTGTCACTTCTCGTCACTTCTTGGCATTCTCGTCACTGTCACTGGCACTTCTTGTCACTGTTTGTCACTGTTTGTCACTTCTTCGTCACTTTTGGCACTTCTTGTCACTGTTTGTCACTTGTCACTTCTCGGCACTTCTTGTCACTGTTTGTCACTGTTTGTCACTTCTCGTCACTTCTTGGCACTTCTTGTCACTTCACTCTCGTCACTTCACTTTGTCACCGTTTGTCACTGTTTTTCACTGTTTGTCACTTCTCGTCACTTCTTGGCACTTCTTGTCACTTCTCGGCACTTCTTGCACTGTCACTTGTTTCACTGTTGTTCTCGTCACTTCTTGGCACTTCTTGTCACTTCTCGGCACTTCTTGTCACTGTTGTCACTGTTTTTCACTGTTTGTCACTTCTCGTCACTTCTTGGCACTTCTTGTCACTGTTTGTCACTGTTTGCACTTCATCACTTCTCGTCACTTTTGTCACTGTTTGTCACTGTTTGTCACTTCTCGTCACTTCTTGGTGGCACTTCTTGTCACTGTTTGTCACTGTCACTGTTTGTCACTGTTGTCACTTTGTCACTTCTTCTTCTTGGCACTTCTTGTCACTGTTTGTCACTGTTTGTCACTTCTCGTCACTTCTTGGCACTTCTTGTCACTTCTCGGCACTTCTTGTCACTGTTTGTCACTGTTTTTCACTGTTTGTCACTTCTCGTCACTTCTTGGCACTTCTTGTCACTGTTTGTCACTGTTTGTCACTTCTCGTCACTTCTTGGCACTTCTTGTCACTGTTTGTCACTGTTTGTCACTTCTCGTCACTTCTTGGCACTTCTTGTCACTGTTTGTCACCGTTTGTCACTTCTCGTCACTTCTTGGCACTTCTCTGCACTTCTTGTCACTGTTTGTCACTGTTTGTCACTTCTCGTCACTTCTCGTCACTGTTTGTCACTGTTTGTCACTGTTTGTCACTTCTCGTCACTTCTTGGCACTTCTTGTCACTGCTTGTCACTGTTTGTCACTTCTCGTCACTTCTCGTCACTTCTTGGCACTTCTTGTCACTGTTTGTCACTGTTTGTCACTTCTCATCACTTCTCGTCACTTCTTGGCACTTCTTGTCACTGTTTGTCACTGTTTGTCACTTCTCGTCACTTCTTGGCACTTCTTGTCACTGTTTGTCACTGTTTGTCACTTCTCATCACTTCTCGTTACTTCTTGGCACTTCTTGTCACTGTTTGTCACTGTTTGTCACTTCTCGTCACTTCTTGGCACTTCTTGTCACTGTTTCACTGTTTGTCACTTCTCATCACTTCTCGTCACTTCTTGGCACTTCTTGTCACTGTTTGCCACTGTTTGTCACTTCTCGTCACTTCTTGGCACTTCTTGTCACTGTTTGTCACTGTTTGTCACTTCTCATCACTTCTCGTCACTTCTTGGCACTTCTTGTCACTGTTTGTCACTGTTTGTCACTTCTCGTCACTTCTTGGCACTTCTTGTCACTGTTTGTCACTGTGTGTCACTTCTCGTCACTTCTTGGCACTTCTTGTCATTTCTTGTCACTGTTTGTCACTGTTTGTCACTTCTCGTCACTTCTTGGCACTTCTTGTCACTGTTTGTCAATTCTTGTCACTTATCGTCACTTTTTTTCACTTCGAGGCTTGGCTGAACGTTGGAATTTGGATCTTCGTAGCCATGTGTAGCCTTGATCAGCCGTTTGAAGTGGCCGCTTCGTTCCTTGTGATGGGGGAAATCCAGTGAAACATGTGTCATGTGATTTGGCGGTTTAGGTGATGCCAGCGAATAAACACGCGCTACACGTCACAATGATGTCAATGTGAGTGCTTTCCCTCGCGGTTGCTAAACTTGAATCTGGCAAGGCTGACGAGACAGCGAGACCAATCTCCTGGAGGACGGACTTGTCACATGTCACAAACCGGGACGGGCCCTACCGATGCAGATGTCTTCATCGTGTTTCCAATGTGTTTCCAATGCACATTCTGTGTCGTCATGGTGAAGGATGTGAAGGCCTCCGTTTATTTACCAACAAAACTGGCAGAGGCCCTGGACATCAGCAGGGTTTCACCGCATGCTGATTAGAATCTGAATCAACTCTTTTCGATTTTTTCGGGTAGATCCACATTCCGCACAAATAGAACGTGGAACTCCCGTCTCTGAACTTGCTCAAGGTGTTACTAATTTCACGAGCTTGGCGTGTTCTTTCATGTTTTTTCTTGAGTGGTTCTGATTATTGGCTCTACTGGGTCCCAGGGTTAAGTCGTTGCATTGCAGTTTTGTCGTAGCGGACCAGCGTGTGCCTTGCAGAACTGCATGTTCTAAAGTTTTATTTCGTGATAATATATATATATAATTATATATATATGTTGAACAGATTCTGATATTTTGGTCTTGGGTAAGTGTGTGCGTTTGCGGTCCGTTTCTTCCGTATTGTTTGGTCATGCATTTTGGAAAGTTAGAGTTGGTGCTAGATTGCTGCTGGACTGCTGCTGGGCTGCTGAGCGAGTGCTACTAAGCTGTTCTCAGAAACAGTTTGTTACATTTTGTCACTGGATTGCTGCAGGCTGGACTGCTCGAAACTGCTGACAGATTGCTGGTAGATTTTCATCATGCTGCTGCAACATTGCTGCTGGCCTGCTCCTAGATAGACTGTTGCTGGGCTGGTGCTAAGCTGCCGCTGAGCTGCTGCTAAATGTTTGCTGGGTGTCACAATGTGCAGCGTGCAAACTGCTGCTTGGCTGCTGCCCCACTGCTTGGGAGCTGGCGTTGCCAAAGCTACTTTCTGACCTCGTTTGGTACCTCGTTTGGTACCTCGTTTTGAGCTCGTTGTACAGTTGCTACATGTTGTAGCCCCTTTTACTGACCGAGTCGCTGTGAGCAGGAAAAAGTAGCAGCGCTTGAGGGTTTTCGGGGTCACTGTGCCCGTTGCACTGTTTGTTGTTTGGTTGGTCGCTGGGTCATGTCTTGCTTGCTGTTTGAGTGTGTAGTTTGCTTGTTGATTTGCCCGTTCATGTTTGGGTCGGCTGCCTGAATAGCTGGTCGTTTCTCAGCTGGGGTGGCGTTGTCGTTGGGTCAACTGGTGTAGCCGCAAAAGCCTTTCAGCATGGTCGAACCAGCGTCAGTGTCTCTGTCATGTTGTGCAGAGCGCTCCCATGCGCCTTCTCGGCCCAAGTATACACCGTTTCTCGACGATTCCACCGGTGTGAGACAACGCTCGTGTGCTGTGTGCCTGTGGCAGGCATGGGTGTGCTGTTTCATTTGGCCTTGACATTCCCGTTGCTGTCGCCAACCATCGCGGCGTATGACAATGGCCTCCCTAATGGCACATGTTTTGACACTGCCATCCCTGAAAACCTCCGCAAGAACCTGACCACTCCTCAGGGAGAGTCGGTGCCGATTACTTTCCTGTTGGCAGGATGGAGTTCCGCCCAAGTCACCAGCTCCGTGATTGAAATCCTATTGACAGAGATCATGGGGTACAACATTGCTATTGGCAATCGACCACCAGCTTCAAGTGTGGATTCCATCTACTGCATGCTGGGTTGTGCAACCTGGTGGAATAACACTAATCGTGGATGTGAAACCAGGAAGATCATTCATCATGTGATGGTTGAAAGCTGGTATCTTGGCTTTCCCCATGTCTTGGACTTGTTGGCTGAGATGTACCAGGCAGGGAACCCAATGTTGAACATTGAACAGTTGACATAATAGGGTGATCAAACATGGAAATGGCAATTTTAGAAAACATAAATTTGAATTCATCAATTTGCGGTGGAATTTCTTTTGCCATGCCTGATTTCCGGAGGGTATATACTGGAATGGCTCAATGACCATCAAGCTCAGGAACGAACGAACCCAAACATCCAGGCAATGGCCGCTAGATGGTAAATCAGAGATTTTGCCTTGCACCTCAACAATGCTCACCCCTGAAAGGAAGAGATGCCGTTCAGCGCAGGTGACATGGGATATCCGGGTACCGCTGGTGGATATCTTCCAGCGGCCCCCTTGACCCAAGCACTAAATACCACAGGCGTTCCGTTTGAGTACTACAAGAACTGGGATGCAGCTTGGTTCACGCCCTCGGACTACTTCGTGAATCTGACGGCTGTTACTTGCCACCAATACAACGTGCCAATGTGTTGAACATTATCATGTATATATATATAATTATATATATATGCACGGCAGCTGCACTTGCACAAGCAATCGTAGATGGAAGCCAGTGAAGGATTGACAAAAGGTATGGCAATGCGATACGGCGGAATCTTTCCTTTTTCCACTGGCGGTTCGTTCCAAATTGCTGGTAACACCGATGCCACATGTTGATCGTGGAGAGGTGACAAGTGGTCACACTTTCATGCCACCTGTTGGAGGAAATGCTCATCATGGACAACAACAAAACAAGAACAACCACCCAGCAACAACGAACGAGAAAAAGGGGGAAAAGACATCGTCATCCATCAACGATCAAAACAAACCACATCCAAACCCAAAATATTTACCCTGGTCCTTCACAGAGGTGACCTCTACTGACTGCAGAGTGTGGTGAGGTACGGTTGTTTTCTACATCTTCAAGAGGCTGTTGACCCTTCTCCTTTCGTTCTCGTGCTGAGGACATAGTGGGATCTTCCACTATCTTCCAGTGTTAACCCATATTGTAGTACAAGAGCAATTGCCTTAGTTCACGTGCCTTAGTCAGTCCATTTGCAAGTTGCGCGTCAGAGTGAACCCATCGGGCTAAGACCTGGTTGACAGTTTGGGATTCTTTCAATCTCATGAGTGTCACATCAACCCTCTTCTCCGCACCTTTTGCTACTACAACCTCAGTCGCAAGTTTGTCATAAACATTTCAGCTATCTGTTACAAGACATCCTACAATCTTATTTACAGTTGAGTTGGGTTCTCTGATATTTACCTGATGACCCAACATTTCAGCAAGCTGGAAACGACTGAAAAACAATAAATCTTCAGCATTGGTGGCCGCTATGGCCTCGCTGGAGCCTGGGCTCGTGCAAACACGTCCCATCTTTGAGGAATGCCAAGCAATCGCGGAAACTGGGCTACAACGTCCTTCTAAAATTTCCTTGGACGTAGCTCCTATGAAAATTCCTTGAGTACTGCCACCATCGTGGCGGTTGATTGAAGCTGCGTCTGCCCATGCCACCAGTATCAGTTCTGAGATGGGAATGCGGTGAATGACCAGTGATGTGTCTTTCATGTTTTTCACCTGGTCCAAAAGCTGATTTGCACGCAGTAAGGTTTCTACTGTGCTAGTGTTGATTTCTGATAACATCAAACTCACATCAGCGGAAAAATGTGGTGCCACCTGTTGCGCATGCCAGCTAATGCCTCCCAGTAATGCTCTCAGTTGCGTCTTTTCAAAAGAATCAGTAGATGCATGTTTGTCTCTACGCCGTGAGGCTCGGATATTGATATGCTGAAGTTCTTCTGCATACTTCTCCTGGGATAATGTGTAGGTACCATCATCATGCTGTTGTACCAAAACACCACATTGCACAAACTTTCCAGATTCCCATTCTCCCCATTTGTATTGTTCCTGTATTTTCTGTAAGGTTGACTGCCAGAGTGGATCATCATCAGCTTCTGAAAACAGGAAATCCCGTGTCCAGTGATGATTCCACGTAATTGACCCTCGTGGACCAGAGTCCAACAACAAGGATCGGACCAACACTTCTTCAAACCCAGTGAGGTGAAATAGCTGCTGATAGATCTGTACCATTCCAATGGCGCATCTACCAGGCCATAGCATGCCTTCTTGACCTTTGTCACTGAACCGGGAGCCAGGCCCATGGCTTGGCAAATCTCATCGCAGGGCACGCAGAGTAACTCCTCAGGATACTCCCTGGATTGCAGGAAAGCACCTGTAACGTCACCTTTCTTGGTGCGAAAACCTTTGCCCGCACTGATTTGCAGTTGTAATTGCCTTGACAAACGAGTCGTTGTTGGTGAGTGTGTTGCCCTGTTTTCATATTCTGGATCCATATAGCCCTGAAGTACTGCTCTATCTTTCTTGCTATACCATCAGGTTTCACTTTCCAGGTCAAGATCCATCTCATGTTGATCACATCCTCCCGAGAAAACTTGTGTTCAGGAGCCAGTGCTTCGAAAGCCCTTGCAGAAATAAAATTGTTTACCTCAATCGCTTTTGCTTGATCAAATTGTTTCTTTTCCTCTGGAGTGAGCCTTCGTTCTGAAATCTCCACAGCACGTCGCTTCATAGCAGTTGTGAAGTATGCTTGTAGATCCTTGAAGGCTCTCTCAGAACTGCTTCGCGTTTGAGGCATATCAATCTCTACCGAAAAGACAGAGTTCCGAAATTCCTGTTGTTGACCTTGGTGGATGAAAAACGCCTCATCGACTTTTCCAGACCAGTGTGGGGCTTTCACAAAGCCGTGGCTCATAGGCTCTGTGTTGTCGTGGCCACGGCTGCGGCTCCGAGATCGTCGCTCCCTTGGTCCTTGAACCTCTGGAAGTGGACTACCTGACGCTGGCATCAGATCGTCACTTCCTTTGGCAGGAACCTCCGGAATTGGAGCTCCACTTTTTTTGTTCAGCCGTACAGTGGGTTGCCACTCTGATGCTGGGTCCCTTGCTCGCTTCCACTCCCCTATTGTGGGGACTTCAGTGATGTCTTCATATTCGTTGCCACCCAGCTCTTGTGCCACTTTAGGAAAATCCCATTGTGGTACTTGATGTTGATCATGTAGTTCAGTCAGTATCTTTTCTCTCACTGAGGCATGCCTCAGTTGTTCTGGGCAACATTTGAGGAGGCGGCGTCCCCTAACTAGCCACACTGAACTGCCAGGGGAGTCCCGCTTCTGTTCTGTCGCTAGGATCCTTGCTGGTCCTACAAAGCGCCCTTGTCCAATCTTGTTTTGTTGAGCGTCCACCCCTGTCAGTTGTTTTCTCCAAATATAAACCATGTCCCCTGCAGAAAAATCAAGGACTTTGTGATACTTTGAGGATGCTGCGCGTGACAACCGCTCTTTGGCCTGCCAACTCCAAAAAGGATTTCTCTGCCACCAATCTACGGTGGTGGTTTTGTGCCATGTCCTGGCGATCAGAATCTAAAATAGGTTCCAATGCATCATGGTTCAGAGGAGTGAAAAACCTTCCTGCTTCATCTGGAGCTCTACCTAGGACATGTTGAAACGGTGAGAATCCGCGGGCTGTGTCGCGGCGATTCAGTGCCCGAAAGGCCTCTGACAAAGCATCCTGTGCAGAAATGTCATTTTCTTCTTCAGCCATACATTCCATGACATGTTTAACCGACTGAACAGTTCTTTCACAAACCCTAATTTTCCAATGAGCTTCAGAGGGGATAATACCCAAAAAGATATGATGTTTGTCACAAAACTCTTCCAATTCTTTGCTACGGAAGCTGCCATCGGGGTCCAACGTCAAAGTTGGGGGTACCCAAAATACTGAACCCATGATTCCCTGAAAGTTAGGAGGAATTGAGCCGCTGAGACATGTTGTTTCTTCCCTTGGGCCACCATTTTTCCAACTTTAAACTTGGAACCCTCATCAACCATAACCACAAACTGCCATTTTTCCTGGGTATAGGGGTGAATCCAATGACCGATGTCAGCACTCACCGTGGCAAATCTTTGGGGCAAAGGTTCCAAAGAGGAAACATTACGTGGTTGGGGCCGTTTACGTTCCTCACAAATTGGGCATTTGAAATTCTCAGCCGCTTTAATGATGGATTCAGCCATTCCCCTCCTACGCAAGGTTTGAACCAGATGTTTCACTTGACCATGCCCAGTTGCAGAGTGGAGAAGATACAACCGTCTTTGCACCTCTTCGGGGGTCATTTTGGTGGTCAAAACCCCTTCCCTCTTATCAGCAACCATCACCCCAGAAACAAGGTTTTTATCCCGGGTACAATGCCCGCAAGTTAACCCCGTGTCATGATACTTCCCTTCTCCACAAACACACAAGGTTCCCTTACCAAACTCATCCCCAAAATGACCCGAACCATTCAGTTCCCCAGGAAGCATTTTTGGGTCTCCCTTTTGAAGGATGGCTTCACAAACCCTGCGAGCGAAAGCACGTGTGTAGAAAGCCGTTTTCTTGGTGATAGAACCCTGACATGGAACATGAGTGACCCCTGGACCACACCTACAAGGCAACTCCATGCGTTGTGACATGAGTGCATGAGTAGTCATCAACTTCCAACCTTTTTATGGGATCCCCCTTTTCAGTTTTCAGACCTACCTGACAACCCCTTACTTTGGCAAAATGCACACCATCCAAAACTGCAAGTTTCTGAAGGAGAGGGAGAGGCCAGGCCTGGCAAGTTTGTGAGAGTTCCCATGTGGTGTGAATACCCCTTTGGTAACAGTACCTGAATATGACTGAGCATGCCGTGTACTGCTTGAGGGCATCCCTCCTTTTTTCAGCCAGAGCTTCACACTGCTCCGGAGTTCTTTGATTCACATTCTGCATTATACTGTAGGGGCCACAGTCTGGAGACAGCCAGACATGTTCAGGTCTAAGAACATCGATCTTATCGAAAACAGCTTTCAACCCCGAGTTGGTGGTCAAATCATACCCATTCCAGATAGACAACCGATGGGCGGAACCTGAATGACCCGACAGTTCATGCATCATTGTGGTCAGAATGCTATCTGTGCTGCAGTAACATGGTACCCTCAGGTGCTCGCAACTCATGAACCGTATCAGCTAAGAGGTCCCGGCTGATTCTAGCAAGACACCTGTGAGCTAGGCTTCCGGCCTAAGGCTGGAACTAGGCTAGGGTCAGCGCTCTCAGACCACGAGGCACCATCACCAACCACAGAAGACGGTGAAGAGGGTGTAGGGCTCACATCACGTCGAAGCTCCCGGTGTCGCTGGCAGGCTTCTTGCGAGGCTTGCCCTCCTTGAGCTCTTGGACTTCCTCCTTGGGATCTTTGACCACAGTCACCAAGCTGGCCATCAACACTCTGGTAGAGGAGCTCTCGCTGAATGTCTCTGAGATCACTGAAGGTGCGGCCATGGCTTTGGCCTTCGGCTTGATCGACGACTGTCGAAGATAGCCCATCTGGATCAGCTCCTCCTTGGTGATGGGGTAAGGTGTCAATGGCTCCTTGGTCGAAGTGGCTTGGCCCTGCTTGAGCTGTCTGCACCACCCACTTGCAGTACTCCGGCTGTGTTTGCTTCAGCTCCTGGTAGTGGAGAGCTGTATGCGTTCCAAAGCCCACTGGATCCATCGCACTGGGAGGTGCCATGTGGTAGATGGCCATGATGCCCTTCTTCTTGAGCAGGGCAATCGTGTCGTTGGTGCTGATGGGCACCTTGAGCTCGTCCCGCACGAAGTTGACCAAGTCTTGCTTCTTGTTGCTGGCTGCATTGAGACAGATCATCATCTGTCTCAAGGGAGTCTTTTCCTTGGCCCTTGGGTTTGGGTTCAACCCTTTGGCCACCCTCAGTTCTTCCATCCGCAGCTTCATCTCGGCATTGCTCCACGACTGCGGTGGGAGCTCTCCAAGGCTGATCAGCTCGTCCAGGATCTCCTCGCGGGTCATGGCTGACATAGTGAGGGGCTGGTGGATCAGCAGGTGTGCGAGCTCGAACTTGAGAAGTGGCTCTGTCATTCTGCTTCTCAGCTTCTGGAGTCAGACCACTTGTTTCAGAACCAGGTGGAGTGTTATTTTTGGGGTTATTAACAACAGACATTGAACCACATCACCAACAACATCCACATCTTCATCGCATCCATCGTTTCCTTTAACAACCAAAGTTTCATGTGATGAGATTTCCGACAGCTGTGCACTACGCGTCCTACTACTGACCTTTCTTTCACCTACGGGCAAAGATGAAGAAAGGAGTTGTCCCTAGATATAGTCCTTCAGACTGGGCACTGGCGATTGAGCCAGCTTGGACTGGGTGAACCAATCATCAGACAATGGCAACAGCTGATGTCCTGTACAAGACCTCTCCAACTCAACGATCCTCTTGGGATCCAGCTCACGAAAAACAATCAAGTCTTCTTTGAAATCTACGATTGCGTCGAGGGATCTGAGTGTCTCAATGGAGAACAAAATAGGACTAGAACCACGATCCAGAGTGTGAACTTTCAACTCACCACCCCGACCCGGCTTCCACATGCATCCATGCCATTGACAAACAGCGATCGGAACTGGAGTTCCCGAAGCCGAAAACTGGACGCTGCTCACTATCTACATGTCGGAGACCTGTGTCCTCGGCGGTGCTGATTCAATTCCATCAAACGTTCTACAGCCGCTACTGACCCTAGGGTGCGTGTTGCACCGCCATCTAAAGATGGCCTTGCCCTGCAACATGGCCTGCTCAGAGGTGACCCCTTCTCGCACGACATTGCCTGTGGCCTGGGCCTCAGAGAAACAGACAAAAGGTGCTTCTTCTCGAGGTTCAGCCGATGAGGCATTGTCCTGGGTGCGCTGAGGGCATTGTGCCACCTTATGGCCCACCACGCCACATTTGAGGCACTTGCCAGCAAAGCCACCTGTGGAGGTAGAGGAACCACCTGGAGGGCGAGTGCTCCGGTAGTCAGTTCTGTAGAACTGGCGACTCATCTTCACTTGATGCTGCTTGGCCCTGGCTTCTTTGAGTGTTTTTCTACCACGCTCCATCAAAGCCAGGGCTCCTTGAACTTCTTCCTCTGCCGACTCGATCATCATCAGGCCCTCATCGTTCATGCCTGACTGTGCCAGGCCATTCAAGTCTGGCTCATAGATGTCTTGCAGAGAGTCTTCTCCTGGAACATCTTCAGCAGCCCATGCGCTGCCGCGAGTGCCCTGGTCTCTGTGGCGTAGATTGTGATCCGGCCATTGGTTGCGCAGCTCCTGGGCCACGCGCTCCACCGAGAAGTCATTCTTCAAGGCGGTCATCACCATGTTTCTCTCATCAGCCTCCAACCCAGCGTCCTGTAGCAGAAACCAGCCCTGGACAAAGGAGGGAAGCAAATCCACTGATTCTTCGATCCATGTGTTGACCGGGGTCACTGCGGCACTTCCATTGTTTCCACCATTGTTGGACCAACGGCCCCAGTCCCATCCACGGTGTGACCAATCCCCTGATTGCCACCATGACCAGGATGCATGCCATTGATCATCTTCTTCTTCCTGTTCTTCTGGTTCATCAGCATCGTAGTAAGCTGCATCATCAGGTTCAGCTTCTTCAGCACCTGCATGACTGGCGGTGCTGCCGGCTGCCGGCTCGACCACACTGCCTTGACTTCGAGAGGCTGTAGTGGGAGCGTAGCGACGCTGAACACGGTCCAGAGTCTGGCAAGCCCTAGCATACACTTCAGCTTTCCTGGTGATATACTCATTCATCCCCTCATGGCGAAGCCTTCTGTTCTGCTTGAAGTACTTGGACATGTACTCGGACATCTCAGTCAACTGTGGCTGACCTAGGTGTCGTCGGAGATGTGTGATGAGGCGTGAAACTCCTCCATCATGAGATATCCAGCCAGGCTTCATTGCTAGACGAACCTCCTTGCCGTTCCGGTGAGTTCAGCTTGGAGTCTGGGCCCGCACAGATACCTTTTGTGCTTGGCCACAGATTGTTCCCAGTGACTTGCCATTTCAGCATACTCCTGAAACGTCGCTGCATTCCCGTCCCAGCATGGTACACCATCTTTGGACCTTAGGATCTGTTGGAATCCTTTCTCATTTGCTGCCATGTGTTCTCCAGCGGCCTCGCAGCCAGAGATTGTCTAGGAGCCCTGGATCTCAAGCCTCACGCTGAGGCTCCGCTACCATGCACGGCAGCTGCACTTGCACAAGCAATCGTAGATGGAAGCCAGTGAAGGATTGACAAAAGGTATGGCAATGCGATACGGCGGAATCTTTCCTTCTTCCACTGGCGGTTCGTGCCAAATGACTGGTAACACCGATGCCACATGTTGATCGTGGAGTGGTGACAAGTGGTCACACTTTCATATATAAATATGACCACAAGTTTGTAACAGAGTGCACATGTTGGAGCTCAAGGCTGTTCATGCTCGAGCTATCCTCAGCTGCTGGTCTGGTGGTGCAGGGTTTGCGTAGTAACCTGTTTGGACTCGCGCGCCCCTTTTACTGCTCCAGCCCATGCTTTGGATCTCTCGCTGCCTGCTTTCTGCTTGGACTTTTGTGCGGCGTTGGTTGCTGTGCTTGGCTTCTGTTCCGGTTTGATTGCCTCCCTGGACTTGCCTCCACATCCACCCTTCGCCTTGTCCTGCCCGGTCAAGCCCCTCCTCCTCTGTGAGGGCACGTTCACATCTGTTGGAGTATCAGTATGAGCTGCCACGGCGACGTCATTGAGGCTTCAGTGGACTTTCCTGGACTTCGAGTCACCGTTTCTGGCACTCCTGCTAAAGTTGCGGATTTTCTGCGTTTTGCTGCCTCTTACCCTGTTGATCGTGCCAGGTCTCCTGCTCCGTCGGTGGGCTCCTTTGAGTTGTTGTCTGAGGTTCCAGAAGCTTCAGCTGCCCCTCCCCGGACTGGACTTGAAACCCGGGATCAGATCTCAGCCTCGTTCCTTGCTTGCCCGGCTCATCACTTGGCTCTTGGGATTCGCCTCTCTGGTGCTTCTCTCTCTGGCCGTGATCGTGTTGCACGTGCTTGGACTGCTGGCTTGTGGGCTAAGGCTGTTCTTGAGGGTCGTGTCTTCACCCCCAACCGGACTCCTCCCTTGGACTTGCGGTCGCATTTCTACGCGTGGACTGTCCTGTCATCTATCGGTCCTCGGCCTCCTAATGGCGTGCCATCGGGTCCTTGGAAACCAGTGGGTCCCCACTCCCCCACCCCCCCACACACCCCCCACCACATCCACATGGGGGGAGGGATACATAGACATATGCGTATACACATACATATACATACATACACATACTACATACGTATACACATACATGTATATATATATATGTATATAATCTCGGGGGGAGAGGGGGGACCACCAAACGCTGGGTATATATATATACATACATGTAGCATCTATTTATTTATTTGTTTGTTTGTTTGTTTGTTTACTTATTTATTCATTCATTTTTTTAAAATGTGTTTTTTTTCCTGGGCTACTCATGCCCTATTGCCCCGTGGGTCATGGCAAACCGTTTTGCGCTCGCAGCGAGGTTGACACAGCAGACTTCATGAAATGCAGCGAAACCACGATGCACGACAACGTCACCGCATATACCTTCTTCAAAATCAGCGGTGATACTGACGGTGTCGTCATCACTGAGGAAAATGGAGTGAAGACGTACAAACTTCTTTGCCAGGACCAGGGCCCAAATGGTGATAGAAACCGTGGGTTTCAAAGAAATGGTAAAAACATGAAGATGTGTTGCATATCATGAAAACATTTTTCGATGCAACATATGCAGCCTCATTTTGAAGTCCAGTGTTGCCGCTTGACCAAAGCCGCTGCCAGGACGAGTACTTTTGGCGCCCCAGCAGCTGCAGAAGTGACCCAAGCAAATGCGTCGTGTTTGTGACTGGCGGGGATGGTTGGGACATTCCGCATGCACCGCAGAGGGCAGCAGCATATAACATGCCATTCGCCATTGGGGTGGCTGCTTCATGGAGCAAGTACTTGGAAGTGCCTGGGAAGTACAAGTCGATGTACTTCTACTGGTGGACCCCAGATGATTCCTTCATTGAAATGCAGCCCACCAAGCTGATCTTGCCAACTTACGATGCCTATGCTTGGACCCTGAGCGATTACACCACCGCTGCGGCAGATATAAAAACTGCAAAGATCGTACCAAAAGATTTGACTATAATGGCTCCTGATGTGGTGAAGCTCCTGGCCGCCAGCTTGTTTGATAGCGCGGCAGTGGACAGCATGATGCTCAACATGAAAACCAACTCACTGACCCGGGAACAAGCTGCTTGTGCCTGGTTGAAAGGCAACGATGTTCGGTGGAACATGTGGATTCCAGATTCCACCAAGTGCGACCCTGGCTTTGGGCTTTACGATGACGCCACGGAGGTCTTCACTGCCCAGCGAACCACAGCCACGACTTGCAGGGCTTGCCTTCCAGGGATGCTTTCCAAGGAGCAAGCTTCATGCGCACATAGCCCCATGTTTCTACATGTTCCCTTTCACACCGTGCCAAAATTTTGCGGTCTAGACTATAACATGTCACTCCATGTCACTGGTCACTCCATAGCAGGTCTAGACAAAAATGGTGTTCAAATGTCGAGGCCTATTCCGATGATTCCGGCCCCACCTACGTTTGCGAAGCTTGTCCTGCGGGCCAGCAACAGCTGGGAGCCGGCGAAATGGCTTGTGATCCTTGTCCTTTGGGCACGTCCAAGTTAAACCAGTCCACAGAGGAGTGCGCGCTCTGTCCGGCAGGCGGTCAAGAAAGCAAATGAGTCGAACCTGGTTGACCAGTCGAACCCTCATCCTGCACCAACATTGATTGTTAATATTGAATCGTTGCCTGCATCATTGAAAGAATGATAGAATTAGTTGGTTGTTCGGTCGTCGGTTGTTTTGTTGGCCCGCGCCTCCCAACGTTGTGGTCTTGCAACATGCCAAAAACTGCCCAAGTATTGCCCTCACTATGCGGCCAAAGAACTGTTTCAACTTACGGTTCCGAGGCTTAATGCCACGAGCTCCACAAAACTTGTTCTCGGTCTTGCTAGTATAGTTTTGACCTTCAGGACCCGTGACCAGTTTTTCTATTTCTGGATTCAGCGCAATCCTCAAGCATTGACGAGGTTGAAGAATGAATCTCTTACGTGTGCTTTCATTGGTCGTACTTGGTCATTCATCCCATTGCATTCCTGTTTGTCATTCGGCTGGTCAGTTATCGCATTTCATTGCATTTCCGTTTGCCAACATGGCTATGGGTTATAACTATTGGCCAAAATTTGGTTGAGCCAAAGTCGCAAGCTGTGCAGAGGTTTTTTAACTGAAGGGGCTGAAGATGTCATGTTCTGCCAGGCCAATACCAGGACGAGGAAGGAGCTTTTCAATGCAAGAAGTGCCCGCCAGGAACAACGACCATGATTTTGGGAATGAAGTCAATTTCAGGACAGATTGGCTGTTTCGAAATTTGGTACAACGTGGCACGTGGTGCTTTGCTCCCATAGAGTTCCACCAATGAAAATTTCCCCGCCGTCTGCAGGATGTGGTTGCAAGGCTGGCAGCATCGATGTCTCTGATTTGAACTCTCCACTTCGGACCGCAGCCGATTGCCAAGCCTGCACCGCCGGTCTTGATTGCCCCACCATGTCGACAGTAGCAGCGCTCAAAGCTGGTGTGTCTCCCGTGGGTGAGGAGTTTACGCCCATGGTCATCGAAGGATACTTGGATACAGAGGTATAGTTGGTCATTCATTATGCATTTGGGCAGGTACAAGCTCCTTCGGAGCAGGTTGCAAATGGCTTGTTTGGTGGCCAGGACTGTAAAGATCTTGTCATGAAAGATCCGGAAAAGTCTGAACTAAAACTTGTTTTTGACATTTGAAACGTGCATTTTTCATCATCTCTCAGCATATCTGGGGTAGCGCAACTCAGGCTACTTCAGCACCGAGTCGAAACCGATTGAGCTGTTCAAGTGCTCGAGCCCAGTCGAATGCCCAGGCGAAACTTTCACAAGCGATTCATTTTGAAATATTTTGAAGTTTGAAGTGACAAGTCGATGAAGATGACGCAATCGAATATAGGAATGGCTTGTTGCAGAGAAGGTGGGGACACAGGTATATTGTGCTCGGTCGCAAATTTTACGCCGCATTTGATTCAGGCGGAAAGCCTGACACTTGTGGCGGAGATCGCGTTGGGGTTCCTTGTGGCGAATGTCCGGCTGCGACCTATTGGGCCGGATCGAAATGCTCAGGATGCACCGCATGGTCTGCGATTGGTTGGATTTTGTGCATTGCGCTCATCTTCGCAGGCGCACTGGGGAATGAAGGGGAGGGACAAAATGATAGAATTGGTAGCTTGCAAGACTTTGTGGTCAATTTGCCCACTTGGTGTCCACAATTCCTTTCGCCTGCTTTGATGTTCCAGATCTCTGTCGATGTGGCTCATTTGCAATGCTGTAGCCATAGCCCAACATTTCCACTCGTTGGGATTGGTTGTTATAGGTTACCGTTTTGCCCCTGGAGTTTTTTCTGAGTATACTGTATACTGTATACTTATTTTTTTCATTTCATATCCATAGACGTTTGCCTAGCTATGGTTTTAGTATGATCCATACTAGCCATAGTTTTAAGCAGCCGTAATCCATAATATTATCGTGTCTAGTTATGGATAATACTTCTTTCTGGAATCCTTTCTGGAATCCTTTGCCTCGATCCTTTCTGCAGCCCGTGAGTTTGCTTCCACGGATGCGCACCGATTGAAAGTCAGCTCTTGTCACATGACCGGAGCCTTGTGAGTCATATGACTTTGCACATGGAGGCTTAGCCACCGTCAGTTGTATCAGTATCTCCTTGATCTGTGGGTTCACGGGTAGATCAACAAATGAGGAGGTCACTCAAAACCGTCAGCTGGAAGCTCTTACACAGGCCTGGTGGGGGCTTACTACTTCTTGAACTCGGCTGTGACGGCAAAGGCTTCCACATTGGTCAGCACGACATGCGCAGTTGGCATGATGATCAACATGCTCCAAAGCCTGGGGATCATTGGAACGATGACGGTGGGATGGCCAGTGAGCCTCAAAGGCATCTGGGGCTTCTTGCAGGCAGGCGTAGCAGACTTGAAATTTCTCGTTGCGCTGCCTGAATGATCTGAGTGTTCATGAGTCTGCAGCCCTCTAGGACCCACCAGCATTCCGAAAGCTCCTCACTTCATTACCATAACATGAACATCATGGACATCGTCATGCGCCTCAAACCGTTCAAGTCTTTCAAATGTTTCAACGTGCCCAGTAGGTCTTTACCTTTGACATTGACGGCTTTGCATTTGCTTGCATTGCCGGTGAAAACCCAGTGGCACGCTACATTTTACTGGTGACTTGGTGTCGCTGTGGGCAGCACAAAGGTAACCCCCAAATGGGACAATCACTTACGTTTGCCCTCATTGTTTGGCATCTCGTGTAAAAAAACACTGCATGAGTTGGCGATTGTCTGGGACGCCAAGCTTGTCAAGACACTTTCTCGGATATTCACTTGACTCACTACATTGCGTATATCAATTAGAATTTTAAGGCCCAATTTTGCTGACAATCTTGGCTCCCCTCCAAGCAAAGCTGGAATCAGTGTCGATCGACGATCAATTTCAAACCTCACGCCTTGATACGCCTTGCCAATGTTTAATTCCAAGGTCCTGTTCTTCCCAGCCGGGCTTCTTTGGTTGAGCCTCTGCGGCGTTGTTTCCAAAGTCAAAGCAAAATGGGCTTGGGACACGACCAAACTTCGAAGTACCATGGGCCAGTTCATGCAGGCGCGAGTGCTGAGGAAAGCCGTAGCCCATCGTAGCCCCATATCAGACCGGGCTCGGCATGTTAAAATCAAGGGAAGACCCTGTGTTTCGCACACGTGGGGGCTGGCAGCGCGTCGCGAACAGCATGCTGCGCTAGGTTTTGATCCACACGACTTCCAATGTCCAGACAGCGCGTAAAATCTAAAGCTTCGATGTAATTGCTTCTCCATGCGGCTCCTGACATGTGCGCTGAGACACCAATAAAACCAAAAACAATCCTGGGGCATGTTCTGCTGAGTCTACCAGAGAGGGTGCTCCCGCAGTGATAGCGCGAATTTTGTGACGGAGTGAAAGAAAAAGCCGTTTCCCTTCTAGTCTTCGCTTGTGAAGCTTACCACTAGACTAGAATCAAATTGTCGTTTGCTTTGACAACCGAATTTTCATTGTTGCAGCAACAGTTCGATGCAGTCCACTGAGTTTTGTCACGGGAAAAGAGGTCAAATTCATGCATGCACGTGAAGCCCGGTCCTTTCGTGCGCTGCTGTCTGGCGCTACGTCTCTGATTAGCACGTTGATCGCGCGAGATGGTGGCGGAAGTTTGGAATAGGATAGGATGCCTATACAAAAGCAAGGGTTGCCGATAAATATGAGATGTCTATAGAAGGGATGTTTGACTGCTAGAGGAGCCCTTGGTGGATGGGTTATTCATTCTCGATGGCTGATTCAATGTCCATGACTTTGCCTTTGTCCGCAAGTTCACAGGCCAAAAATCACGTGTCCATTGTGTTCATTCTATTTCATCACTCTTTCATGTTGTTCTTGCTTTTGATTGTCTTGCCTCCTCTTCTCTTCTCTTGTGTTACTCTGCAGGACCTTGCCTTCACTTTAACTTATCACTTATCCAATCTTATTATCTTCCCTTCTCCCATCATCCTTATTCTTCAAGATTTTCTTTCTTCTTCTGCCTGCTGTCACCTTCATCATCTTGTCTCGTTTCTTTTTTCCGGTGTATCAAGGAACTTCCTGATCTTTATGATTACCCTTGGTGCGAACCGCTGGTGGTTTTACACTTTTGACCTGGAAATCTGCTTCGCGCAGCGCAATGTTGCACTTTTCCACCATTCTAACTTCGTGGAGTTTCACGCTTTTTGACTTGTACATGGGCTTCGTTCCACACGCTCGTGCATTCCGCCGGTCCGCACGCACCTCTCTCGAACACCTTACCCCTTTCCCCGCCACGAAGCCGTGCAAAAACAATGTTTTTCCTTAGATGATTTGTATCAATCTTTGACTTGGAGTGAGCGTCATTGTTTTTGTGGAAATGTTGCATTTTCGGAGACTGCCAGAAGGCAGGATTCATCATTCATCAAACATATTGGAAGACATCTTGGGCTTACATATGTTTCACGAGGCATCATTGGGCGGGCTCCTCAAACAACGTCGCAAGTCGTGAGTCCTTTTGCGCGCGTGGCTTTACATATCAATCTTTGAGTCCTAGTCTGCCGGCTTTGGCGCGGTCAATTTTGCGATGTAATCTGCCTAAAGTGGTGATAGTTTCGAGTTTTGTCGGTTGATTGAATTTTATTGGTTTGGCATAGTTCGGCTGAATATCTTGGTCACGTCTTGTCCTGTTGGCTTTGTATGTGATGGTTTCGACTGTTTGGCAAGGTGGAGGGGAGTCTCCACACTGACACCTGGCGCCCACCAGTGATTGGGTTTCTGTTTGGCAGGTGTCTTTCTCAACGATGAGCAGCACAGCATTGGTACCATATTTTTGCTACGCACACCCCAACGGCTTCCGAAGTCACTTGCCCCATATCTTGGTGCGCACTTTCTGAACTTTAGAGAAGCCAGTGGGAGCTTGGACGATTTCACCAAGTAAGTTTCAAGGTTGGACCTGTCAGCGTATTGCGCGTCAGTGCTCGGTTTCTGGGAGCTTTGGTAGGGTCACAAAGTTGGTAGTGAGGATACCGTCAGTTTATCAATCATACATATCATATGGCATAGTGATAGTGGAATATTTATTAGGTGAAGATGTAATATTTTGATATCTTGTATTTTAATATGTAGTATATAAAACATGTACACAGCAACCGTTAACCATCAGTTGAGATAATGAAATGCCACGAATCCCTACTGATACCGGTTGCGCCCCAACCATTCACAACTCTAGGCAACCTCAAGTACACAAATGTTTTTTGCGGAACTGACGAGCACACTGCTATGGTGATTGCTGGCTCACTTCTGCTTGCTTTCGGTGCCTTGACAACTAAGATGTCAGTGGATGTGGGAGAGGGAAGCCAAACAGCAGTAACGGTGGTGCACATGGTTGTCTTTTGGGACCAGACCCCTAACGTAGAATGAGAGGGAAAATAAACAACATCTTTAATTTTTTCCATCTCAGGATTCTCGAAACGCTGAGGCGTTTGTGGCTTCTGGGGCTTCGCAGCCTACCTCGCTCACATGTGTCCCAAGTGGTGTTCTGCTGGAAAGTTTCAAAGGGTGCAGAGCACCTTGGCGCTAAACCAGCCCTTATGGTAGAATAACAATACAATAGAAATCCAAGTTTGGTGCGAATGCTCTCTGAACATCCGCTTCACTGTTTCCCCCACCTCCTCTACAAGAGCCATTCTTAGGGGTTTGAGCTTCGGTCCCAGCAAAGCCTTGACCTACAGCAACCTTGACGCGACATCGAAGACGACGCGACCAGCCAAACCGACACCCAGCCAGACGCATACGACCAGCAAAGCGGCAAGGGATGAGACCACGATGAACCGAGTGCCGACCGGGACGCACAGACCCAGCCGCCCCCCTCCAACCCAACCAGCAGGCCACCCATCCCCCTCCCAAGACAAGGGAGACAAAGAGGAAGCCGACGTCCAAGGAGCAAGCACAGGTCAAGAAACCGATGACCCCAAAGACAGTACCGATAGCACAAACGACACGAGAAAGTGTCTTAATTTCAATGGCAAATGTTTGTTGGGACAGCACTCCGCATTGAGAAACACGATCGCACTCTACCAAGGCTCCAATTTCATGCAAGAATCCAATTTTATCTGTGGCACGCCAGCGCCAGCGCAACTTCAGCTCAAGCGCAATCAGCATCAGCAGCAGCCACAGCGTTGACATGGCTCTACCACTGCGTGGACGAGTCTAAAGCGCCCCAACAGAAACCTGCCACCTTGAGCCTTGAGCCAAAATGGCTTGAGCCAAAATGGCTACGGAAGTTGGCACCTTGAAGTGTAACAAGTTTTTAGACCCAGGATGAGCAACAGGCTCCAAAACGGCACAAAGCCGATAACTCTGCTCCGTACACTTTGGTGGACTGTGGGGGTGCTGGGAACTGTGGTTGGAACAGTGTTGCTGTTGGTTTAGGTATTAAAAAGGGATTGACTTATGAAGAAGCTTGTAAGGACATCGAAACCACAGTTCGCACCCTTAGGGCCGATGTTTGTTCTCATGTCATGCGACACTCCACTGATTATAAGCCCAGCTGGGCGCCAGACAGCGGAGAGACCGAAGTCACGGCGGCCGGGGCAGTTCCGGCAACCTTTGAAGAGTGGGCAGCATCCCTACTCAGGGACCGTCAATGGATGTGTGGCATGGCGCTTGAAGCTGCTGCGCGTAGATGTGGTGTCAAAATTGTCATTTTAGAAGAAACCAATGGGGAGATGCTTGAACCTCTGGTTTGTGGAACTGGCAAGAAACGTGAAGACCCTATCATTTTGTACCTCAAAGATGAGCATTTTCAATTGGTTCTTCGACAGGACGGAATTGAACTCCCAAGGGACTGGGTTCAGGCTAAATCTTCTGGGGAACCCATAAGGATTATTCTTAGAGGGGCTGGACGTCTTTGGTGTGACAAAACCCCTTCTAAGACTTCTACTAAGAAAAGCAGTAGACCGATGCGCCAAACCCGCAGGGCGTGGTCCTCTAAAACTCCCTCCAGGGCCTCCAGTACCGCTGATGGGTTTTCAACTGCTCCGACCTTTCGCCTTTGGAGGAAGACCAGTCTACAGGAGAGCGAGAAACCAAGAGGGGACAGCACTATGGCTCCTTCAACCGACCAAAATGCTACAGGAAGCGATTTTCAGTTTGGCACAGTTGCGACCTCAGGAGACCGGCCAAAATTCCCAAGCGGCAAACTTGGGGCCCTGCATGAAATCACTGAAGCGGAAAAGAAATCCCGACCGTGGTGGACTTGTCAGCTCTGTGGCCACGTGATATATATCAAACAATTTCAAGGGAGATATTCTGCGGCACATCTCAAGGCTAGGCAAAGGCACCTTTGCAAGATTCACGGATACAGCAAAGCCCCCCCTCTCCCCCGACATGGTATTCAGGATATGGCGATCAGAAATGAGGCTAGGCAAAGGCACAACCAAAACATTGGGTGGAAAGCCGTGTGGGAAGCTTATATGAGTAACAGATGGCCCGGTAGTCACCGTATTCTTGAAAAAGGCATTCGTACGGTTGCTAGATCTGGGTATGTGGTTTACAAACAAAAGTGTCAGGACTGTGGCGCGGTCATGTGTAGAGGTGATGTCCCCAAGCGTGACCCCTGTGTTAAAAATCCCACCTTCGCGGACGCCCCCTCTAGGCCCGAGCGTGTCAAACTTTGGCGTGGGTTTCAAAAATGCCGCCAGACCGCTATGCGAGACGCCCGCAAAGAGAGGTACAAATGCGCGATGAGCAAAAAAGAAAGCATGCAGTACGCGAACCGCATTAGGCTTGCTAGGAGCAAAGAAGCTAGTTTGTCTAAACTCGCGGATGGAGTCAAAGCCACTAGAAGAAACCACCGTGGTGAGGTCATAGGGGAAGCTTCGAACCCTGGTCCTGCGGTCCCTCCCTCTTCTCATGGTCGCGCTAGTGAAAAACCCAGCCTCAATTTGTGGAGCACAAACATTCGGTCATGGAATAAACATGGCGAGTCCCTTCTTGGCGAAGCTACTAAGGCAAACGTGCAAGTGGTGTGCTGTCAGGAAACCAACCTCCCTCAGGAGGATTTCGCTACTCAGATGTGGGTAGCCCGGCAACTTGGATGGAATGTCATTTTTATTCAGTCCTTTGGTAGCAACAACGGTGGCCTCGCAGTTGCAGTCAGAGAACCTCTTGCCGTGGTTATCCTTGCTGAAATTTCGAATGATTCGGGTCAAATGATTCAGGTTGAAGTTCACTCCTCTAGTGTTCCTTTTCGCTTGTTTAATGTGTATCAACGACCCGGCTGTTGGGATCCTTCCATCTCTCATCCTATGCTTGGGCTCGATAACACCCCCTGGGTTTGCTGCGGTGACTTCAATGCTGATGTTCGCAGCCTAGGTTTTGGGACCCTCGTTGGCACTGCTAGACACACTACCAGTAAGCATCCTATCGATGGGGTCTTTGCCTCCGAAATGTTCGCTCAAATGATTGGTGGGGAACAACAAAGTTTTGGCAATGACCACAGCATCGCCTGGGCCTCCTTCCAGGGAACGTGGGTCACACCACCTGGTGATTCCACCATTTGGATTTTTCGCCAAAATAGGCAAACTCAGAATGCAGGTCTGGAAAACGAATTTCAGGACAAAGAGAAGTTTTGGGTCAACAGTGTCTGCTCTCAGGAGGAATGGCACAATTGCCTCCAACAGGACAGCGAAGCGATTTGGGCACAATGGACTCAGGATTTTGAAAGCTTCTTGGCTGGCACCCAGCAGGTCATCCCAGCCAAACGCTTTCCTCTCATAGGCGCTGTCCCCACTCTGGTGTCCGGTGGGCATCATGGGGCTCCGGGGCAGACTCACAGGGAAAGGGAATTACGACGTGGCATCAGGAGAGCACGTGAAGCTGCCTTTCTTTCCCGCAAAGGTGCGCCAGTCTCTAGGGGTCTTGTAAACAACATAGCTAAAAGTCTGGAACCTTGCAAACGTCACCTGGTTTTGAATAAGCAATGGACGCTTGTCGAGATGGAATTTTTGGGCAGACTGGATGAGGTTCTTAAACAGAAGACCAAAACAAAACAAGAAGCTTGGACGAACGAGATGTCCAACCTGTCCAAAGCCACGAAATGGATCAAACAAAGCTGTCCCCCTCAATTTTTGCTGAAAGGGGGGGTGGCTGGCAGGGTTGCGTGTCTTAAGGTGATTCACAATGTCTGGAAAGCGATTTTTGGATGCGATACTGATGCAGACGCTGACCCCCAACATTTTTGCCGGATGTACAAAGATGACCTCCCCGAGGAGACTCAGGCTCAGACGCTCCCCAAACTAAATAAGTGGCAGGTGCGTAACATGGCTGCTACCATGGCCAACAAAGCCACGGGCCCTGACGGTATTTCGGCTCAACACCTCTTGACACTCCCAGATGATGGCTGGGAAAGGATCACTCAGATGCTTAATCGGTTTGAAACGCTGCAAACCTTTCCTTCTGCAGTGCAGCACTGGAAAGTTGTTTTCATACCTAAAGGCAATGCTCCTGAAGGGGTGAGTGCAGACCAGATGAGACCCATTAGTGTGGCGTCTATTCTGTACCGACTTTGGGCCCGCTGCCGGATCAAACAATGCAATGAGGTGGTCGAGAAACACCTGGCCCCGCTTCAAGCCACTACGCAGCTTGACCCTGAAGTCATTCACCTTGTCTTGCGGGGAGAATGTCCGGCCTCCTCCTTTCAGTATGGATTGGCTCTAGACTACAAAAAGGCTTTCGACAGCGTGAACACCGAGCTGGGCCTTCACCTCCTCAAACGGGTTGGTCTCCCTCAGAACGTGCTTGGTTTGCTCTCCAGCCAATGGAGGAATCAAACGCGCTGGTTAAGTTTCGCTGGTGCAATTCATGCTGAACCGTTGACCAAAGTCCCTAGTCTGCCGCAGGGAGACCCCTTTTCCCCGCTCACCTTGGCTCTTATTTTGTCCTGCCCAGGCAAAAGATGCATCAGGCTTTTCCCTATGGTGAAATGTGCGCTCTATCTGGACGACAGAACCTTGACTAGCGGCAACGTTGAGAAGTTAGTTGAAGCTGCAGCTGATTGGGATCGTTTGTCCCAAGTCACCAGACTCAGTACCAATCACCAGAAGTCCCAGCTCTGGGGCAGAACTGCAGCGGCTGCGAAATACCTGAGAGAACAGCACTTTGAATTTCCTGTCAAGAACGAAGTTGAAGTCTTGGGTTATTATTTGGGCGCCAACCCTGAGCAGCACCCCAAGAGGCTGGCCCGTGTCGAAAATGGAAAAACAGTGGCGCGAAAGATAGCCACGCTTCCCATTCCCCAAACCCTTAAAAGCCAGCTCGCCATGAGCCTGCTCACCAGCACTGCTGCCTGGGGACAGGACGTCACCAAAACTCAACTCCTCCGAGCGGCGCAAGACCAGCACCTGCAAAACTTCAAGTTGGCTGTTTTTGGCATAAAGAATCCCTCTAGCAGTGATTCTCAAAGCAAAGCTCAGAACAGGTCTTCTCCTCACCTCAGGCAAATACTCGATTTGGGTCACGGCTCGGATCTGATATTTGTCGTGGTGACTAAGTACATGAGCGCGCTGGCGCGTTGGTACAAATATAGAGTCCCTGATAGCAGCCTCACTCGCAGTTTTCAACGCAATTCGGCAGATGTCTGGAGAGCTGTTCGAAAGCACCTCAACACTTGGGGATGGCAGGAACAGGACTGGGGACACTGGGCAGTGCCCAGGGAAGTGCACTTTCAGATCACCATGCCCAAAGAACAACGCGCGGTTTCTTTGCACCACCTCCGGCAAAGTTGGAGGAAGGCAAACTTACTTGCTTGGCTTGATTCGGATAGAAACGATGCGCGAGTCGCGCTTACTGTGGGACTTGACGAGAACATTCATGATGGTCTTATTGATACCTTACGTAAAGTTTACAAACAACTCAGTAACCCTCATGAGAAAGCGGTTGTCACTGGTGGAATGCATACTGCCGCCAGCACAAGGTGGGGAGGTACTCAAGAAATTGTGGATGAAGCGGGAAACATGTGCTGTCCCGACTGTGGTCAGGCGCAGCACCCGACCTTGGAACATGTGCTTTGGAACTGTGATAGATATGCTCATTTGAGGGTCCACAGCCCTCCATCCTGTCCGCTTGTTCGCAGACTTGGATGGAGCCATGAAACTACAGTTTCCCAATCTCTGTCCCTTCTCCGACAAATGGGGAAAATTCGAGAAGCTGAAGTCATCAATAGAATGCAAAGGGTCCGACTTCAGCACGCCCGTGTGATCCGAGGTGGTGGCACAGCCATCTTGTCTGGTCATACTAAGGAGCCGTCTGGTCATACTCAGGTCACTACCCGCATTGGCGCTGGCGCTGGCGAGTGGCATTGGCGCTGGCGCTTGCGCCTGCAGCGGCTGCGGACGCTGCTGCGGACTGCCGACGCCTGGAGCAAATGCTGCTGCGTGCGGATGCAGACTTGCGCAGGCCGAGTGAGTAGGATCTTACTGTCCATCCGCGTTTCACACCTCTTGCATGTCTTTAGGCTGTTTCTTTATTGGATGACTCCTGACAATGCTGTTGTTTTCCAGTCGAGCAAAGAAAATCGGCCCCAGAAGATGCCGGCAAGACCCCTTGAGGCTAAAATTGTTTTGGTGGAACAAAACTCTCGTCTCACACTTGGTAGCCCTAGCAACATTGTGAAGAAGAGCTTTGTGAGATGGGCCAGTCACTGTGTTGTTTTTGGTCCCCCGGTGGAAACTGAAAGGCCGACAAGAGCCCTTAAAAAGAAAGATGTCAAAAAAGTGCAACCTGTGTGGCTGCAAGTTGAACAGAAAAGAGAGCCTGTGTGGCTCCTGCCAACTTTTGTGAATTCGTTTTGGTTGAATTCGTTTCTGAATTCGTTTCCGAATTCGTTTTGGATGCTCTGCGCAATTTTGACGCTCCTCTTCTTGGTGCCTCTCAATTTTGGCCACCTATGTGGAGGCCCCCCAAGTCCAGCGGTGGCGACGGTGCTGTGCCATGGCTTCGGAGGTTAATCCCTCCTCTCTTTGCCTCTATCCCGTGTTAGGATGGGGCAGTGACACATGCGCTTCCGGCTTGATGTTTGGTGGTATGGAGTGCCGTTGCTCCTTCGAGGAGGGGGAGTGTAAAGCTTCAGCAGGGTTCAGCCCTGAAACCATCAACTTGCAGGACCGTTGCTGGCACTGACCGTGGTGGTGGCTCCTGACTATCCGGCCGTGCAATGTTTGGCCTGCCAGATTATTCTGATGACGTTCATGGCCGTGCAAATCTACAACTGGCCTTGGAAGGCGCCCATTCTCAACGTTGTGGATATGGTCGTTTGCTTCCTACTCGTCATCCTCGTAGCTGTGGCCGGCTTCTACGTCCCAGCAGTCACAGATGGTCTGAAGACTTTCTTCGAGGTCTTCAATATTGTGGCTTTGAGTGGCCTACTTGTGCTGGTTGCTCAGCTGCCCATAGTTCTACCCGGGCCTCTTTCGAAATGCATGTTGATGTTTTTTGGTTTTACTGGTTTGTTGGAAAAATAAAGCACACATACTCGCTTTGCCAACTTCGTATCTTTTTTGGTTCGACCGCACTTTACTTTGTCGGAGAACCCTCAGTGCGTAGATGATAGAACTTTGACATTCTGCGGTTTCCGAGGTTGGAGTAATGATCCTAGCATCTGTGCTGGCACTCTTCTACCGCGCTGCTATCGGCAGCCAACAGGAGTTGAAGATCATGACCGTTGGGAAAACACCACCGCCGTCACAGGCAAGGTATGTGCGACTTCACTTGCCTACGAGCGGCAAGACATGTCTTTAATCGCACTAGCCGCATGGGTTTGTTGTCTGTTGATATATTTTCCATTATTTTCCTACGTCCTTGGTCAGGGCTGGTTATTTTGGTTTTGCGTTCTGCCTCCTTCGGCTGAGCAATGACTCATCACAGCTGGCCCATTTACTCGACATGACCCAACTCGATCGACTGAATGCAGCTTAAATGTAACGGTGGCTGTGCGTTTCTTTGCCGTGCCGCTTGGTTTTTGATCCTCATTTTCCCCATTCCATTTTTCTCTCCCAACTCATCTGCTCAATCTCCGATGATCTCTTGCTCGCTCAAGTTGTGTCACCTTTGCCCAGCTCAGCCTCGACCTCGACCCATACCGCCCATCATCGAAGGTGGCCTCCGTCTTGGTGCGCCAGATTGCAGCTCTGGTCAGCAAATCCGACGAGCAGATGGCTGCCAAGTTGGAGAAGCTTGGAGTTTACGACTTGCAGGCGCTGCAACTGGCCTCGTCTATCCTGCAAAACGAGGCCGGGTTCAGACGAATCGCGATTTGAGCCTCGAAAGTCGCGAAATTTTGAGAGACGAGACGTTGTTAGAGAGATTTTGCGGCTCGGTTGTTGAAGCTGTCCGCTCGTGTGGCCAGGTAGTGGATGCTACGGATGCTATTGAGCCCACCAGGTCCAGCAGGTCGACTTCTCGCATCACTTCCCAGGCGTTGGCACCGGCGCCGAAGAAAAAGGCAGAGCCTGAGCCCCCGAAGCCTGAGCTTGATAAGGATGATGAGGATATCAGGGACGGAAAGGACCAGAACAAGCTCAAGCAAGCTGCGGTGTGATTGTAGACGGCTGCGGGGTGGCTTGACGTTGTCTCATAGTTCCGGCTCGTATTTGTACGGCAGGAACTTTGAAATTTCGGTAGCTGCAGGATGCGGAGTCTTTTGATCCTGCAGCACTGCAGCGCCTAGAAAACAATTATTTAATTACTTTTTCCAAGTCAGCAGTGTTGATCGGGATGGTTCTGGTGGAGCTGCAACTGTACAGCAAGTGCGCAGCTACCACCAGCGCCAACAGTTCTTGACGTTGTCTCAATAGTTTCGGCTCGTATTTGTACGGCAGGAACTTTGAAATTTCGGGAGCTGCAGGATGCGGTGTCTTATAATCCTGCAGCACTGCAGCGCCTAGAGAACATTTTTTTTTCCAAGTCAGCAATGTTGATCAGGATGGTTCTGGCTTTCCCCTTTCAAGTGGAGCTGCAACTGCCACAGCAAGTGCGCAGTTGGGAAACAAATTCAGCGCTGCCAGCCATTGGGCTGAGCGCCGACTGACAGCAGGAAAAACCTCTTTAAGAGGGAAGAAAAACCTGCCAGTGATGACACTCTCCGTAGGGAAAAGGAATCTGCGCACCCCGCCAGGCGTGCAGAGACGCCACAAGCAAACAGCACATGTGTCTCTGACTTCATATTAGGGACCACCAAGTGTACTGTCCGAAACTGGTGCCAGGCTTTTCTCCTCGTGAACTGGGACTTGCTCCAAGCCGCAAGCGCATCTCCCCAGCAAACTGCCTTGAGAACACTTGGAGAGGACGGAGGGCTTTTGCTGAATCTGATCCTTTTCTTCTGTTTTTCATCCTTTTTGTATCATGGAACCAGGTTAATGTCTCAGTAAATTCATGAAAAGGAAGGAAACCATGGGAATCATACCTTCAAAAGCCGCTTGATTGACAGCATGATTCCTCTGAGGCTTGGCTGATGAGTCGAGATCATTCCGCTGGATGTGCCGTTGTGGCACCTGATCAGGATTGGAGGTAGGACCTTTTTTTTGGTGCCAAGCGACAAAACTATGGGCCAAAAGGTCCCTGCACAGGTTTACGTCTTTGTATATCTTTGTATCCTCGCAACACATTGGATGCTGTACAGCCCGCTTTCGCTCTTTAGCTAAAGACGCTTTCAGGTGAACGCTTTACGCTTCGAGGCCACGAGCGAGTTCGAAGCACGAAGTGTTCAGCTGCGTTCAGCTTGATCATTGGGGTAGAAATTGAAAATCATAAATTAAAATAGCATAAACAACATTATATAAAACAACATTGAAACAGCATTAAAGCAAGGTAACAGCATCTGTAAGAGGCCGTGTCGCTGATGACATCACACAGTGCCAGGACGATGAGAGAAGTGTCCAAAACTGTTGTAATTTATACATTTCCATACATTTTCATATTTCTGGAATTAATTTCTGGTGCGAATCCCTTGGAAGGGTCACTTCAAAAGTGGAAAATCTAGTGTTTTACAAGCACGAAACAGGAGTTTTGTTCGTCGAGGGTTTCGCCGAAAAGTTCCTTTTTTCCTTTCAAGCACAAAGTTGTCCGAGGTTGTTTAGGACATTGCCTTTGATGCTCTTGCGCCAGACTGCAGCTTACAAGTACTTCCAAATTTTTCTGAAGTCTTGTCTGCAGTCTTTATGTGTATTCAACTGCCGGGGAATCGTGTTTTTAACCAATCCCACTGTTTGTCTAAAGTCTGTGTTCCGGCCAAAGAAGAACTCTTTTTCGTGGGGGGGGCTTCCCCCCAAGTGCTTCACAAACTCACCGCGGTTGTGGGCAAAGTTTTGCCATTTGAGGCGTTTTTCTGGCACTTGTTGTTTGGAGGCTCTTTTCCAAGCTTTGCAACCATCAGCATAGCAAGCTGTTCTGGCTCGTAGCATGACGTATGTGTGGAAGCGCAAGAGAACGTGCAGCAGCGTAGCATGACGTATGTGTGGAAGTGCAAGAGAACGTGCAGCAGCGTAGAATGACGTATGTGTGGAAGTGAAAGATATTGTGCAGCAGCGTAGCATGACCATTGATACCTAAAACAGCATTGAAACATTGTAAAGCCAACGTTAAAACAACATTAAAACCACATCAAAACAACGTTAAGCCAACATTAAAACAACATTAAAACAACATTAAAGCAACATTGAAACAGCATGAAAACAACCGTTCAGCAACATTGAGACAGCATTAAAACAGCATTAAAACAACGTTAAAACAACAGTGAAACAACATTGAAACAGCATTAAAACAACATTAAAACAACATTGAAACAACATTGAAACAACATTAAAGCAACACTGAAACAGCATCAAAACAGCATTAAAACAACATTGAGACAACATTAAAACAACATTAAAACAACATTAATACATCATTAAACCAACATTAAAACAACATTAAAACAACATTGAAACAGCATTGGGGCAACACTGAAACAGCATCAAAACAGCATTAAAACAACATTGAGACAACATTAAAACAACATTGAAGCAGCATTAAAACAACGTTCAAACAACATTGAAACAGAATCAAAACAGCATTAAAACAACATTGAAGCAGCATTAAAACAACAATAAGGCAACATTAATACAGCATTAAAGCAGCATTAAAACAACATTAAGACAACATTGAAACAACATTAAACCAACATTAAAACAACATTGAAACATTATTCGCCCAACGTTAAATCAACATTAAAACCACATCAACACAACGTTAAACCAACATTAAAACAACATTAGAACAACATTGAAACAGCATTAAAACAGCATTAAAACAACATTGAAGCGGCATTAAAACAACATTGAAACAACATTGAAGCAGAGTCAAAACAGCATTAAAACAACATTGAAACACCATTAAAACAACAATAAGACAACATTAATACAGCATTAAAGCAGCATTAAAACAACATTAAGACAACATTGAAACAACATTAAACCAACATTAAAACAACATTGAAACATTATTAACCCAACGTTAAAACAACATTAAAACCACATCAAAACAACGTTAAACCAACATTAAAACAACATTAAAACAACATTGAAACAGCATTAAAACAGCATTAAAACAACATTGAAACAATATTAATCAACATTAAGACAACCTTGAAACAACATTAAACCAACATTAAAACAAAATTAATACATCATTAAACCAACGTTAAAACAACATTAAAACCACATCAAAACAACGTTAAACCAACATTGAAACAACATTAAAAAAACATTGAAACAACATTAAAACACCATTAAAACAACATTGAAACAGTAATCAACCAGTGTCAAAACAACATTAAAACAACATTGAAAACATCATTATAGCAACATTAAAACAACATTAAAACAACATTGAAACAACATCAAAACAACATTTCAACAACATTGAAAACATCATTATAGCAACATTAAAACAACATTAAAACAACATTAAAACAACATTGAGGCATCATTATAACAACATTAAAACAACATTGAAGCAACATTAAAACAACATTGAAACAATTGTGTGCAAACTGTCTATTTGGGAGAGTCCGCGTGGGTTACGGTTGAGCCAGGCTGAGATTCAGAGAGAATCGCATCCCATCCCATCGCATCTAATATTGAATCCTTACGCCACTGCATAGTTTTCGTCCATTTTTTCGTTGTGCCCTTAAGATTCTTTCGGGCCCACAGTTTGTTTTTTCGGCATGACTTTCACTGTGGCTGCTGCAATTGTGGTTCCTGCGACCCTTTTGCACCGAGCCATCTTCTGGAGGTAGAGGCATCTCAGACATGTCCGCAGACAGGGCCACCAAAGCATTGCCACTTGCAAATGCAGGACTGATCCGGATGGCTGCATGGATTGGTCATCGGGTTGCGTACATTTGTGATGTATTGTGTTGTGATGTCCCATATGCATTGACTAGTGTCTTTTGTCACCATCTTTCCGACCATCAGATCTAGCCCATGAAACATAGGGAAACCCCCGTTTGCATAGTGTTGCGTAACGCTTCAGCCACCCATAGGGCAGCCCGAACCAGCCTTCCTGTTCACGGTGCCTGTCGCCTGATCCCCAGGGGCATCTACTCAGACGTGTGTAGTTCGAACTTGGACGAGAAGTCCGAACATGTCCGACTCGTCAAACTTTTGCAATTTTTGGAAGAGAACACCACCTTTTGTATACAATGTCAATTTGGTGTGGTAGATTTGTTTACGAACTGTTTGGGTGTCAGCAGTTTTAAACAACTCAGTTTCAATTCTTCAATTGTGTTGTGCATGGCCAATTTTCAAGGAAGACATGACACCGATTGCATCAAAGGCCAGAGCAAATATTCCCGAGCAGACCTATGGAGGCAATGTCCAGATCTTTTGCATGTTGCCCAAGGCCAAGCACAAGAATGATGAAAGAGATGAAACAATACCTTTAACAACTACAGATAACTACAGGAAGACCATAAAATCAATAATCAATAAAGAACAATAGCTTGATACTGCAACTAAAGTGTTGAGGAGTGGAAATAACAAGTCAAAGCTGTTGGACAAATTTGCCGCCGATGTTGATAGGATTTCTCAGAACGAAAGGTTGGCACCATTTGTTTTCTTTGATTCCATGTCCGTGGGTGTCTTCCCCGCTGGAATGAAAGAACAAATAGTGGAAAGAAATCATTTCGAGGGGTAGCTTGACCATCCTGAAATTGAGAAATGTCCACTTAAGGCCCATGAGGCCAGATTCCACAAAGCTTCATGCAAAGAAACGTAACGCAGTAAGCCATCCTCCCCGTTTGAACAAGAGGATACAAGAGGTGTAGACTCCAAGGAGTCAAAGACAAACAATCCGTTTTCAAGAGGCATTCGGCAGAAAAGATCGTGCTTTAAAATGACACCACGTGCAGAAATTGGGAAGTCAGCAAAAGGCAATAGACTGACAGTGAGACTTCTAGACAACTCCTTCGAACAAGAAAAAAACAACAGGTCTCAGAATCAAACTTCAAACGCTTTTCAGACAAAAACTCCGCGAAGAAAAACAAACAGACTAATAATGTTTCTTCAAACCGCTTTAAGACACCTCCTTCGAACAGGAAAAAAAACAACAGGTCTCAGAATCAAACTTCAAACGCTTTTCAGACAAATCCTCCGCGAAGAAAAACAAACAGACTAATAATGTTTCTTCAAACCGTTTTAAGACACCTCCTTCGAACAGGAAAAAACAACAACAGGTCTCAGAATCAAACTTCAAACGCTTTTCAGACAAATCCTCCGCGAAGAAAAACAAACAGACTAATAATGTTTCTTCAAACCGTTTTAAGACACCTCCTTCGAACAGGAAAAAAAAACAACAGGTCTCAGAATCAAACTTCAAACGCTTTTCAGACAAATCCTCCGCGAAGAAAAACAAACAGACTAATAATGTTTCTTCAAACCGTTTTAAGACACCTCCTTCGAACAGGAAAAAAAACAACAGGTCTCAGAATCAAACTTCAAACGCTTTTCAGACAAATCCTCCGCGAAGAAAAACAAACAGACTAATAATGTTTCTTCAAACCGTTTTAAGACACCTCCTTCGCACAGGAAAAAAAATCGCTTCTTGTCACTTCTTGTCACTTCTCGGCACTTCTTGTCACTTCTTGTCACTTCTTGTCACTTTTTCCCGAATGCGTAGCAAGGGTTCCCGTTTCACTCTGGGGGTCTGGGGGTTGAGGGTGTGTTCGCTCGACGTTGCGTTCGCGAGCGCAACCGCGCAACCGTCCGCAACCGTCCGTACGAACTCCGTATGGCCGTGCCTATGGGAAGTTTTGCAGAGGTGGTCCTTTTTGGAGGTTTCAGACGTCTGGTTGCTTCGTTTCGCGTGGCAGGCGTGGCACTTCGTGACATTCAGACGTGTTCTGCAACGTGTCGAAAGTCGTTTCGCGTGGCAGGCGCAATACTTTTGCGACGTTTTCAGAAGATGTGTTGCAGTTTTCGTGGCAGGCGCAGCACTTTGGACGTGTCCATCGTCATTTTTCGTGGCAGGCGCAGCACTTTAGACGTGTCCTTTTGCGTGTTTTTTGTAAATCGCATTGGCAGGGCTGCGTCAAGTGGTGCCAAGGTGCAAATTCCGTGGCAGGCGTGGCATTTTCTCACATGTGCTGAAAAGCCTCGCACGAAACATCGATTTTGATGTTACAAATTTTCAGGTTCTAAGGAAAACTCGTAGGAAAACGTCGATTTTGGAGCTACAAAGTATGAAAATTGGAGGAAGTCTCGCACGAAATGCTCGTTTTGGTGCTCCCACCTGTCTCGTCTCGCGTGTCTGGTTTTCCCGTGGCCTCGCCGTGTCTATGGGGGAAGCTGCAAAACTTGTCCTTTTGTCATGTTGCCAACTGTGAAAATTGCCGGAAGTCTCGTACGAAATGCTGGTTTTTCTGCATTCACTTCACGTGTCTTGTCTCGAGTCGCTGGTTTTCCTGTGGCGTCGCCGTGTCTATGGGGGAAGCTGGAAAACTTCTCCTATTCGAATGTTTCCAAGCAGGTTGTCATGTTGTTTTGCGTGGCAGACGTGGCACTTTCTGACATTCCGACCTGTTTGATGATGTTCACAAAATGTCAAAATTGAAGGAAGTCTCGTACGAAATGCTTTTTTTTCTGCATCCACGTGTCTTGTCTCGAGTCGCTGGTTTTCGCCGTGTCTATGGGGGAAGCTGGAAAACATGTCCTATTTGAATGTGTCCAAGCAGGTTGTCATGTCGTTTTGCGTGGCAGGCGTGGCACTTTGTGACATTCCAACCTGTTTGAGAACGTGTCGAAAATATCGAAATTGGAGCAAGTCTCGCACGAAATGCTGGTTTTTCTGCATCCACATGTCTCGTCTCGAGTCGCTGGTTTTCCTGTGGCGTCGCCCTGTCTATGGGGGAAGCTCCGCACTCCACACTCTACACTTTACACTCCACACTCCACATTTACACTTTAGACTCCACACTCTACACTTTACACTCCACACTTTACACTTTGCATTTTACACTCCTCACTCCTCACCTGAGACTTTACACTCCACACTCCACACTTTACACTACAATCTACACTTTCCACTCCTCACTCCTCACTCTACACTTTACACTCCACACTCCACACTCTACACTTTACACTCCACACTCCACACTTTACACTACACACTCCTTTCTTTACACTCCACACTTCACACTTCACACTCCACACTCCACACTTTACACTCCACACTCCACACTTTACACTCCTCACTCCACACTTTACACTCCACACTCCACACTTTACACTCCTCACTCCACACTTTACACTCCTCACTCCACACTCCACACTCTACACTTTACACTCTACACTCCACACTTTACATTTTACACTCCACACTCCACACTCTACACACCACACTCTACACTTTCCACTCCACATTCCACACGCTACACTCTACACTTTACACTCTACACTCCACACTCCCCACTTTACACTCCACACTCCACACTCTACACTTTCCACTCCACACTCCGCACTCCACACTCCACACTTCACTGTACACTCCACACTCCACACTTTATACTGTACACTCCTCACTCCACACTCCACACTTTACACTCCTCACTCTACACTCCGCACTCCACACTTTACACTCCACACTCCACACTTTACACTCCACACTTCACACTTTACAGTCCACACTTCACACTTCACACTTTCCACCCCACACTCCACACTCCACACAATAGTCCACTCCACACTCCACACTTTACACTCCTCACTCCACACTCTACACTTTACACTTTACACTCCACACTCTACACTCCACACTTTACACTCCACGCTCCACACTCTACACACCACACTCTACACTTTCCACTCCACACTCCACACGCTACACTCTACACTCCACACTCTACACTTTACACTCTACACTTTACACTCTACACTTCGCACTCTACAATTACAAACTCCACACTCCTCACTCCACACTTTACACTCCTCACTTTACACTCCACACTCCTCACTCCACACTTTACACTCCTCACTTTACACTCCACACGCCACACTTTGCACTGTACACTCCTCACTCCACACTCTACACTCCACACTCCACACTCTACACTTTACACTCCATACTCCACACTCTACACTTTACACTCCGCATTCTACACTTTACACACTCTACACTCCCCACTCCACACTTTACACTCCACACTCCTTACTTCACACTCCACACTCCACGCTCTACACTTTCCACTCCACACTGCAGACTGCTAACAAGGGAAACATACAAGACTGTTCAAATAAACTATTGCAGAAAGGTATCGTGCGTGACTGCATAACCATGTGTTTTGACATCTGTACCATTAACATACGTGTGAGCATTCGGGTTCGTGGGCTTCATCTTGTTTTCACTTCGAGGCTTGGCTGAACGTTGGAATTTGGATCTTCGTAGCCATGTGTAGCCTTGATCAGCCGTTTGCAGTGGCCGCTTCGTTCCTTGTGATGGGGGAAATCCAGTGAAACATGTGTCATGTGATTTGGCGGTTCAGGTGATGCCGCCAGCGAAATAAACACGCGCTACACGTCACATTAATGATGTTAATGTGAGTGCTTTCCCTCGCGGTTGCTAAACCTGAATCTGGCAAGGCTGTTTGACGAGACAGCGAGACCAATCTCCTGGAGGACGCACTTGTCACATGTCACAAACCGGGACCGATGCAGATGTCTTCATCGTGTTTGCAATGTGTTTCCAATGTGTTTCCAATGCATATTCTGTGTCGTCATGGTGAAGGCCTCCGTTTATTTACCAACAAAACTGGCAGAGGCCCTGGACATCAGCAGGGTTTCACTGCATGCCGATTAGAATCTGAATCAACTCTTTTCGGGTAGATCCACATTCGGCACAAACAGAACGTGGAACTCCTGTCTCTGAACTTGCTCGAGGTGTTACTAATTTCACGGACTTGGCGTGTTCTTTCATGTTTTTTCTTGAGTGGTTCTGATTATTGGCTCTACTGGGTCCCAGGGTTAAGTCGTTGCATTGCAGTTTTGTCGTAGCGGACCAGCGTGTGCCTTGCAGAACTGCATGTTCTAAAGCTTTATTTCGTGATAATATATGTTGAACAGATTCTGATATTTTGGTCTTGGGTAAGTGTGTGCGTTTGCGGTCCGTTTCTTCCGTATTGTTTGGTCATGCATTTTGGAAAGTTAGAGTTGGTGCTAGATTGCTGCTGGACTGCTGCTGGACTGCTGCTGGGCTGCTGAGCGAGTGCTACTAAGCTGTTCTCAGAAACAGTTTGTTACAAACTGGATTGCTGCAGGCTGGACTGCTCGAAACTGCTGACAGATTGCTGGTAGATTTTCATCATGCTGCTGCAATGCTGCTGGCCTGCTCCTAGATAGACTGTTGCTGGGCTGGTGCTAAGCTGCCGCTGAGCTGCTGCTAAATGTTTGCTGGGTGTCACAATGTGCAGCGTGCAAACTGCTGCTTGGCTGCTGCCCCACTGCTTGGGAGCTGGCGTTCGTTGCCAAAGCTACTTTCTGACCTCGTTTGGTACCTCGTTTGGTACCTCGTTTTGAGCTCGTTGTACAGTTGCTACATGTTGTAGCCCCTTTTACTGACCGAGTCGCTGTGAGCAGGAAAAAGTAGCAGCGCTTGAGGGTTTTCGGGGTCACTGTGCCCGTTGCATTGTTTGTTGTTTGGTTGGTCGCTGGGTCATGTCTTGCTTGCTGTTTGAGTGTGTAGTTTGCTTGTTGATTTGCCCGTTCATGTTTGGGTCGGCTGCCTGAATAGCTGGTCGTTTCTCAGCTGGGGTGGCGTTGTCGTTGGGTCAACTGGTGTAGCCGCAAAAGCCTTTCAGCATGGTCGAACCAGCGTCAGTGTCTCTGTCATGTTGTGCAGAGCGCTCCCATGCGCCTTCTCGGCCCAAGTATACACCGTTTCTCGAAGGTTCCACCGGTGTGAGACAACGCTCGCGTGCTGTGTGCCTGTGGCAGGCATGGGTGTGCTGTTTCATTTGGCCTTGATATTCCCGTTGCTGTGGCCAGCCATCGCGGCGTATGACAATGGCCTCCCTAATGGCACATGTTTTGACACTGCCATCCCTGAAAACCTCCGCAAGAACCTGACCACTCCTCAGGGAGAGTCGGTGCCGATTACTTTCCTGTTGGCAGGATGGAGTTCCGCCCAAGTCACCAGCTCCGTGATTGAAATCCTATTGACAGAGGTCATGGGGTACAACATTGCTATTGGCAATCGACCACCAGCTTCAAGTGTGGATTCCATCTACTGCATGCTGGGTTGTGCAACCTGGTGGAATAACACTAATCGTGGATGTGAAACCAGGAAGATCATTCATCATGTGATGGTTGAAAGCTGGTATCTTGGCTTTCCCCATGTCTTGGACTTGTTGGCTGAGATGTACCAGGCAGGGAACCCAATGTTGAACATTGAACAGTTGACATAATAGGGTGATCAAACATGGAAATGGCAATTTTAGAAAAAATAAATTTGAATTCATCGATTTGCGGTGGAATTTCTATTGCCATGCCTGATTTCCGGAGGGTATATACTGGAATGGCTCAATGACCATCAAGCTCAGGAACGAACGAACCCAAACATCCAGGCAATGGCCGCTAGATGGTAAATCAGAGATTTGCCATGCGCCTCAACCACGCTCACCCCTGAAAGGACGAGATGCCGTTCAGCGCAGGTGACATGGGATATCCGGGTACCGCTGGTGGATATCTTCCAGCGGCCCCCTTGACCCAAGCACTAAATACCACAGGCGTTCCGTTTGAGTACTACAAGAACTGGGATGCAGCTTGGTTCACGCCCTCGGACTACTTCGTGAATCTGACGGCTGTTACTTGCCACCAATACAACGTGCCAATGTGTTGAACATTATCATGTATATATATATAATTATATATATATGCACGGCAGCTGCACTTGCACAAGCAATCGTAGATGGAAGCCAGTGAAGGATTGACAAAAGGTATGGCAATGCGATACGGCGGAATCTTTCCTTTTTCCACTGGCGGTTCGTTCCAAATTGCTGGTAACACCGATGCCACATGTTGATCGTGGAGAGGTGACAAGTGGTCACACTTTCATGCCACCTGTTGGAGGAAATGCTCATCATGGACAACAACAAAACAAGAACAACCACCCAGCAACAACGAACGAGAAAAAGGGGGAAAAGACATCGTCATCCATCAACGATCAAAACAAACCACATCCAAACCCAAAATATTTACCCTGGTCCTTCACAGAGGTGACCTCTACTGACTGCAGAGTGTGGTGAGGTACGGTTGTTTTCTGCATCTTCAAGAGGCTGTTGACCCTTCTCCTTTCGTTCTCGTGCTGAGGACATAGTGGGATCTTCCACTATCTTCCAGTGTTGACCCATATTGTAGTACAAGAGCAATTGCCTTAGTTCACGTGCCTTAGTCAGTCCATTTGCAAGTTGCGCGTCAGAGTGAACCCATCGGGCTAAGACCTGGTTGACAGTTTGGGATTCTTTCAATCTCATGAGTGTCACATCAACCCTCTTCTCCGCACCTTTTGCTACTACAACCTCAGTCGCAAGTTTGTCATAAACATTTCAGCTATCTGTTACAAGACATCCTACAATCTTATTTACAGTTGAGTTGGGTTCTCTGATATTTACCTGATGACCCAACATTTCAGCAAGCTGGAAACGACTGAAAAACAATATATCTTCAGCATTGGTGGCCGCTATGGCCTCGCTGGAGCCTGGGCTCGTGCAAACACGTCCCATCTTTGAGGAATGCCAAGCAATCGCGGAAACTGGGCTACAACGTCCTTCTAAAATTTCCTTGGACGTAGCTCCCATGAAAATTCCTTGAGTACTGCCACCATCGTGGCGGTTGATTGAAGCTGCGTCTGCCCATGCCACCAGTATCAGTTCTGAGATGGGAATGCGGTGAATGACCAGTGATGTGTCTTTCATGTTTTTCACCTGGTCCAAAAGCTGATTTGCACGCAGTAAGGTTTCTACTGTGCTAGTGTTGATTTCTGATAACATCAAACTCACATCAGCGGAAATATGTGGTGCCACCTGTTGCGCATGCCAGCTAATGCCTCCCAGTAATGCTCTCAGTTGCGTCTTTTCAAAAGAATCAGTAGATGCATGTTTGTCTCTACGCCGTGAGGCTCGGATATTGATATGCTGAAGTTCTTCTGCATACTTCTCCTGGGATAATGTGTAGGTACCATCATCATGCTGTTGTACCAAAACACCACATTGCACAAACTTTCCAGATTCCCATTCTCCCCATTTGTATTGTTCCTGTATTTTCTGTAAGGTTGACTGCCAGAGTGGATCATCATCAGCTTCTGAAAACAGGAAATCCCGTGTCCAGTGATGATTCCACGTAATTGACCCTCGTGGACCAGAGTCCAACAACAAGGATCGGACCAACACTTCTTCAAACCCAGTGAGGTGAAATAGCTGCTGATAGATCTGTACCATTCCAATGGCGCATCTACCAGGCCATAGCATGCCTTCTTGACCTTTGTCACTGAACCGGGAGCCAGGCCCATGGCTTGGCAAATCTCATCGCAGGGCACGCAGAGTAACTCCTCAGGATACTCCCTGGATTGCAGGAAAGCACCTGTAACGTCACCTTTCTTGGTGCGAAAACCTTTGCTCGCACTGATTTGCAGTTGTAATTGCCTTGACAAACGAGTCGTTGTTGGTGAGTGTGTTGCCCTGTTTTCATATTCTGGATCCATATAGCCCTGAAGTACTGCTCTATCTTTCTTGCTATACCATCAGGTTTCACTTTCCAGGTCAAGATCCATCTCATGTTGATCACATCCTCCCGAGAAAACTTGTGTTCAGGAGCCAGTGCTTCGAAAGCCCTTGCAGAAATAAAATTGTTTACCTCAATCGCTTTTGCTTGATCAAATTGTTTCTTTTCCTCTGGAGTGAGCCTTCGTTCTGAAATCTCCACAGCACGTCGCTTCATAGCAGTTGTGAAGTATGCTTGTAGATCCTTGAAGGCTCTCTCAGAACTGCTTCGCGTTTGAGGCATATCAATCTCTACCGAAAAGACAGAGTTCCGAAATTCCTGTTGTTGACCTTGGTGGATGAAAAACGCCTCATCGACTTTTCCAGACCAGTGTGGGGCTTTCACAAAGCCGTGGCTCATAGGCTCTGTGTTGTCGTGGCCACGGCTGCGGCTCCGAGATCGTCGCTCCCTTGGTCCTTGAACCTCTGGAAGTGGACTACCTGACGCTGGCATCAGATCGTCACTTCCTTTGGCAGGAACCTCCGGAATTGGAGCTCCACTTTTTTTGTTCAGCCGTACAGTGGGTTGCCACTCTGATGCTGGGTCCCTTGCTCGCTTCCACTCCCCTATTGTGGGAACTTCAGTGATGTCTTCATATTCGTTGCCACCCAGCTCTTGTGCCACTTTAGGAAAATCCCATTGTGGTACTTGATGTTGATCATGTAGTTCAGTCAGTATCTTTTCTCTCACTGAGGCATGCCTCAGTTGTTCTGGGCAACATTTGAGGAGGCGGCGTCCCCTAACTAGCCACACTGAACTGCCAGGAGAGTCCCGCTTCTGTTCTGTCGCTAGGATCCTTGCTGGTCCTACAAAGCGCCCTTGTCCAATCTTGTTTTGTTGAGCGTCCACCCCTGTCAGTTGTTTTCTCCAAATATAAACCATGTCCCCTGCAGAAAAATCAAGGACTCTGTGATACTTTGAGGATGCTGCGCGTGACAACCGCTCTTTGGCCTGCCAACTCCAAAAAGGATTTCTCTGCCACCAATCTACGGTGGTGGTTTTGTGCCATGTCCTGGCGATCAGAATCTAAAATATGTTCCAATGCATCATGGTTCAGAGGAGTGAAAAACCTTCCTGCTTCATCTGGAGCTCTACCTAGGACATGTTGAAACGGTGAGAATCCGCGGGCTGTGTCGCGGTGATTCAGTGCCCGAAAGGCCTCTGACAAAGCATCCTGTGCAGAAATGTCATTTTCTTCTTCAGCCGGACATTCCATGACATGTTTAACCGACTGAACAGTTCTTTCACAAACCCCAATTTTCCAATGAGCTTCAGAGGGGATAATACCCAAAAAGATATGATGTTTGTCACAAAACTCTTCCAATTCTTTGCTACGGAAACTGCCATCGGGGTCCAACGTCAAAGTTGGGGGTACCCAAAATACTGAACCCATGATTCCCTGAAAGTTAGGAGGAATTGAGCCGCTGAGACATGTTGTTTCTTCCCTTGGGCCACCATTTTTCCAACTTTAAACCTGGAACCCTCATCAACCATAACCACAAACTGCCATTTTTCCTGGGTATAGGGGTGAATCCAATGACCGATGTCAGCACTCACCGTGGCAAATCTTTGGGGCAAAGGTTCCAAAGAGGAAACATTACGTGGTTGGGGCCGTTTACGTTCCTCACAAATTGGGCATTTGAAATTCTCAGCCGCTTTAATGATGGATTCAGCCATTCCCCTCCTACGCAAGGTTTGAACCAGATGTTTCACTTGACCATGCCCAGTTGCAGAGTGGAGAAGATACAACCGTCTTTGCACCTCTTCGGGGGTCATTTTGGTGGTCAAAACCCCTTCCCGCTTATCAGCAACCATCACCCCAGAAACAAGGTTTTTATCCCGGGTACAATGCCCGCAAGTTAACCCCGCGTCATGATACTTCCCTTCTCCACAAACACACAAGGTTCCCTTACCAAACTCATCCCCAAAATGACCCGAACCATTCAGTTCCCCAGGAAGCATTTTTGGGTCTCCCTTTTGAAGGATGGCTTCACAAACCCTGCGAGCGAAAGCACGTGTGTAGAAAGCCGTTTTCTTGGTGATAGAACCCTGACATGGAACATGAGTGACCCCTGGACCACACCTACAAGGCAACTCCATGCGTTGTGACATGAGTGCATGAGTAGTCATCAACTTCCAACCTTTTTATGGGATCCCCCTTTTCAGTTTTCACACCTACCTGACAACCCCTTACTTTGGCAAAATGCACACCATCCAAAACTGCAAGTTTCTGAAGGAGAGGGAGAGGCCAGGCCTGGCAAGTTTGTGAGAGTTCCCATGTGGTGTGAATACCCCTTTGGTAACAGTACCTGAATATGACTGAGCATGCCGTGTACTGCTTGAGGGCATCCCTCCTTTTTTCAGCCAGAGCTTCACACTGCTCCGGAGTTCTTTGATTCACATTCTGCATTATACTGTAGGGGCCACAGTCTGGAGACAGCCAGACATGTTCAGGTCTAAGAACATCGATCTTATCGAAAACAGCTTTCAACCCCGAGTTGGTGGTCAAATCATACCCATTCCAGATAGACAACCGATGGGCGGAACCTGAATGACCCGACAGTTCATGCATCATTGTGGTCAGAATGCTATCTGTGCTGCAGTAATATGGTACCCTCAGGTGCTCGCAACTCATGAACCGTATCAGCTAAGAGGTCCCGGCTGATTCTAGCAAGACACCTGTGAGCTAGGCTTCCGGCCTAAGGCTGGAACTAGGCTAGGGTCAGCGCTCTCAGACCACGAGGCACCATCATCAACCACAGAAGACGGTGAAGAGGGTGTAGGGCTCACATCACGTCGAAGCTCCCGGTGTCGCTGGCAGGCTTCTTGCGAGGCTTGCCCTCCTTGAGCTCTTAGGCTTCCTCCTTGGGATCTTTGACCACAGTCACCAAGCTGGCCATCAACGCTCTGGTAGAGGAGCTCTCGCTGAATGTCTCTGAGATCACTGAAGGTGCGGCCATGGCTTTGGCCTTCGGCTTGATCGACGACTGTCGAAGATAGCCCATCTGGATCAGCTCCTCCTTGGTGATGGGGTAAGGTGTCAATGGCTCCTTGGTCGAAGTGGCTTGGCCCTGCTTGAGCTGTCTGCACCACCCACTTGCAGTACTCCGGCTGTGTTTGCTGCAGCTCCTGGTAGTGGAGAGCTGTATGCGTTCCAAAGCCCACTGGATCCATCGCACTGGGAGGTGCCATGTGGTAGATGGCCATGATGCCCTTCTTCTTGAGCAGGGCAATCGTGTCGTTGGTGCTGATGGGCACCTTGAGCTCGTCCCGCACGAAGTTGACCAAGTCTTGCTTCTTGTTGCTGGCTGCATTGAGACGGATCATCATCTGTCTCAAGGGAGTCTTTTCCTTGGCCCTTGGGTTTGGGTTCAACCCTTTGGCCACCCTCAGTTCTTCCATCCGCAGCTTCATCTCGGCGTTGCTCCACGACTGCGGTGGGAGCTCTCCAAGGCTGATCAGCTCGTCCAGGATCTCCTCGCGGGTCATGGCTGACATAGTGAGGGGCTGGTGGATCAGCAGGTGTGCGAGCTCGAACTTGAGAAGTGGCTCTGTCATTCTGCTTCTCAGCTTCTGGAGTCAGACCACTTGTTTCAGAACCAGGTGGAGTGTTATTTTTGGGGTTATTAACAGCAGACATTGAACCACATCACCAACAACATCCACATCTTCATCGCATCCATCGTTTCCTTTAACAACCAAAGTTTCATGTGATGAGATTTCCGACAGCTGTGCACTACCCGTCCTACTACTGACCTTTCTTTCACCTACGGGCAAAGATGAAGAAAGGAGTTGTCCCTAGATATAGTCCTTCAGACTGGGCACTGGCGATTGAGCCAGCTTGGACTGGGTGAACCAATCATCAGACAATGGCAACAGCTGATGTCCTGTACAAGACCTCTCCAACTCAACGATCCTCTTGGGATCCAGCTCACGAAAAACAATCAAGTCTTCTTTGAAATCTACGATTGCGTCGAGGGATCTGAGTGTCTCAATGGAGAACAAAATAGGACTAGAACCACGATCCAGAGTGTGAACTTTCAACTCACCACCCCGACCCGGCTTCCACATGCATCCATGCCATTGACAAACAGCGATCGGAACTGGAGTTCCCGAAGCCGAAAACTGGACGCTGCTCACTATCTACATGTCGGAGACCTGTGTCCTCGGCGGTGCTGATTCAATTCCATCAAACGTTCTACAGCCGCTACTGACCCTAGGGTGCGTGTTGCACCGCCATCTAAAGATGGCCTTGCCCTGCAACATGGCCTGCTCAGAGGTGACCCCTTCTCGCACGACATTGCCTGTGGCCTGGGCCTCAGAGAAACAGACAAAAGGTGCTTCTTCTCGAGGTTCAGCCGATGAGGCATTGTCCTGGGTGCGCTGAGGGCATTGTGCCACCTTATGGCCCACCACGCCACATTTGAGGCACTTGCCAGCAAAGCCACCTGTGGAGGTAGAGGAACCACCTGGAGGGCGAGTGCTCCGGTAGTCAGTTCTGTAGAACTGGCGACTCATCTTCACTTGATGCTGCTTGGCCCTGGCTTCTTTGAGTGTTTTTCTACCACGCTCCATCAAAGCCAGGGCTCCTTGAACTTCTTCCTCTGCCGACTCGATCATCATCAGGCCCTCATCGTTCATGCCTGACTGTGCCAGGCCATTCAAGTCTGGCTCATAGATGTCTTGCAGAGAGTCTTCTCCTGGAACATCTTCAGCAGCCCATGCGCTGCCGCGAGTGCCCTGGTCTCTGTGGCGTAGATTGTGATCCGGCCATTGGTTGCGCAGCTCCTGGGCCACGCGCTCCACCGAGAAGTCATTCTTCAAGGCGGTCATCACCATGTTTCTCTCATGGGCCTCCAACCCAGCGTCCTGTAGCAGAAACCAGCCCTGGACAAAGGAGGGAAGCAAATCCACTGATTCTTCGATCCATGTGTTGACCGGGGTCACTGCGGCACTTCCATTGTTTCTATCATTGTTGGACCAACGGCCCCAGTCCCATCCACGGTGTGACCAATCCCCTGATTGCCACCATGACCAGGATCCATGCCATTGATCATCTTCTTCTTCCTGTTCTTCTGGTTCATCAGCATCGTAGTAAGCTGCATCATCAGGTTCAGCTTCTTCAGCACCTGCATGACTGGCGGTGCTGCCGGCTGCCGGCTCGACCACACTGCCTTGACTTCGAGAGGCTGTAGTGGGAGCGTAGCGACGCTGAACACGGTCCAGAGTCTGGCAAGCCCTAGCATACACTTCAGCTTTCCTGGTGGTATACTCATTCATCCCCTCATGGCGAAGCCTTCTGTTCTGCTTGAAGTACTTGGACATGTACTCGGACATCTCAGTCAACTGTGGCTGACCTAGGTGTCGTCAGAGATGTGTGATGAGGCGTGAAACTCCTCCATCATGAGATATCCAGCCAGGCTTCATTGCTAGACGAACCTCCTTGCCGTTCCGGTGAGTTCAGCTTGGAGTCTGGGCCCGCACAGATACCTTTTGTGCTTGGCCACAGATTGTTCCCAGTGACTTGCCATTTCAGCATACTCCTGAAACGTCGCTGCATTCCCGTCCCAGCATGGTACACCATCTTTGGACCTTAGGATCTGTTGGAATCCTTTCTCATTTGCTGCCATGTGTTCTCCAGCGGCCTCGCAGCCAGAGATTGTCTAGGAGCCCTGGATCTCAAGCCTCACGCTGAGGCTCCGCTACCATGCACGGCAGCTGCACTTGCACAAGCAATCGTAGATGGAAGCCAGTGAAGGATTGACAAAAGGTATGGCAATGCGATACGGCGGAATCTTTCCTTTTTCCACTGGCGGTTCGTGCCAAATTGCTGGTAACACCGATGCCACATGTTGATCGTGGAGAGGTGACAAGTGGTCACACTTTCATATATAAATATGACCACAAGTTTGTAACAGAGTGCACATGTTGGAGCTCAAGGCTGTTCATGCTCGAGCTATCCTCAGCTGCTGGTCTGGTGGTGCAGGGTTTGCGTAGTAACCTGTTTGGACTCGCGCGCCCCTTTTACTGCTCCAGCCCATGCTTTGGATCTCTCGCTGCCTGCTTTCTGCTTGGACTTTTGTGCGGCGTTGGTTGCTGTGCTTGGCTTCTGTTCCGGTTTGATTGCCTCCCTGGACTTGCCTCCACATCCACCCTTCGCCTTGTCCTGCCCGGTCAAGCCGCACGTTCACATCTGTTGGAGTATCAGTATGAGCTGCCACGGCGACGTCATTGAGGCTTCAGTGGACTTTCCTGGACTTCGAGTCACCGTTTCTGGCACTCCTGCTAAAGTTGCGGATTTTCTGCGTTTTGCTGCCTCTTAGCCTGTTGATCGTGCCAGGTCTCCTGCTCCGTCGGTGGGCTCCTTTGAGTTGTTGTCTGAGGTTCCAGAAGCTTCAGCTGCCCCTCCCCGGACTGGACTTGAAACCCGGGATCAGATCTCAGCCTCGTTCCTTGCTTGCCCGGCTCATCACTTGGCCCTTGGGATTCGCCTCTCTGGTGCTTCTCTCTCTGGCCGTGATCGTGTTGCACGTGCTTGGACTGCTGGCTTGTGGGCTAAGGCTGTTCTTGAGGGTCGTGTCTTCACCCCCAACCGGACTCCTCCCTTGGACTTGCGGTCGCATTTCTACGCGTGGACTGTCCTGTCATCTATCGGTCCTCGGCCTCCTAATGGCGTGCCATCGGGTCCTTGGAAACCAGTGGGTCCCCACTCCCCCACCCCCCCACACACCCCCCACCACATCCACAGGGGGGGAGGGATACATAGACATATGCGTATACACATACATATACATACATACACATACTACATACGTATACACATACATGTATATATATATATAATCTCGGGGGGAGAGGGGGGACCACCAAACGCTGGGTATATATATATACACATACATGTAGCATCTATTTATTTATTTGTTTGTTTGTTTGTTTACTTATTTATTCATTCATTTTTTTAAATGTGTTTTTTTTCCTGGGCTACTCATGCCCTATTGCCCCGTGGGTCATGGCAAACCGTTTTGCGCTCGCAGCGAGGTTGACACAGCAGACTTCATGAAATGCAGCGAAACCACGATGCACGACAACGTCACCGCATATACCTTCTTCAAAATCAGCGGTGATACTGACGGTGTCGTCATCACTGAGGAAAATGGAGTGAAGACGTACAAACTTCTTTGCCAGGACCAGGGCCCAAATGGTGATAGAAACCGTGGGTTTCAAAGAAATGGTAAAAACATGAAGATGTGTTGCATATCATGAAAACATTTTTCGATGCAACATATGCAGCCTCATTTTGAAGTCCAGTGTTGCCGCTTGACCAAAGCCGCTGCCAGGACGAGTACTTTTGGCGCCCCAGCAGCTGCAGAAGTGACCCAAGCAAATGCGTCGTGTTTGTGACTGGCGGGGATGGTTGGGACATTCCGCATGCACCGCAGAGGGCAGCAGCATATAACATGCCATTCGCCATTGGGGTGGCTGCTTCATGGAGCAAGTACTTGGAAGTGCCTGGGAAGTACAAGTCGATGTACTTCTACTGGTGGACCCCAGATGATTCCTTCATTGAAATGCAGCCCACCAAGCTGATCTTGCCAACTTACGATGCCTATGCTTGGACCCTGAGCGATTACACCACCGCTGCGGCAGATATAAAAACTGCAAAGATCGTACCAAAAGATTTGACTATAATGGCTCCTGATGTGGTGAAGCTCCTGGCCGCCAGCTTGTTTGATAGCGCGGCAGTGGACAGCATGATGCTCAACATGAAAACCAACTCACTGACCCGGGAACAAGCTGCTTGTGCCTGGTTGAAAGGCAACGATGTTCGGTGGAACATGTGGATTCCAGATTCCACCAAGTGCGACCCTGGCTTTGGGCTTTACGATGACGCCACGGAGGTCTTCACTGCCCAGCGAACCACAGCCACGACTTGCAGGGCTTGCCTTCCAGGGATGCTTTCCAAGGAGCAAGCTTCATGCGCACATAGCCCCATGTTTCTACATGTTCCCTTTCACACCGTGCCAAAATTTTGCGGTCTAGACTATAACATGTCACTCCATGTCACTGGTCACTCCATAGCAGGTCTAGACACAAATGGTGTTCAAATGTCGAGGCCTATTCCGATGATTCCGGCCCCACCTACGTTTGCGAAGCTTGTCCTGCGGGCCAGCAACAGCTGGGAGCCGGCGAAATGGCTTGTGATCCTTGTCCTTTGGGCACGTCCAAGTTAAACCAGTCCCCAGAGGAGTGCGCGCTCTGTCCGGCAGGCGGTCAAGAAAGCAAATGAGTCGAACCTGGTTGACCAGTCGAACCCTCATCCTGCACCAACATTGATTGTTAATATTGAATCGTTGCCTGCGTCATTGAAAGAATGATAGAATTAGTTGGTTGTTCGGTCGTCGGTTGTTTTGCTGGCCCGCGCCTCCCAACGTTGTGGTCTTGCAACATGCCAAAAACTGCCCAAGTATTGCCCTCACTATGCGGCCAAAGAACTGTTTCAACTTACGGTTCCGAGCCTTAATGCCACGAGCTCCACAAAACTTGTTCTCGGTCTTGCTAGTATAGTTTTGACCTTCAGGACCCGTGACCAGTTTTTCTATTTCTGGATTCAGCGCAATCCTCAAGCATTGACGAGGTTGAAGAATGGATCTCTTAGCGTGTGCTTTCATTGGTCGTACTTGGTCATTCATCCCATTGCATTCCTGTTTGTCATTCGGCTGGTCAGTTATCGCATTTCATTGCATTTCCGTTTGCCAACATGGCTATGGGTTATAACTATTGACTATTGGCCAAAATTTGGTTGAGCCAAAGTCGCAAGCTGCGCAGAGGTTTTTTAACTGAAGGGGCTGAAGGGGTCATGTTCTGCCAGGCCAATACCAGGACGAGGAAGGAGCTTTTCAATGCAAGAAGTGCCCGCCAGGAACAACGACCATGATTTTGGGAATGAAGTCAATTTCAGGACAGATTGGCTGTTTCGAAATTTGGTACAACGTGGCAACGTGGTGCTTTGCTTCCATAGAGTTCCACCAATGAAAATTTCCCCGCCATCTGCAGGATGTGGTTGCAAGGCTGGCAGCATCGATGTCTCTGATTTGAACTCTCCACTCCGGACTGCAGCCGATTGCCAAGCCTGCACCGCCGGTCTTGACTGCCCCACCATGTCGACAGTAGCAGCGCTCAAAGCTGGTGTGTCTCCCGTGGGTGAGGAGTTTACGCCCATGGTCATCGAAGGATACTTGGATACAGAGGTATAGTTGGTCGTTCATTTTGCATTTGGGCAGGTACAAGCTCCTTCGGAGCAGGTTGCAAATGGCTCGTTTGGTGGCCAGGACTGTAAAGATCTTGTCATGAAAGATCCGGCAAAGTCTGAACTAAAACTTGTTTTTGACATTTGAAACGTGCATTTTTCATCATCTCAGCATATCCGGGGTAGCGCAACTCAGGCTACTTCAGCACCGAGTCGAAACCGATTGAGCTGTTCAAGTGCTCGAGCCCAGTCGAATGCCCAGGCGAGACTTTCACAAGCGATTCATTTTGAAGTTTGAAGTGACAAGTCGATGAAGATGACGCAATCGAATATAGGAATGGCTTGTTGCAGAGAAGGTGGGGACACAGGTATATTGTGCTCGGTCGCAAATTTTACGCCGCATTTGATTCAGGCGGAAAGCCTGACACTTGTGGTGGAGATCGCATTGGGGTTCCTTGTGGCGAATGTCCGGCTGCGACCTATTGGGCCGGATCGAAATGCTCAGGATGCACCGCATGGTCTGCGATTGGTTGGATTTTGTGCATTGCGCTCATCTTCGCAGGCGCACTGGGGAATGAAGGGGAGGGCACTTGTGCGGAGAGAAAATGAGCATAGAAATCCTACAAGTGGTAGCTTGCAAGACTTTGTGGTCAATTTGCCCACTTGGTGTCCACAATTCCTTTCGCCTGCTTTGATGTTCCAGATCTCTGTCGATGTGGCTCATTTGCAATGCTGTAGCCATAGCCCAACATTTCCACTCGTTGGGATTGGTTGTTATAGGTTACCGTTTTGCCCCTGGAGTTTTTCTGAGTATACTGTATACTGTATACTTATTTTTTTCATTTCATATCCATAGACGTTTGCCTAGCTATGGTTTTAGTATGATCCATACTAGCCATAGTTTTAAGCAGCCGTAATCCATAATATTATCGTGTCTAGTTATGGATAATACTTCTTTCTGGAATCCTTTCTGGAATCCTTTGCCTCGATCCTTTCTGCAGCCCGTGAGTTTGCTTCCACGGATGCACACCGATTGAAAGTCAGCTCTTGTCACATGACCGGAGCCTTGTGAGTCATATGACTTTGCAAATGGAGGCTTAGCCACCGTCAGTTGTATCAGTATCTCCTTGATCTGTGGGTTCACGGGTAGATCAACAAATGAGGAGGTCACTCAAAACCGTCAGCTGGAAGCTCTTACACAGGCCTGGTGGGGGCTTACTACTTCTTGAACTCGGCTGTGACGGCAAAGGCTTCCACATTGGTCAGCACGACATGCGCAGTTGGCATGATGATCAACATGCTCCAAAGCCTGGGGATCATTGGAACGATGACGGTGGGATGGCCAGTGAGCCTCAAAGGCATCTGGGGCTTCTTGCAGGCAGGCATAGCAGCATAGCAGCTTTGAAATTTCTCGTTGCGCTGCCTGAATGATCTGAGTGTTCATGAGTCTCCAGCCCTCTAGGACCCACCAGGATTCCGAAGGCTCCTCACTTGATTACCATAACATGAACATCATGGACATCGTCATGCGCCTCAAACCGTTCAAGTCTTTCAAACTTTTCAACGTGCCCAGTAGGTCTTTACCTTTGACATTGACGGCTTTGCATTTGCTTGCATTGCCGGTGAAAACCCAGTGGCACGCTACATTTTACTGGTGACTTGGTGTCGCTGTGGGCAGCACAAAGGTAACCCCCAAATGGGACAATCACTTACGTTTGCCCTCATTGTTTGGCATCTCGTGTAAAAAAACACTGCATGAGTTGGCGATTGTCTGGGACGAAGACACTTTCTCGGATATTCACTTGGCTCACTACATTGCGTATATCAATTAAAATTTTAAGGCCCAATTTTGCTGACAATCTTGGCTCCCCTCCAAGCAAAGCTGGAATCAGTGTCGATCGACGATCAATTTCAAACCTCACGCCTTGATACGCCTTGCCAATGTTTAATTCCAAGGTCCTGTTCTTCCCAGCCGGGCTTCTTTGGTTGAGCCTCTGCGGTCTTGTTTCCAAAGTCAAAGCAAAATGGGCTTGGGACACGACCAAACTTCGAAGTACCATGGGCCAGTTCATGCAGGCGCGAGTGCTGAGGAAAGCCGCAGCCCCACATCAGACCGGACTCGGCATGCTAAAATCGAGGGAAGACCCTGTGTTTCGCACACGTGTGGGCTGGCAGCGCGTCGCGAACAGCATGTTGTGCTACGTTTTAATCCGCACGATTTCATGAAGCAGTCCCCAATGTCCAGACAGCGCGTAAAATTTAAAGCTTCGATGTAATTGCTTCTCCATGCGGCTCCTGACATGTGCGCTGAGACACCAATAAAACCAAAAACAATCCTGGGGCATGTTCTGCTGAGTCTACCAGAGAGGGCGCTCCCGCAGTGATAGCGCGAATCTTGTGAAGGAGTAAAAGAAAAAACCGTTTCCCTTTCTAGTCTCCGCTTGTGAAGTTTGCCACTAGACTCGAATCAAATTGTCGTTTTCTTGACAACCGAATTTTCATTGTTGCAGCAACAGTTCGATGCAGTCCACTGAATTTTGTCACGGGAAAAGAGGTCAAATTCATGCATGCGCGTGAAGCGTCGTCCTTTCCTGGGCTGCTGTCTGGCACTACGTCTCTGATTAGCACGTTGATCGCGCGAGATGGTGGCGGAAGTTTGGAATAGGATAGGATGCCTATACAAAAGCAAGGGTTGCCGATAAATATGAGATCTGAGATGTCTATAGAAGGGATGTTTGACTGCTAGAGGAGCCCTTGGTGGATGGGTTATTCATTCTCGATGGCTGATTCAATGTCCATGACTTTGCCTTTGTGCGCAAGTTCACAGGCCAAAAATCACGTGTCCATTGTGTTCATTCTATTTAATCACTCTTTCATGTTGTTCTTGCTTTTGATTGTCTTGCCTCCTCTTCTCTTCTCTTGTGTTACTCTGCAGGACCTTGCCTTCACTTTAACTTACCAGTAGTACCCGCACGAGGCGGGGCGGAAGTTGCCTTAAAGATATATATAAGACCTTTCTCATCTATAGAACTTGCATGCGCCGTGCGCCAGCCAAGCCCGTGTGTGCGTGCACTCTGCGAAAGTGGTGTCCCGTTTCACATGTCACATTTGAAGCTCCACTTCGCCCTTCACACTTCTCACTGCACTCTTCACACTCCACACTGCACACTGCACTCTTCACGCCCCACACTTCACACTGCACTCTTCACACTCCACACTTCATCTCATCTGAGCTCTTCTCACCTTATCCCAGCTCATCTCTTCTCATCTCATCTCTTCTCATATGTCATCTAAGCTTTCATGAATCACTTCCCAGTACTACTACTAAGGAACTTGCATGTTGCTGTCCAAGAACATGACCTGCGGGCGACCCCGGTACAATGCAAACACTTTCCTCACACTTCACATTGCACTCTTCACACCCCACACTCCACACTCCACACTTGCACTTCATCTCAACTCATCTCATCTGAGCTCTTCTCATCTCATTCCATGTCTTCCCATATGTCAGCAAGGTTCTTCTCGGCTATTTTTATGTCAAGTACTTCCCAGTACTGATGTCTACTACAAAAGCTTGCAAAAACCACTTCCCAGTACTACTTTGTACTACAAAGCTTGCACAAAACACTTCCCAGTACTACTTTGTACTACAAAGCTTGCACAAAGCACTTCCCAGTACTACTTTGTACTACAAAGCTTGCACAAGCTACTTCCCAGTACTACTTTGTACTACAAAGCTTGCACAAAACACGTTCCAATACTACTTTGTACTACAAAGCTTGCACAAAACACTTGCCAATACTACTTTGTACTACAAAGCTTGCACAAAGCACTTCCCAGTACTACTTTGTACTACAAAGCTTGCACAAAACACTTCCCAGTACTACTTTGTACTACAAAGCTTGCACAAAACGCGTTCCAGTACTACTTTGTTCTACATAGCTTGCACAAAGCACTTCCCAGTACTACTTTGTACTACAAAGCTTGCACAAACTACTTCCCAGTACTACTACTACAAAGCTTGTACTACAAAGCTTGCACAAAAACTCCAGTACTACTTTGTACTACAAAGCTTGCACAAAACACTTCCCAGTACTACTTTGTACTACAAAGCTTGCACAAAGCACTTCCCAGCACTACTTTGTACTACAAAGCTTGCACAAAGCACTTCCGAGTACTACTTTGTACTACAAAGCTTGCACAAAACACTGCCCAGTACTACTTTGTACTACAAAGCTTGCACAAAACGCGTTCCAGTACTACTTTGTTCTACATAGCTTGCACAAAGCACTTCCCAGTACTACTTTGTACTACAAAGCTTGCACAAGCTACTTCCCAGTACTACTTTGTACTACAAAGCTTGCACAAAACACGTTCCAGTACTACTTTGTACTACAAAGCTTGCACAAAACACTTCCCAGTACTACTTTGTACTACAAAGCTTGCACAAAACACGTTCCAGTACTACTTTGTACCACAGAGCTTGCACAAAACACTGCCCAGTACTACTTTGTACTGCAAAGCTTGCACAAAGCACTTCCCAGTAATACTTTGTACTACAATTGCACAAAGCACTTCCCGGTACTACTTTGTATCACAAAGCTTGCACAAAGCACTTCCCAGTACTACTTTGTACTACAAAGCTTGCACAAAGCACTTCCCAGTACTACTGTGTAATACAAAGCTTGCACAAAACACGTTCCAGTACTACTTTGTACCACAAAGCTTGCACAAAACACGTTCCAGTACACTTTGTACTACAGAGCTTGCACAAAGCACTTCCCAGTACTACTGTGTACTACAAAGCTTGCACAAAACACGTTCCAGTACTACTTTGTACTACAAAGCTTGCACAAAACACGTTCCAGTACTACTTTGTACTACAAAGCTTCTACACACATCAAGTTCTTTCGCAGAGAAGCTTTTACACACAGCAAGCTTTTCAAGCAGAGAAGCTTTTACAGACAGAAGCTTTTACACACAACAAGCTTCTTCACAGAGAAGCTTTCACACACAGCAAGCGTTTACACACAGAACACTTACACACAATGCTTTTACACATGGCAAGCGTTTACACACAACAAGCTTTTACACAGACGAGCTTTACACAGCAAGCTTTCACACACAGCAAGCTTCTTCACAGAGAAGCTTTTACACACAGCAAGCTTTCACACACAGCAAGCGTTTACACACAGAACACTTACGCACAGTGCTTTTACACATGGCAAGCGTTTACACACAGAAACTTTTGCACAGAGACGCTTTTACACACAGAGAAGCTTTTACACACAGAGAAGCTTTTACACACAACAAGCTTTTACACAGAGAAGCTTTTACACACAGCAAGCGTTTACACACAGAACACTTACACACAGTGCTTTTACACATGGCAAGCTTTTACACACACAGCAAGCTTTTTAAACAGAGAAGCTTTTACACACAACAAGCTTTTACACAGAGAAGCTTTTACACACAGCAAGCTTTCACACACAGCAAGCGTTTACACACAGAACACTTACGCACAGTGCTTTTACACATGGCAAGCGTTTACACGCACAGAAACTTTTACACAGAGACGCTTTTACACACAGAGAAGCTTTTACACACAGAGAAGCTTTTACACACAACAAGCTTTTACACAGAGAAGCTTTTACACACAGCAAGCTTTCACACACAGCAAGCGTTTACACACAGAACACTTACGCACAGTGCTTTTACACATGGCAAGCGTTTACACACACACACAGAAACTTTTACACAGAGACGCTTTTACAGAGAAGCTTTTACACACAGCAACCTTTTACAGAAAAAGTTTTTGCACAGAGAAGCTTTCTTGTACATAATCACAACAGGAATTGCAGCTCCAAAACCGGATCTCGACGCCAAAGCGACAAAAAGACGATTTTGAAGCACTTTTTAAAAGAAATTTTAAAAGGAAAATTACTATACCAAAATTGCGAAAATCTACTGACAAATCACTATCGCAGCCTGGATACAGCCACTCCAATACGATTTACGATGTTCAGCTGTAAAAGACAATAGTATTACGCATGCAGCCGCGGTACCGAGCAACCTTGACGCAGCCACTACAATGCGATCTGCAGAGACTGAGTTGCAAAACACACTAGAACTACCCGCAACGGTGTCGGAAATTACAGCTCCAAAACCGGATGTCGACGCCAAAGCAGAAAAAAGACGATTTTGAAGTACTTTTTAAAAGGATTTTTAAAAGGAAAATTACTAGCGTGAAAATTGTAAAAATCTACTCGCAAATCACTATCGCAGCCTGGATGCAGCCACTCCAATACGATTTACGATGTTCAGCTGCAAAAGACAATAGTATTACGCATGCAGCCGCTGCACCGAGCAACCTTGACGCAGCCACTACAATGCGATCTGCAGAGACTGAGTTGCAAAACACACTAGAACTACCCGCAACAGTATCGGAAATTGCAGCTCCAAAACCGGATGTCGACGCCAAAGCAGAAAAAAGACGATTTTGAAGCACTTTGCAAAAGGATTTTTAAAAGGAAAATTACTAGCGTGAAAATTGCGAAAATCTACTCGCAAATCACTATCGCAGCCTGGATGCAGCCACTCCAATACGATTTACGATGTTCAGCTGCAAAAGACAATAGTATTACGCATGCAGCCGCTGCACCGAGCAACCTTGACGCAGCCACTACAATGCGATCTGCAGAGACTGAGTTGCAAAACACACTAGAACTACCCGCAACAGTATCGGAAATTGCAGCTCCAAAACCGGATGTCGACGCCAAAGCAGAAAAAAGACGATTTTGAAGCACTTTGCAAAAGGAATTTTAAAAGGAAACTTACCAGCTCCAAAATTAAGAAAATCCTGACACATCAATCTTGCAGCCTGGATGCAGCCACTCCAATACGATTTACGATTTTCAGCTGAAAAAGACAATAGTATTACGCATGCAGCCGCGGCGCCAAGCAACCTTCACGCAGCCATTCCAATGCGAGTTGCAGAGACTGAGTTGCAAAACACAAAAGAACTACGCGCAACGGCCTCGGAAATTGCAGCTCCAAAACCGGATCTCGACGCCAAAACAAAACAAGGGGGGGCCTGAGAACCCAAAAGCAAAACGAGAGCAAACAAATTTGAGTAATACTGATAATTGGTTTATTTCTTTTTCGCCTCTTGCCAGCTTCTTTTTAGAAAATGAACATTATGGACGCATTCACTGCAAATTTCATTTTTCCCCACCTGCCAGGTGAGGGTTGTTAGATTTTATCAGAGTTGTTCTCCTTGGCTAGCTGTCCTCCTCGTCCGCGTCCTCCTCCTCCTCGTCCTCCGCCTTCTCCTCCTCCTCTGCCTCCTCCTCCAGTTTCTCCTCGATCATGTCTGCATCAACTTCCACCTCAACTTCCGCCTTGCCAACTCTTCGCCAAGCTCTTTGCCAACTTCCCAGCTCAGTGTGCACCGCTGGACTTCAACCTGGGACCAAACCAGCTCAGTGTGCACCGCTGGACCTCAACCTGGGACCAAACCAGCTCAGTGTGCACCGCTGGACCTCAACCTGGGACCTTCCCAGCTCAGTGTGCACCGCTGGACCTCAACCTGGGACCTTCCCAGCTCTGCGTGCACTGCTGGACTTCAACGGCCAGATAGAATACCAGAAGATATGCCAGATAGAGTGTTAGAAGATATGTCAGATAGAATGCCAGAAGATATGCCAGAACATATTGCAGAAGATATGCCATGTAGAATGCCAGAAGATATGCCAGAAGATATGCCAGAAGATATGCTAGATAAAATGCCAGAAGATATGTCAGATAGAATGCCAGAAGATTTGCCAGTAACAAAACGTATAAATGTCATGGTGGGGATAACTCGAAGTAAAGTAATTTCAGCTCTGCGCGGAAACAGTGAGTGACAGTGCGCAATAGCCGAGCAAGCTCATTTGAGCACGGTCATGCGACGGCGGCTGATTTCCAAATCAACCTCTCCTTTCCTTTCCCTTCCTTTCCTTCCTTTCCCGTCCTTTCCCTTCCTTTCCCTTCCTTTTCCGTCCTTTCCCTTCCTTTCCCTTTCTTTCCCTTTCTTTCCCTTCCTTTCCCTTTCTTTCCCTTCCTTTCCCGTCCTTTCCATTCCTTTCCCTTCCTTTCCCTTCCTGTCCCTTCCGTTCCCTTCCTTTCTCTTTCTTTCCCGAAGCAAGGGTTCCCGTTGCCCAACCGTCCGCAACCACTCGCAACCGTCCGCGCGATTGCTATATGGCCGTGCCTCTGGTAAGTTCTCCAGAAGGGCTAATTTTGCGTTTCGCGTGGCAGGCGTGGCACTTCGTGACATTCAGACGTGTTTTGTAACGTGTCGAAAGTCATTTTGTGTGGCAGGCGCACTACTTTTGCGACGTTTTCAGAAGATGCGTTGCAGTTTTCGTGGCCGGCGCAGCACTTTGGACGTGTCCATCGTCATTTTGCGTAGCAGGCGCAGCACTTTAGACGCGTCGTGTTGCGTGTTTTTTACGAATCGCATTGGCAGGGCTGCGTCAAGTGGCGACAAGGTGCAGATTCCGTGGCAGACGTGGCATTTTGTGAGATGTGCTGAAAATTGACGGAAGCCTCCCACGAAACATCGATTTTGAGGTAGCAAATTTAAAGGCTCGTACGAAAACTCGCAGGAAAACGTCAATTTTGAAGCTATATACAAAGTGTGAAAATTGGAGGAAGTCTCGCACGAAAGGCTCGTTTTGATGCTCCCACATCTCTCGTCTCAAGTCTCTGGTTTTCCTGTAGCGTCGCCGTGTCTATGGGGGAAGCTGCAAAATCTCTCCTTTTCGAAGGTTTCCATGTCGTTTTGCGTGGCAAGGGTGGCACTTTACACTCTACACTCCACCACACTCTACACTTTGCACACTCCTCACTCTACACTCCACCACACTCTACACTTTGCACACTCCTCACTCCACACTTTAAATTAAAACTCTACACGCCACTCTCCACACTCGACACTTTCCACTCCACACTCTACACTCCACACTTTACACTCCACACTCCTCACTCCACAATTTACACTTTACACTCCTCACTCCACACTCTATACTTTACACTTTGCACTTTCCAATCCCCCTTCACACTCTACACTTTACACTCTACACTCCACAATTTACACTTTGGACTCCACACTTTAAACTTTGCACTCCACACTTTACACTCCTACACACTCCACACTCTACACCCCACACTCCACCACACTCCACACTCTACACCCCACACTCCACCACACTCCACCACACTCCACACTTTACACTCCACACTCCACAAACTACACTTTCCACTCCACACTCCACACTTTACACTCCACACTCCTCACTCCACAATTTACACTTTACACTCCTCACTCCACACTCTGCACTTTACACTTTGCATTTTGCACTCCTCACTCCACACTTTACACTCCACACTTTACTCTCCACACTCCGCACTCTACACTTTACGCTGTACACTTTGCACTCTACACTCCACACTTTACATTTTTGACTCCTCACTCCACACTTTACATTTTACACTCCTCACTCCACACTTTACACTCCACACTCCACACTCTACACTTTCCACTCCACACTTCACACTCTGCACTTTCCACTCCACACTCCACACTCTACACTTTACACTCCATACTTTATACTTTACATTTTTCACTCCACACTTTAAATTTTACACTCCTCACTCCACGCTTTACACTCCACACTCCACAGTTCCCACTTTACACTCCACACTCTACACTTTACACTCCACACTTTACACTCCACACTCCACACTCTACAGTTTCCACTCCACACTCTAGACTCTACACTTTACACTCCTCACTCCTCACTCCACACTTTATACTTTACACTCAACACTTTACAGTTTGCACTTTACACTCCTCACTCCCCACTCCACACTTTACACTCCACACTCCACACTTTACACTCCACACTCCACACTCTACACTTTACACTCTACACTTTACACTCTACACTCCACACTCCACACTTTACACTCTACGCTTTCCTCTCCACGCTTTACACTCCACACTTTACACTCCACACTTTTAAGCTCCACACTCCACAGTCTACACTTCACACTCCACACTCTACACTCCACACTCCACACTTTACCCACTGCACACTCCACCCTTTACACTCCTCACTCGTCACTCCACACTTTACACTCCACACTTCCCACTTTACACTCCACACTCTACACTTTACACTCCACACTTTACACTCCACACTCTACACTTTACACTCTACACTCCACACTCTACACTGTCCACTCCACACTGCAGACTGGTCACAGGGGAAATATGTATATACAAGACTGTTCAAAAAAACTATTGCAGAAAATGGTTCTGAGTGACTGCATATATACATTAACATACGTGTGAGCATTCGCGTTCGTGGGCTGCATCTTGTTCTTCTCCCCACCCATTTCCAGCCACTCCGTTGCACTCACGCCGTCCGCAGCCGTCCGCGCAATTCTCCCCACCCATTTCCCGTCCGCAGCCGTCCGCGCAGCCAAGCTCGCTCATCCCCAGCGGCTTCTTCTCCCCAACTATTTCCAGCCACTCCCTTGCACCCACGCCCTTGCACCCACGCCGTCCGCAGCCGTCCGCGAAATTCTCCCCACCCATTTCCCGTCCGCAGCCGTCCGCGCAGCCACGCTCTCTCATCTCCAGCGCCTTCGTCTCTGCAGCCACTCCCTCGCACCCATGCCCTCCGCAACCGTCCGCGCAATTCTCCCCACCCATTTGCCGTCCGCCGTCCGCGCAGCCAAGCTCGCTCATCACCAGCGGCTTCTTCTCCCCATCCATTTCCAGCCACTCCCTTGCACCCACGCCGTCCGCAGCCGTGCGCACAATTCTCCGAACCCATTTCCCGTCCGCGACCGTCCGCGCAGCCGAGCTGGCTCATCACCAGCCACCAGCGGCTTCTTCTTCTCACCCATTTCTATCGCCACTCCCTTGCACCCACGCCGTCCGCAGCCGTCCGCGCAATTCTCCGCACCCATTTCCCATCCGCAACCGTCCGCGCAGCTAAGCTCGCACATCACCAGCGGCTTCTTCTCCCCACCCATTTCCAGCCACTCCGTTGCACCCACGCCGTCTGCAGCCGTCCGCGCAATTCTCCGCACCCATTTCCCGTCCGCAGCCGTCCGCAGGGCCAAGCTCGCTGATCTCCAGCGGCTTCTTCTCCCCACCCATTTCCAGCCACTCCCTTGCACCCATGCCGTCCGCAGCCGTCCACGCCATTCTCCCCACCCATTTGCCGTCCTCAGCCGTCCGCGCAGCCAAGCTCGCTCATCATCAGCGGCTTCTTCTCCCCACCCATTTCCAGCCACTCCCTTGCACCCACGCCGTCCGCAACCGTCTGCGCACTTCTCCGCACCCATTGCCCGTCCGCAGCCGTCCGCGCAGCCAAGCTCGCTCATCACCAGCGGCTTCTTCTCCCTACCCATTTCCAGCCACTCCGTTGCACCCACGCCGTCCGCAGCCGTCCGCGCAGTTCTCCGCACCCATTTCCCGTCCGCAACCGTCCACGCAGCCAAGCTCGCTCATCACCAGCGGCTTCTTCTCCCCACCCATTTTCAACCACTCCCTTGCACCCACGCCGTCCGCAGCCGTCCACGCCATTCTCCCCACCCATTTGCCGTCCGCAGCCATCCGCGCAGCCAAGCTCGCTCATCACCAGCGGCTTCTTCTCCCCACCATTCCCCACCCATTTCCAGCGACTCCCTTGCACCCACGCCGTCCGCAACCGTCCGCGCACTTCTCCGCACCCATTGCCCGTCCGCAGCCGTCCGCGCAGCCAAGCTCCCTCATCACCACTCTCCGCACCCATTGCCCGTCCGCAGCCGTCAGCGCAGCCAAGCTCGCTCATCACCAAACGCTTCTTCTCCCCACCCATTTCCAGCCAGTCAGTTGCACCCACGCCATCCGCAGCCGTCCACGCAATTCTCCGCACCCATTTCCCGTCCGCAGCCGTCCACGCAGCCAAGCTCGCTCATCACCAGCGGCTTCTTCTCCCCACCCATTTCCAGCCACTCCGTTGCACCCACGCCGTCCGCAGCCGTCCGCGCACTTCTCCGCACCCATTGCTCGTCCGCAGCCATCCGCGCAGCCAAGCTCGCTCATCACCAGCGGCTTCTTCTGCCCACCCATTTCCAGACACTCCCTTGCACCCACGCCGGGCCGTCCGCAGCCGTCCACGCCATTCTCCCCACCCATTTGCCGTCCGCAGCCATCCGCGCAGCCAAGCTTGCTCATCAGCAGCGGCTTCTTCTCCCCACCCATTTCCAGCCACTCCCTTGCACCGACGCCGTCCGCAACCGTCTGCGCACTTCTCCGCGCCCATTGCCCGTCCGCAGCCGTCCGCGCAGCCAAGCTCGCTCATCACCAGCGGCTTCTTCTCCCCAACTATTTCCACCCCTTAGTTTTCCGACGCCGTCCACAGCCTTCCGCGCAGTTCTCTGCACCCATTTCCCCCACCCATTTCCAGCCACTTCCTTGCACCCACGCCGTCCGCCGTCCACGCCATTCTCCCCACCCATTTGCCGTCCGCAGCCGTCCGCGCAGCCAAGCTCGCTCATCACCAGCGGCTTCTTCTCCCCATCCATTTCCAGCCACTCCGTTGGACCCACGCCGTCCGCAACCGTCTGCGCAATTCTCCGCACCCATTTCCCGTCCGCAGCCGTCCGCGCAGCCAAGCTCGCTCATCACCAGCGGCTTCTTATACCCATTTCCAGCCACTCCGTTGCACCCACGCCGTCTGCAGCCTTCCGCACAGTTCTCCGCACCCATTTCCCGTCCGCAGCCATCCGCGCAGCCGAGCTCGTTCATCACCAGCGGCTTCTTCTCCCCACCCATTTCCAGCCACCCCCTTGCACCCACGCCGTCCGCAGCCGTCCGCGCAATTCTCCCAACCCATTTCCCGTCCGCAGCCGTCCGCGCAGCCAAGCTCGCTGATCTCCATCGGCTTCTTTTCCCCACCCATTTTGAAATATTTTTTCTGATATGTATGTATCATCATCTGCATCTTCTTTACTTTTACTACTGTCTGGACTATGCTCAAATACCAGCTCAGCATTTTTTTATCTTTTGATACCTTGGATTTTTTTTCTCACATAAATAATGTTTGAATTTCTTTTTTATAATATCTTTTATAGATATTTTATGACTTAATTCTTCTTTTCTAAAATCAAATTCTTCTAAAAATTTTAGAAATTTGGTTTTACAGCGATTTGTAAAATATGTATAGGGATTTATATTTAGTAATAACATAAAAAACAAAACATTAAGTTAGTATTATTATTTTTTTAATAAAAACACGGCCTTGTACTAAACTACATATTAATTTATCATATTTATTAAACTTTAGTCAATAAGATATAAAATATAAATTAATTGTTATAGAATAATCAATAACATTTATAACTCACTAATTTATAAGATAAGAATTTTTTGGATGAAAAAGGTGTAAAATATTTTATGATGTAAAAAAATACAAATGAGAAGAAAATGTTATTACAATAAAAATGTAATATTAAAATTCTCTTCTCATATTTTGAATAATAGTATTATCTAAAAATTACTATTGTGTTTCAGTGTCAACAACGTTTAGTTCAAGGACTCCTCCTGTATTATGGCCAGAGCTACTACTAGAATGTTGTCCATGGCCCGATTGTCCCATATTTTGTGCACTATATTCTGCTGCCCATACATGATTTTCTTGGGGTACTACTTCTTCTCTTCCTCCTTCAATATCTTGTCCTATAGGATAATCTTGTATATTATTACTTCTACAAAAAAAGTATTCATATATATACACGCACCAACTCTTAACATAAGAAAAGAATCCATTGCAAGAACTATCATCGATTTCTTCTTGTGAAGGAAAATTGTTTATTGTGTTTTGATATCGTTTTAATATACTAAGATCCTCTTTTAAACTGTTAAGTGTATGTGAATAAATATTCCTTAATGTACGATTCTCAAAAGCTGTCTTTATCTTTTCTACTTGACAAACCATCTTTGACATCGTGGTGTTAAAATTTACCATAACTGTTAGGTCTAAATTTGAAAGTACTTCTACACCTTCTTTTGGGGTATCTTTTCCTAGTTTAGGAAGAATGTTAGTTGTAAATTTATTTGCCATTGAATCTATAGAATCCGTACTACCACCACCCAAATTTTCTACAAGAGAAGATAATTTCTGCATTTTTTTTCATGATATAACAACATACTATCTCTTTTTCCTTCAAACGGTTGATCAGATGAACCAATATCTTTATTATCCTTACTATTACTACCATATAATAAGGTATCTTCTAATTTATTACATAATTCAGATATTGCTTTTTCCATAGGTTCTGCATCATATTCTATTGGTGTTGTCGTAACAGTGATACCATAATTCTCTATTTGATCGTCGGCTACAGTATTATTAACCTTAGATAAATCTTTTGCAGTAAAATAATGCTCAATCATTATTTTAGAAATATTTATTAATTCCAAATGATTATTCATAAGTAGGTTAAATTTTTCTGGTAGATCACCTCCTGATTTTTTTCTTTCTTTTAGTATTAGTATTGATTCTTTTAGCTTTGATTCTAGTTCTGGCTCTTCTAATTTAGATTTTATTAATTTTTTTAAAGATTCTTTATTACCATCAATTTTAAAATTTTGGATATCTTCAATCTTAAATTCTACTTTAGAAATAATATTATAATAAATAAAATCACGTATTTCCTGCTCCATATGCGTATTATAGTTATATTAGTAATGTAATTAATTTTTTTAATAGAATATTATGAAGAAGATGATGATGGTTCATTATCAACAACAATACCTGATAAATCTGCTTTTTATACTATTTATATTTTCTTCAAATTGTGTCATATGAGTTTCTAATTTGTTTACAGTATCTTCTTCTAATTTAGCATCATTAGGATTATCTTCTACAGCTCTTGAGAAAATCTTATTCTTTATCATATAAAAAAATCATATGTATGTGTTAAGGGAATATAATCTCTTATACCAGAAAAGCTACTAATGAACTTCGCCTTCATACTTTCTTGTTCTGTAGAAATTTTCATTTTGAACGTTTTTTTCTCGTCTTCATTGAATGATGAAACACTGTTGTTTAATAATTTAGATTTTTTGATATTTCCTCTATTTTTGACAAACCTATTTCTAATTTTTCGTTTAAAGTAGACATACGTTTAATCACATCGTCTAATTTTTGTTTTTCTTTATCTAATTCTGTTTGTTTTTGTGATAGCTGTTTGTCCTTTCCTGTTAATTCTTCTTGTTTTTTTGTTAATTCTTCTTCTGTTATTTTTAAGCTTTCTTTAGTATTTTTTAAAGCTTTTTCTTTTTCTTCTAATTTTATTTTTTGTATGTCGAATTTTCCTCCTTGTTCACTTAATTGTTGCGCTAAACCTGTTAATTCTTCTTGTTTTTTATTTAATTGTCCTTGTGCTGCTAATAGGCTGCTTTCTTTTTCTTTTAAGGTCTTTTCTGTATCTGTTAATGTTTTTGTTACTGCTTTCACCTTAGATTGCATAGACATTTTTTCTTCAAAATTTTCAAACATCAAATCTCTTTCTGTTTGAGAACTATCACTTTCTGTTAAACCAAGAATTTGATTCAATAACTTTGATATAGGTTCTTTCATCTCTTTTGCATCGTAAGAACGTTGACTACCATCAGACATTTCAACAGAATTACATGAATCAGAAAAGTTGGCTTTCTCATTAAAATAATGGTGTAATACAGCTTTATAATATTTTTTTTGATATTTTAGGTCTTTTTCTTCATCTTGTTCCTGTTTTTCTTCATCTTGATCTTGTTCTTCTTCATCTTGATCTACTTGTTCTTCCTCTTCATATTCATACTCATATGGCAATTCCTCCATATCTTCTAATTTTTTTTCTAATATCTCTCCTATTTTTTTTTATCATTTCTTTTGTATCACATTGCCTGATTTTTTCTTTTTCACTTTCTTCAAAAGTCATATTAGAAATAATGCTTGAAAGTGGATGATATATTTTCTTCATGTGTAATTTAGTGTAATTTATAATAATTAATTATTATGAATATGCTATTCAAATATAAGGACCAGCCACTGCCTGGCACCCACGCCGTGCGCAGCCGTCCGCGCAATTCTCCGCACCCATTTGCCGTCCGCAGCCGTCAGCGCAGCCAAGCTCGCTCATCACCAGCGGCTTCTTCTCCCCACCCATTTCCAGCCACTCCCTTGCACCTGCGCCATCCGCAACCGTCCGCGCACTTCTCCGCACCCATTGCCCATCCGCGACCGTCCGCGCAGCCAAGCTCGCTCATCACCAGCGGCTTCTTCTCCCCACCCGTTGCCGTTGCACCCACGCCGTCCGCAACCGTCTGCGCACTTCTCCGCACCCATTGCCCGTCCGCAGCCGTCCGCGCAGCCAAGCTCGCTCATCACCAGCGGCTTCTCCCCACCCATTTCCAGCCACTCCGTTGCCCCCACGCCGTCCGCAGCCGTCCACGCAATTCTCCGAACCCATTTCCCGTCCGCAGCCGTCCGCGCAGCCAAGCTCGCTCATCACCAGCGGCTTCTTCTCCTCACCCATTTCCAGCCACTCCGTTGCACCCACGCCGTCCGCAGCCGTCCGCGCACTTCTCTGCACCCATTGCCCGTCCGCAGCCGGCGCAGCCAAGCTCGCTCATCACCAGCGGCTTCTTATACCCATTTCCAGCCACTCCCTTGCACCCACGCCGTCCGCAGCCATCCGCGCACTTCTCCGCACCCATTTCCCGTCCGCAGCCGTCCGCGTAGCCAAGCTCGCTCATCACCAGCGGTTTCTTCCCCCAGCAACTCCCTTGCACCCACGCCGTGCCCCCACCCATTTGCCGTCCGCAGCCGTCCGCGCAGCCAAGCTCGCTCATCACCAGGGGCTTCTTCTCCCCACCCATTTCCAGCCACTCCCTTGCACCCACGCCGCAACCGTCTGCGCACTTCTCCGCACGCATTGCCCGTCCGCAGCCGTCCGCGCAGCCAAGCTCGCTCATCACCAGCGACTTCTTCTGCCCACCCATTTCCAGCCACTCCGTTGCACCCACGCCGTCCGCAGCCTTCCGCACAGTTCTCCGCGCCCATTTCCCGTCCGCAGCCGTCCGCGCAGCCGAGCTCGCTCATCACCAGCGGCTTCTTCTCCCCACCCATTTTCAGCCACTCCGTTGCACCCACGCCGTCCGCAGCCGTCCACGCAATTCTCCGCACCCATTTCCCGTCCGCAGCCGTCCGCGCAGCCAAGCTCGCTCATCACCAGCGGCTTCTTATACCCATTTCCAGCCACTCCCTTGCACCCACGCCGTCCGCAGATGTGCGCAGCCGTCCGCGCACTTCTCCGCACCCATTGCCCGTCCGCAGCCGTCCGCGCAGCCAAGCTCGCTCATCACCAGCGGCTTCTTCTCCCTATACCCATTTCCAGCCACTCCCTTGCACCCTTGCCGTCCGCAGCCGTCCACTCCATTCCTTTCCCTTCCTTTCCCTTTCTTCCCTTCCTTTCCCTTCCTTTTTCCTTCCTTTCCCATCCTTTCCCTTCCTTTCCCTTCCTTTCCCTTCCTTTCCCTTCCTTTCCCTTCCTTTCCTTTCCTTTCCTTTCCCTTCCTTTCCCTTGCACCCACGCCGTTCGCACACCACCGTTCAAACCAGCTCGCTCCCCCACCCGGTTAAACAACTAAACAAGAACCCAAGCATCGAAGATGCTTTTGGGAAAAACGTTTCTTTCCCATGAGTGTCCTATTGCCGAGCGTTTCGCATCCATGTCACAAGTCTTATTTCCTCTCCGTCCAGCATGCTGTCTCGCTCCCTCCCAGCGAAGCTCTCCCCAAGCTATTTCCACGGTTTTGTTATGTCCAGCATGCTGTCTCGCCCCCTCCCAGCGAAGCTCTCCGCAAACATTTCCGACCCATTTCCCGTCCGCAGCCGTCCGCGCAGCCAAGCTCGCTCATCACCAGCGGCTTCTTCTCCCCACCCATTTCCAACTTCTCCCTTGCACCCACGCCGTCCGCAGCCGTCCGCGCAGTTCTCCGCACCCATTTGCCGTCCGCAGCCGTCCGCGCAGCCAAGGTCGCTCATCACCAGCGGCTTCTTCTCCCCACCCATTTCCAGCCACTCCGTTGCACCCACACCGTCCGCAGCCGTCCACGCAGTTCTCCGCACCCATTTGCTGTCCGCAGCCGTCCGCGCAGCCAAGGTCGCTCATCACCAGCGGCTTTTTCCCCACCCATTTCCAGCCACCCCCTTGCACCCACGCCGTCCGCAGCCGTCCACGCAGTTCTCCGCACCCATTTGCCGTCCGCAGCCGTCCGCGCAGCCAAGGTCGCTCATCACCAGCGGCTTCTTGTCCCCACCCATTTCCAGCCACCCCCTTGCACCCACGCCCTCCGCAGCCGTCCGCGCAGTTCTCCGCACCCATTTGCCGTCCGCAGCCGTCCGCGCAGCCAAGCTCGCTCATCACCAGCGGCTTCTTCTCCCACCCATTTCCAGCCACTCCGTTGCACCTACGCCGTCCGCAGCCATCCGCGCAGTTCTCCGAACCCATTTGCCGTCCGCAGCCGTCCGCGCAGCCAAGGTCGCTCATCACCAGCGGCTTCTTCTCCCCATCCATTTCCAGCCACGCCGTTGCACTCGCGCCATCCACAACCGTCCGCGCAGTTCTCCGCACCCATTTGCCATCCGCAGCCGTCCGCGCAGCCAAGCTCGCTCATCACCAGCGGCTTCTTCTCCCCACCCATTCCTGCCACTTCGTTGCACCCACGCCGTCCGCAGCCGTCCACGCAGTTCTCCGCACCCATTTGCCGTCCGCAGCCGTCCGCGCAGCCAAGCTCGCTCATCACCAGGGGCTTCTTCTCCCCACCCATTTCCAGCCACTCCGTTGCACCCACGCCGTCCGCAGCCATCCGCGCAGTTCTCTGCACCCATTTGCCGTCCGCAGCCGTCCGCGCAGCTAAGGTCGCTCATCACCAGCGGCTTCTTCTCCCCACCCATTTCCAGCCACCCCCTTGCACCCACGCCGTCCGCAGCCGTCCGCGCAGTTCTCCGCACCCATTTGCTGTCCGCAGCCGTCCCCGCAGCCAAGCTCGCTCATCACCAGCGGCTTCTTCTCCCCACCCATTTCCAGCCACTCCGTTGCACCCACGCCGTCCGCAGCCATCCGCGCAGTTCTCCGCACCCATTTGCCGTCCGCAGCCGTCCGCGCAGCCAAGGTCGCTCATCACCAGCGGCTTTTCTCCCCACCCATTTCCAGCAACCCCCTTGCACCCACGCCGTCCGCAGCCATCCGCGCAGTTCTCCGCACCCATTTGCCGTCCGCAGCCGTCCGCGCAGCCAAGGTCGCTCATCACCAGCGGCTTTTCTCCCCACCCATTTCCAGCCACCCCCTTGCACCCACGCCGTCCGCAGCCGTCCGCGCAGTTCTCCGCCGCCCACGCCGTCCGCAGCCGTCCGCGCAGTTCTCCGCACCCATTAATGCCGTCCACAGCCGTCCGCGCAGCCAAGGTCGCTCATCACCAGCGGCTTCTTTTCCCCACCCATTTTCAGCCACTCCGTTGCACCCACGCCGTCCGCAGCCGTCCACGCAGTTCTCCGCACCCATTTGCCGTCCGCAGCCGTCCGCGCAGCCAAGGTCGCTCATCACCAGCGGCTTCTTCTCCCCACCCATTTCCAGCCAATCCGTTGCACCCACGCCGTCCGCAGCCGTCCACGCAGTTCTCCGCACCCATTTGCCGTCCGCCGCCGTCCGCGCAGCCGAGGTCGCTCATCACCAGCGGCTTCTTCTCCCCACCCATTTCCAGCCACCCCCTTGCACCCACGCCGTCCGCAGCCGTCCGCGCAGTTCTCCGCACCCATTTGCGTCCGCAGCCGTCCGCTCAGCCAAGCTCGCTCATCACCAGCGGCTTCTTCTCCCCCACCCATTTCCAGCCACTCCGTTGCACCCACGCCGTCCGCAGCCGTCCACGCAGTTCTCCGCACCCATTTGCCGTCCGCAGCCGTCCGCGCAGCCACGCTCGCTCATCACCAGCGGCTTCTTCTCCCCAGCCGTCCGCGCAGCCAAGCTCGCTCATCACCAGCGGCTTCTTCTCCCCACCCATTTCCAGCCACTCCCTTGCACCCAGGCCGTCCGCAGCCGTCCGCTCCATTCCTTTCCCTTCCTTTCCCATCCTTTTCCGTTCCTTTCCCATCCTTTCCCTTCCTTTCCCTTCCTTTCTTTCCCTTCCTTTCCCTTCCTTTCCCTTCCTTTCCCTTCCTTTCCCTTCCTTTCCCTTCCTTTCCCTTCCTTTCCCTTCCTTTCCCTTCCCTTTTCCTTCCTTTCCCATCCTTTCCCTTCCTTTCCCTTCCTGCCCCTTCCTTTCCCTTCCTGTCCCTTCCTTTCCCATCCTTTCCCTTCCTTTCCCTTCCTTTCCCTTCCTTTCCCTTCCTTTCCCTTCCTTTCCCTTCCTTTCCCTTCCCTTTCCCTTCCTTTCCCATCCTTTCCCTTCCTTTCCCTTCCTGTCCCTTCCTTTCCCTTCCTGTCCCTTCCTTTCCCATCCTTTCCCTTCCTTTCCCTTCCTTTCCCATCCTTTCCCTTCCTTTCCCTTCCTTTCCCTTCCTTTCCCTTCCTTTCCCTTCCTTTCCCTTCCTTTCCCTTCCTTTCCTTTCCTTTCCTTTCCTTTCCCTTCCTTTCCCTTCCTTTCCTTTCCTTTCCTTTCCTTTCCCTTGCACCCACGCCGTCCGCACACCACCGTTCGAGCCAGGTCGCTCCCCCACGCGGTTAAACAACTAAACGAGAACCCAAGCATCGAAGATGCTTTTGGGAAAAACATGAAACGGAGGCGCGTCCGCGATCACCCCTCGCCGTAGACAGCACAAAAACAAACAACCATTAAGAAACCTTAATTTCTTGGATTCTCATTGAGAAGCAATGAGATTGTTCCAATAGGACAAGCAAGCCTTCTCCAACTTGATGAGGACATCCCCAATTTTTTCGACGGGCGGACAACTTTGAATCATATCCTTGAAGAACCAACGCTAGCAACAAAGTATCTTATGACATCAGCACAACATAGTTTTCGCATGAAAAAACGGATTTCGCATGGAAATTCAAAGATACGAGTGCGATCATAAAGTTATTACATCCACGAAACCAAGCCCAATGCCCAACACAAGTGTTTGAGAACCATAATTATATCTGTGAAAACCAACCATTTGTGGGTTTTCAGTATCCAGCTTTTAAAAACCCACAAAAAAAAGATGAACAAAACATCCAGTACATGGACCACGCAAAATCTAATCCCAACATATTGATTGCAGGTTTTCTGCCTCCCACTGTCAAAAACCGGTTTGATGTTCCAAATGAACGCTTTCTACCACGGTTGGGGTTTGAATCGCCAAGTCAGAAAAGCAAAGTCAAAAAGTCAAACACTTTTCTTCTGGCGAAAAGTTGCGCTTAAACCACCCAAACAATACACCAAACTGGATACGCAAGGGTTCCTGTCTAATCATCTATCCTCCACCATAAGGCAGGCGAGGTCCAGGTTTGTGGGTCGCGAAAATGCCTAGCCAGAAACCAACAAAAATAGTTATTCAGGAACCTCGCCCTTGCTCTTTTTACATCTTGCTAGGGAATGCATCATGCCAATGCCAAAAAGTTGGCTCTTTGGCCTTAGATCTGCCACCAAAGGTGCTGCCATGGGTGGGCCGCGGTGGGGGGCTTGAGCCCCAAAAAGACAAGTGTTGAGTTCCTACTGTCAGGAACCTCGCCCTTGCTCTTTTTCCATCTTGCTAGGGAATGCATCATGCCAATGCCAAAAAGTTGTCTCTTTGGCCTTAGATCTGCCACCACAGCTTCCATCTTTTTCGACATTCTCCGGAGGAATCTCTGCAGCACCTTTGAGGAGTGAAAACCAAGTCTTTGGAGGAATGCAGGTGTCGAGGAAAGAAATCGCATGCTCGATCACTACTGCAAATTCTCCAGAGCAAAGTTCAATCAGCTGTCTGGCCTTTGGTTGAAGCTTGTCAATCCAGGTGGAAACCATAACCTCCTGCAAATAGATCTCCATTGTCCTATTGCTAAGCCAACGTCCTCTTCTTCTGACATAATCAGGTGACTCTGTCTGATGGAGCATCCACGTAGCACCACCAGGCCTCAAGGACCCTAAATCGAAGGGCCGAGAGGAAGTAGTCTTTGAGGTTGGCAGCTGTAGCGCAGATAACAGCCTCACAAACCTTTTTCTCAGTGTCGCAGCTGAAAAAGGCCATAAAGCAGAATCTTTTGGAGCATCTCGGTACATTGCAGTTAAGAAGCGGATCACATCGCTTTGGTCGATTCGTGCAGCTTGATGCCTCGCAGCCCGGCCCCGTGTCTTTGGTTGATTTATGGAAATCAACATAAAGGAGGTTCCTGGAGCTGCGTCGCAAGGGAACACGACATCGCTTCTTTTTGCAGAAAGGACTTCACCGACTCTCATCACACCAGCCCAAGCCATAAGAATCACTGATGCTTCGTAGGGCCAGCCCCAATAGATGGAGACAACAACCATTGCTGCCATCAGCGATAAAGGCATCGCAGGATGGTGGGTGTGAGGCTCGTCTGCCAGCCATGCAAAAGCCAGATCCCACGCTGAAGTGAGGCCACGTCTGATGATGGGCCTCTCAACAGCGACAGAGTTTATGGTCTCGGCGAAGATCCCATATGCCTTTCCAGAACGATAAAGGGCTTTCCCATATTCAACCAACAGCTCCGATATACGCTCAGCATCAGCAGGTTTCTGATCAATGAGGAAACGGAAAGACAACTGTCGTTCTTCCCAAAGCCACTTCCTGAACCAATCCAAATAAACTTTGCGCCTATCTCTTGTCTGTTTCTTTATGGCTCTTGTAGCAGCCAAAAGAATCCCATCACGCTTTTGGCATCTCTGACGTTCAACCTCTGTCTGTGGTGCCATGTGCATCGCTGAAACAAAAGGCAGCAAGAGCAGTAATACCATGGCTACCCGGACCGGACGACGGAAGGGGTAAAGCTTAGGGGCCCCATAGGAATATTTAGTTTTGCGCTTAACCCACTCAGGAAAAATCCAATGCCCAAAGACAGAGGCCAAGCAGGAACAAAAGGCAAAAACGAAGATCCAAGGAAGGGACCAAGCAGCAATGGACAGTTGCTCGGATGCACCAACAAAGGCAGCAGAGGCAGGCTGAACAAGGAGAACCAAGAGACAGAGACGAGCCCAATTGGCAGCGAAACGACGCAAGTTGAGAGCGACAGAGTCCAGAGCCCTAGAAGATGCAAAATTCGTGATGGACAAAGGCACGGGTTCACGCAAGTCCACATCCCTGGTTGGGTCATCAGCAGTGTTGAGTCTTGTAGGCGTGTACGGCCATGCAGGGTAAAGATCAAAACAGACACACCAAACACAAGCTCGCTTCAGACCAGGTTGCAAAGCGTAGGAAGCAGAACGGCCTTTGGCTAAGGCTCCTCTGCAGACAGCAGAATCCAGAAAAGTGGAAAACCTGACAGAAGCTTTCTTTTGAGCAACGGAGCCCAGACTGGAGACAGCCGACGCAAGCTCAAGGACATTTATGTGTGCAACCTTCTTCCAAAACCAAGTACGGACAAGGTGCCACTTTGACGAGAGCATCACATCATTTGCAAGGACGGACTCAAGACCATCAGTGGACGCTTCAAGTCTATCACTGGCATCAATGCACAAGAGGGCATCATGGAAGGCAAGTCCAATATGGTCAGCCAAACCATCAACATAAATTGCTGAAGGCTTCGTCAAGGATCCTTGCACACGGACATGAGAGTGGCCCCCCGGACATCGTCGATCCAAAAATTTTATATCAAGCAAGAAACAGAGCAACCTGAATTCTTTTCGGTGAGGTGATCCAAAAACGCAAGATGCGATGATGGCTTCTTCAAACCCAAGGTCCAACAAGGCTCTCCACAAATCCAACCAGCACATCTTACTAAGTCTGCTCTGTTCTGCACCACATGGTCGACGACACCGTCTGCCAACACGCAGCAAAAGAAGGGTCCTAAAAGCCAAAACATTGCCAAGCAGGGTCTTTGGGTCAAGACGGCTGAACCCCAAAGGCTCTTTGTAGCTCCTGACAGCAGGGTGAGCTGCCGGGCTGAATGATGTGCAAGGAGGAGCAATGAAGAAGCTGCGGAACCGATTTTCCTCAATCATGTAAATGATCCACTCGGTCAAACGGAGGCAGGTCAGGTCGTAGTGCCTACTATTGGACAGGTCAAGAACAGGGGCCACAGATCTACCAAGCCGCGCCAGAGCAGCAGAAACCTTTCCAGCTCCCCCACAGATTTCAACAAAATCAAAATAAAGCAAGGGCTGTTTCCTAATTGGTTCAACTTCCGGGAAAGGACAAGCACGATCAAGGTCATCATCAACCTCACCAAGATGACGCAACATTGCACGAAATCCATTGTCAAGGTGGGTATAAGACCCTTGCTTGTCAGCATTCAGCCAAACCGATTCCTGAAGCTCAGAGCCAACTGAGGCGGAAACAACGGCCCCTTTTCGATTCGAAGCATCTGTGGCATATATCTCGTCAAGGTATTCAACTGCAACATTGGTGAAAATCAAGGGGGCGACTGCAGAAAGCAACACAAGTTCCTGGGCAACTGATCTGGTAAGCTGATGTATCCCAATCTCGATCTCAGCCAAGCAAGCGCAAGACAACTTGAACAAGGAGTCAATCAAACTGGAAAAACATTTTCTGAACTGAAGCACCGCTACCCAATTTCCAACCAATCGCGAGACAAGGGAAGCTGATATCCCCGGCAAACATGCAGCCCGCAGACTGAGCACAGAAAGAGCAATCCTCTTAGAAAAAGGGGCCCCAACTGGAACAACACCAAGCCGTACATTTTTCTGAGTGGATCGGATCTCAGCACCAGCAGCCTTCACGAATGGCTGGGCAACCACATCCTTTTCAACAGACCCAATCAACTGAGCTTGATCATAGGTCAATCTGGCATGTGCAAGGGAGGTCATGGCAAATGATTTCTCAGCTGGCGTACTGGGAGGTTCAGCGCCAAGTGCAAAATAATCATCAATCACCGAAGCATCCCAATGCGGTCCCCTCGGAACAGGCTGGCCACCAAGAATCCTTGTCGACGGCTGCAAAAGTCCATGATTTTCCAAAAGCAAGCTATGGCTACGCAAAGCAAACTCAACACCCAAATGGTCGCCTTGAAACAAAGAAGAAAAACAAGGATACAAGGGCTCATGCAAAAGGTTCTTGGAGCGGGTGCTCTTGCCAAGGCCAAACATTCCAAGTCTATCACCAGCAACCTCTCTGCTCAGATTTTTGGATTGTCGAGCCAAGGCACAAAAATCATCCAAGGCTTTGGTACCTGCAAAAGTCTCAGGCGCATATGAAAAAGGAAGCATGTTACTCCTAGCTCGTTCAGGGGTGACTTGCGCTTGATGGTAGAAATCCCGTCTATCTGTGACAGATCCTGTAATGGCATGAGTGAACCTAGGAACCCTGATACAGGTCAACTGCTGGCCCTGTGGAAGCTGCTTTGATGGACCATTGATGTGAAACTCAGACATATTTGGAAGTCTTCTGTCACCAATCTGTCGGTCCTTCTCACGATCCTTAAAGCAATTGAAAACTCGGGAAAAGAGTCCAGGTGCAATAGGCTCAGGGAACAACGACAAAAGTCCACGAGAATCCCAAAGTTTTGCAAGCTTCAAACATTCATCAGGGTCCTCGGCAGCAAAGTTGGGCACACAGTCTTCGGAGACCGGCAAACCATGCAGCAAAAACGCAGGCTCCTGAAAAGGGAGCCACAAGGGTCCATCAAGATAGGATTCCATCGGCCAAGCCCCTTCACCAACCAAACGGAGACGACCTGCATCAAGAGACCTATAGGGCTGCAACTCAGGAAAAGACTCAACAGGCAACAGCTTTGTGCCGGGCGTGAAAGGAGTCCATTCATTCTCCATGTATCCAGACTTCAAGATCTTCAAGTCATGACAGGAACGGCGAAACGACTCAAGCTGGAAAAGTGCACTGCCTAATTCAGGACTGGATCTGCCGGGGCAAAGAGAAAACTCTTCCTGGGCATCACCACACACACTTGCAAATGTCCTAAGCCGCTCAAAAACTGCGACCTGCTGCTGGGAAGGACATCTCCTGAGTTCATCAACACTCGGCCACCTACCTAAGTAGAGAAAGTCCAAGACAAGCACCCAAATGTTCAACAAGCGGCTCTTGCACAAAGACTGGAACCTCCGACGTGACAGACCAGGGCCACTGCTACGAAAGCAATCCAAACTGGGCAACGGCAGTGGAAAAAGTGTGGAAGCCGTTTCTTCAGAACGGCGCAAGATGGAAAAGGTCTTTGCAAGACAAAAAGCAAACTTTGCGCGTGTCTTCAAAATCCAACGGGGCAATGCAGCAGACCAACGTTGGAATGAAACTGTTGAGATCAAGGGGTTTGGCTCCGGCCCCCTATCACCCTCTGTACCATGCAAGCCGTTTTGACCTCCAGCTAGTCCTCCTCCTCCTGTTGATGACTTCCTCCAGCGCCTCTGCCCGAACCCTTGCCTTTCTTCTTTGGGGCTCCCTTTGGTCTGGGATTCTCGGCGGTGCTTGAAGAAGCTGCGAATGCTCCTTGCTTTGATGGCGCAGTCAATTCCAGTCTCTTGGCCGAGATGATATCCAATTCTTTTAGGTAGGCAAGAGCTACCGTCACCCATTGTTGGGATGCCAAGGGTGTGAAAGCTCTGGCTCGCGACAAAACATTCGCCGGCTTGTGGGTGAAAACCGAGGACGGTGGGTCCTCCTGAAGGCACAACAAATTTGCTAAGTCGAACCTGCCATTGTCCAGTGCCGCCTGATCCAGTGTCACCGCTAAAAGAGCTGTTGCATCCCGAGCGGCAAGTAGATTTCCAACCTGGAGAAAATCCATGATGGTCATCACCTGATGTTGGAGGCACCCAAGCTCTCTGTGTTTCCCAAACCCCCCGAATCTCTCTAGATATCGGGTGCCTGATATCCCTCTCTGCATCATCTCTTCTGGAGAACCTTCCACTGGCAAAGCTGGGTGCATGCGTCGGGCCATACTGCCCAAGACAGCCGAAAAGAAAGTTCCCCTCTGTGCTGCTAGCTCCGCTTGAAGCTTTGCCCGCCCCTGTGCACCCCTGGTTCCCCCCCCAAAAGACCCTGTCCCAAATTCCAACATTGGGTCTGCACCCTGAGATGCTATCTGGGAGACTAAAGCCGTGAGTACTTTGGACTGAGCAAGGACCGCTTGAGCAAGTGGCTCTTGAGAGGTAGATGGGTTTTGCGCCAATTTCTCCTCCTCCAATTCTGCCAGTTCCTGGGGCTGAAACATTGGAGACTTCAACAGACCCGGGGCTGAGTGAGCAGCAGTGCGCGGGGGAGTACCAATTGCTTTTGCTACCTGGGAACCCTGCAAGGTATGCTGGCTCAGTGCAGTGGAGATAGGCTGGCTCAACAACATCTGAGGAGTAGCCAATTGGTGAGTGGGCGCCAAAACACGCTTCTCTAGCTGTTGTTGCCTCAATGCCAGAGACTGCACCTGTTGGGAAAGTCCAGTGTTGACCTGAATCAAGTTTTCTAGGGAACCTGCAAGAGAAGACACCGTTGGTCGCTTTTCGGGCCCTGTAGGCCGTGCGGGACCAGGCACTGTGGTTTTTGACTTTTGGGCTTTGGAGTTGGAGGAGGAGTAGATTGGGTCTGAGCATCTAGAAGATCCCCGGCCGCCTGAAGCTCTGCGTCTGTGAGGGCCTCCCCATCCAGATCCCCCCCTTGTTCGGCTGTGACATACCCCAAAGCTGTGCTTTCCCCTCCACCTTCCAACCACTCCCGAACCTTGGCCAACAAGTCTTCTGGAGAAGGAACTGCATAAGGCTGATCCTGGTCGAAGGTGAAATGCAGATTTGAAAATGAAGGAAGCATCTTGAGCTGAGGCAGGATGGCTTCGGAAAAATCCACTACCAGCACGGCCAGTGGCGACCCGGTAGGAGTGAGGGCGCCATTGTCCAACACAGAACCTGGGACCAACAAAACCGTAGACGGACCGACAGGACCTGGAGGGACAGGAGAATTTCCAACGGAAAGAACCTCTTCGGGCACAAATCCAATTGGGGCTGCAAGCAAAAGTCCACCAGGCCTGGTGTGAATTACTAGTACCAAAGCTTCTGATTGGCTCTCTAGATCTACTGCAGGCCATTCAAGCACGTATGGCTCGATGTCGTTGCTTATAGTGACCAAGGAACCCAAAGTCAAAAGGTCTTGTCCTTCCATAGATGCACTCATGGAGCCGTCTCGATCTCTTCGGCACCTGCTGACTCAAGGTAGATACGGGCTTCAATCTCACTGGGAAAGCTCTGGCTGATGGCTGAGCTTCCTTCCAAGGAACCGATGCAACCCCAGTACCCAGCACTTGACTTGAAAATGGTGGCTCTGACAAGTCCAGGAGCCTGAAGGACAGCGTAGTACCTGGGACGGAGATCAATGCAGGGTGTTCGATTGGGACTGCCAACCCGCTTAGCACGAACAGCACCAGCCCACTGCCCAGCCAGCCAGGCACGAAGGATCCGGTCCTTGCCTGAAGAGCTTGAACCACACAGCCGGTTGGAGTGCACAAAATGACGAGCAGGGCAAGGATCAAAAGACCGCAAGATAGATTCCCTGGTTTCAATTCCACGATTCCCAGGAGGAGATGGTGGCTCAGAGACGCCAGCAGAGGAAACCAACTCAAAAGAACGATCCGAGCGAGCAGAGCTGGACGGTCCAGGGAACAGCGAGATGTAGCCCAACAACTCAGCAGCCCGATCAGAAGAACCAGAGGGTGCAGTGACAGTGACCTGAATGTCCCCAGGTAGGGAGATACGAAGTTCAACCCCTCCGTCGTGATTGGATGGATTCTGTTGCATGCAGATAGGAAGCCAAGACTTGTGCACGAGGAGACAGCCGAGCAACCATGGAGCCGAACAAGGCAACAGGAGAACCACCGGCAAGTCCAAGCAAAGTCCAAACCAGGCCCAAACAGGACAGAAATCCAATCAGCCAGCCACTGAGGAAACAAAAGCCAAGCAAACCGAGGGATGGGCTAGCGCAGTAAAATGGACAGTTAAGTCCCCACAGGTTAGTTTTTACCCCTTCCAAGAAGAAACCAAGGACAACAGCTGGGGTCATGAGGGCTTGAGCCCCAAAAAGACAAGTGTTGAGTTCCTACTGTCAGCGATTCGCGCAAATGCATTGATAGACACCAAACTGGATACGCAAGGGTTCCTGTCTTATCACCTATCTTCAACCGTAAGGCAAGCGAGGTCCAGGTTTGTGGGTCGCGAGAATGCCTAGCAAAAGACCTACAAAAATAGCTGTTCATCGACTCGCGCAGATGCATTGATATCGACATCAAACTGGATACGCAAGTATACCTGTCTCTGTCTATGTTTATTGCCGAACCTGTTCAATTTATTCATATCCAGCCAGTCCATATCTATTTATACATATTTATACTATCTTTTGAACTCTTTTGGTTAATAAATTACTTGTCGTACCTATTGCATCAGTGAGAAAAAACAAAAAATCAACAGTTGAACAAAGATGGAAACACCAAGTCGAACACTTTGAGACTTTTCTAGTCGAAAAGTTCGCAAAGTTAAGAACTCGCTGACGGTTTTGAATTGCCAAGTCATAAAAGCAAAGTCGAAGTGGTCAAAGCTTTCCTTTTTCTGGGCGAAAAGTTGAAAACGAGTGAAAAAAATGATGCATGATTGACTTGTTATATAATTTATATGAGGTTAAAGAAGTTTGTACTAGAACCTGAATACCCAATGTAATTAGCAACAAAAGCAGACATACGGTAAATCACGTCCGGAACAAGAATTCTTGACCCTTTCCCTAAAACACTTCTTTTTGGGATTGGGAAAGGAATAAGAGTATACAGGGTGCCCCGGGTAATTATTTCCTGTAGAAAATACTTACACTACCCGTGAAAACCAACCATTTGTGGGTTTTCGGTATCCAGCTTTCAAAAAACCCACAAAATCAACACAAAAATCAAGAAACCCAGCACATGGACGACACAAAATCTAATCCTTATACATTGATTGCAGGTTTCCTGCTCCCCTGGAAAGTGAACAAAAACTCGACCAGGAAAGAGCAACAAAACAACAATGAAAAGCCATGTGCGTGGATACTGCCTGTGCTCCAATGCCTCCAAAACCCACGCTTTTTATCACTCTTCCAGGGAAAATTTTCGCAAAAAGTCAAAAAATCAAAAAAGTCAAAAAGTTTTCGACTTTTCGAATTTTTCATTTTTTTGGTTTTTTTCGACTTTTCGAGCAGAAATCTCCTGGAATGGGAACTTTTGGACTTTTCGACTTTTCGCGCTCGAAAATCGTGATTTTCACGGTGTGACCGCTACCAGCCAGAAGAGCACACAGGTGTAGCCGATTGGGCTGTAGTAGTGCTCTTGACTCTGGGGAGTCTCTAGAGTGCTGAGCTTGATCCCCCCCAGTCACGATGACGAGAGGACTTAAAGTTTTTATGTGTGTGTCTGGGCCCTACTTTGTCGGTGCTTGTTGTTTTGCTGTTATAGTTTACTAAGCATGGCAGGTCACCCCCTCACTACTGCACTTCAGGCCAATACCAGTACTAAGGCAGCCAGGTAAGTACCGAGGCTCAACGCAAACCATGCCTTCAGTGGCTCGTAATGTTTGCCTGTGTCACCGGTTGACTGTCAACCCCCATGAGAGCTGAGATCATTTGCCATTGCTGGGGGGTGCTGCTGGTTGGGGGTGCTTGCGTAGCCGGCCCGTGCCATGGAAGGTGATCCAGCAGGACCTTGCCCTTTTCATAACTTATGACTAGGGCTTTGTCCTGCTGTAGATCCCTCAGTGCGCCCGTGAAGCAGCAAAGACTGCATACATGGTTCCCGCGCCAGCTCTGCCAACCTTGCTTGGACACCTCTTCCTGGAAGCATTTTCTTGGCTCTTGATGAATCGCACCCTTTCCCTTTGGGCAACAAAAGCCTCAGAGTAATTGGATTGATGTACATGCCATATCAATGTTCACACTGATAAGAACAGATACTGCACTTGTATTTGGAATCCCTTTCGGACTCCCCCTTTGCCGTTACGGCAAATCAAAAAGGTCTAGGCTCAAGGCTTTGTACCAGATTGACGGCTGCTGTGGTACATTGCAGCCATCACTACGGGTGACCAACCCTTCTGTCGGTTCTGCCGCTGAAATCTGTTCCATGGATTTTGAATTTCGCTTTCGGGCTTTTCCCCAGCGACTCCACGCTCAGCCGCAGCCGCTGATGCCACCACAGCTGCAGGCCCTATGCTCGCTGCAGAAGGAACCGCCGCGCCCGCTGCTTGCTCGCCCAGCGCTGAAGTCACCGCTGCCGATGAAAGCCCTGCTGTGCCCGATCGTCTCTTCAAAGACTTGGACATAGAGCAAGGTTGTGACATAGAAGGACCCTGCCCAGGGGTCATTGAAAGCGCAGGACCCAACATCTTCTCCTCACGCAGGTGTCGAGTCATGCCATGAAGCCAACCGTCCCAAGCCATGACAACAGGCTGGATCTGTGCAACGTACAGCACGAAGCTCTTGAAATCAGGCTTTGGTTCACCATGCTTGTTCAAGCCTGAGGCCCAATAGTCAATGTTGGCGTCAGGTCTGCACCGTTCCCAGCTCACATATCTGTGGCCAAAAGCTACGCATCCGCTGCCAAGCCAAATCAAGATCATCAGAAGAGCAAAAACATACATCTTCTGCTTGCAATATTTGTAGGTCACGTACACATCCGACAGCATGTCGGCCATCCACAGCAAACCCATTTGAGCCACTTCAGCTTTTGCAAAAAATCTTTCAATTTCAACTTGGTCCAGGTCCTCACCTGCAAATCTTCGGACAACAAACTCTGCAACACTTTCGCTGCACTTTTTCAACCGAAACAGAGCCAACAGCAACATTGCACAGAGCAACAGCTGCGTGCAATGCTCACCGCACGTCAGGATTGCCCACTCCATGATCTTCCGCATCTGGTCGGTGAAGCAAGGCCCTGGGGCGAACCTGCGCAGGTTGCCCAAATCCACCATTTTCGCATGCAAGATGTGGAACTCTTTGCCCAACGGTTCTCGTCGCAACACCACCGCGGCCACAATGGCCAGTGCCAGGCCGAGCAAACCACAGACTTTGAGGGCGAAAGCCCCGGAACCAGCTGGGCAAATGGCAGATCTGCCGTGGATTTCCGGTTCATCGGCCGCCTTGTCGCACAGCTCTTCTCTCACGGCCAGGAGCAGCGGCGTCTCCTCTTCCTCCCCGTCGCTCGATTCGGGCAGCGGTCGGATGCTTTGAACCGACGCCTCCCGAGGCCGGCGCCTCCAAGGCCGCGACAAGCCGCAACCCATGGCTGACACCACAATCGCTTCTACTACTCAAAAGCGAGTGCGAAAAAGGCGCCACGTTGTACCACGTGATCTCTTCTTACAAAATGCTGTTTCCATAGTGTAAAGGCCCCACCTCCTTGGATCACATCATCACATGTTACGACGCTGCTTCCTATAGACATATTATTGAGAAGGTTATGCACCGAAATGATCTGAAATGTCCCTGAAGTTAATTGAGTGCATGGGACAAGTCACTTTCCGACTTAGCCGAGTGGGAAAAAACGTTTCATCACGTGATCTCACCTCAGGAAGAGCTGTTTCCTGGCGCGTCACATGCCCCTTTCGTGAATCTTCGTGACATGTCGGAAGGTCTTGGAATGGAATGCCTCGTTGGCATCTACTGCGATGTGTTGGAATGTCATGCGGTGTATTGTGATGTAGTGGAATGTGTGGGAAAGTGTCGGCACGTTGCCTTGAATCGCACAAGCACCTCTGCAAGCCAAACTGTCAGCCAAACCAAATTCACCACATCGACCAATGATTTGGACATCTGCATTCAGTGACTTCTCGGTTGCAACGTGTGCGACACCTTCAGCCTACTGAATTTGACACAAGCCAAAGAATGCTTCCGATCAGGACGCAACTGAGGGCCCCACTATGCGAAATGGTGCCGCTTTTTTGTCGTCCACATGGTGGCAGCTGCTTCTGTTGGGCCAGTTGAACATCCAGTTTTTCTGCTTCATGCATCCATTCTGGGGATTAAAAGTTCGCCGGGGCAACCACAAGTTAGTGGTTTGTTGCATCACCTTTGCCTCATAACAGCCTTTGAACCGTGCGAAAATGCAGGACGACATGGTTTGCAAAGATCAAAACATCTGGAACTGGATGGAGCTGCATAGACCTGTTGTGTGGGAATGTGGATGCGAACTCTGGGCAAAGCACTGCGCAATTCACCTTTCGTAAACATGGTCAAGGCCACCTTCAAAATCAGCAAGGACTTTCCAGCATCGAACTTTGTTCTTGATGAAAGTCTAAACAAAAGAATCACAACCTCACTTGCCTGGTGGACGGCTTTGCGAAATAAACTTAGGAAGACAAAGCACCCGACAAAGAATGGTAATCGAGTAAGTGAGAATTCTTAAGGGTGGCATGAGGAGCAAATGTTTAGGATGAAAAAACAACAAATCCAAAAACCCAGTCCGCAACATTCCGGAACAAAACTGTGTCATAGTAAGCAACCACTCCTTTGCTTGCAATCTGTTGATCACAATCCATACGTTTGAAAGACGGGGTGAACAGGCCCGCAAGAATAGAAAGTAGCACAACCAGCGTGTCCTGCGAAGGCCACCGAGATTATCCCCCAGGTTCAAAGGCAGCTCAGCCTATTTCTGTCGCAAAGTCAGGTTCTGCAATTGGCAGCTGCTGAGGGAATCTTCGCCGGGGCACCTTGGCGCAAAATGAACAAATCAAACTCCTACAGCTGCGGTGGAAGGAAAACTCCGTTCCAGCACGAACCAACCGAACCCAACTGGGAGCTTTGTTCTTTAAATGGCCCTGCCCAACCGGCCAGTCAGATTCTCCGATGTGGTTGCTGCAACAATCCCCGCATGAAATTCGAAAGCCTAGTTTCCGTTGATAGCTCCAAAGATGGGACCCTCCAAAATTTTCCACCTGCTAAGCATATTTTGACACAGCTAGATGTGGCCACAGGATCTGGATCTGGAAGACTGGCTGATTTTTTTCATGGTTCACATCGCAGCATGCCAACGTTTGGGTTAATTTGTGGACACCTGAACTTTCACACCATGTAGGAGAACGAAACGCACGAGTGACGAAACCAAAGCATCTTTGGGGTGGCAAAGGTTATTTAGGTTATTTGCATGTTCTCTGCACCTTCTGGACCCACACATGTGTTGTACACCCTCCACCAGACTCCCATGAAGTTTTGGTTTTGTCGTTTGCTGCCAAGAAGATGTTGACGAACCGTGCTTGGACTCCGCGCTTCCAATCCGTCGCTGCGCCTGCACAGGTGCCGTTCTTCCCACCACCACTGTTCCACGTTATGAAACACGATGACAAATGCTTATCAACACGGATATCCACTTTTTTTAATCTTTTTTGCATGTTCCAATTGTATCAAACAAGCAAGTCCCAAGGATATCGACGGGTTGTCATTCTGTGCGCCACCATTGAACCTGACGATGTAGATCTTGGTATCTGCAAGGATGGACCCCTTGGCACCTCTAGCGATTGGAGATGCAACGGATCTCTGCCCTGGGCGGCCAAAGCAGGCAAAAAAAAGACGGGTTGGTTGAACGGCTTGAACCAATGGGAACCTGTATAAAATCACGAAGAAACGGATATGATATGAACCAACCCAATATTAGGATATTGAAGGCCCAAAAAAGATTGGCACATGACCTAATGGAATTCAGCCAACAATGTGCAAACACTTATCAGGACAGAAAAAACTGGGACAGCAAAATCGACAAATCAAACTTCCGCAGAATCACGGCAGAAGGTGAATTCTCATGCCTGGCTATAGCTTAATTCAAATGCCCTGAGATTGTCCGGGGATCAAGCTCGAAGCAGCAACGGACAAACCAAACAACTGGGAGTTTCTGATCTTTCAACGGCCCTGGCCCCGGAATTGGTTGCTCGATCGGCAAAATAAGAATTTTCGATTTGATTGCTGCATCAAGTCCATCAGCCAAGTATTTGTTGACAGAAATAGATTCGGGGTCACAAGTTCTGGGTCTGCAACAACTCAAACCTTTCAATTTTCAAATGGCAGCATGGAACATTGGAGCGAACTTGTTGATAGCTTGTCGCTTGTTGACATCGGATTCTGCAAAGCTATTGAACTCTCACATCATCCATGAGAATGAAGCGCGCAAAGGTCACGTCGCTGGATCCTATTGGTGCCTTGTAAATTGCTGATGAACTGCACTTGGACCCCGCGCCTCCAATCCTTCGGCCGGTTCTTTTCAGCGCAATTTCAGCAAAAGCCTTTTGGCCGAGACACGCAGTGAAGCTCCAACATCATAAGCATATCGCCCGAAAAAGCGATTCAAGACAAGAAATGGATTTGGTAATTCTCCAATGGTTTCAAGGACCAATAACCACAATAACCAAACATTGGCCACTTAGGACTGCGTCACCGAAAGTTGTATCCCAAGCTGATGGCAACATGTCATGACGTCATGGGAACTTGCCATGACAGCAACGTTGGCAACGTTGGCAACGACCCACCTGAAGGAAATTGGATCAGCACGATTTATCTCGCAAAACGAGATCTCCACACCCACGACCTGCGCCAGAAGGCCCATGACCACCCGGTGGATGTTGCAGCCCTAGATTTGCTTAACGGGACATTTACCACAACCTGCAAAATAGCTTAAATCAAACGGCTGCCTGAAATCAACTTAAACCGATCCTGTTCCTATCTCCCAGGCACTTTTTGGTGAAGCGATCCCATCTTAGCAAGACACCCCTCACCAGGCGAAGGTCCATGGAGGCTCCAAAAATGGGGCCGTGTGGCCATGGCATCATGATGTGGTAAACACTTGGCATATGGACCAAGAAAAAAAAGTGGAGAGATCAATGCTCTAAGCAAATATACTGGCAAGCAACATCAATGCAACCACGTCAGCAAATTAGGACTGGGCCACCATCACGATTGCTAGCATCGAAACATGTGAACAAAAACATGGGATTAAAAAACGCAATCATGGGGATACACACACATGACTTAACCTTGAAAGGAGCAAAGACGGGAATATCAAGCAATCAGATGGGTACATCATGAAGTCATGGGGACATAGACAAGAGGCAGATCAATCAAGAAAATCAGTGGGTCGAAATGGTTCAAGGAAGCAAAACCGGCTGATCATTTTTTCTCTTCGATTAGTTTCCAAAGACTGACAAAGATGCCACGGCACTTCAAGCTTCTAAGTGTACCTCATAGTGAATGCTCAGCAAGCATCGCCAAACTTTGAAAACCACAAGAGCTGCCCATGGTCAGCCTGAAGCGCTGAATTAACTCCTCGTTCTCTGCCTGTCATGTCTGTTATCGTATTTTTCAAAAAACTGACATTGTCTGTATACACATGAGTCAACTATAATTTGGCCATCAAACAATGATGTTTTGACCCTCTAAAAAGCCGGAAATCTGTGGGTGCCTTGTGTCCAAAGTTGGCAACAAAAGCTATGTTCATCTTCATGCAATGACAATCAAAACAGTTTGCTATCCAACATGCTGCAACCATGTGAGATAATGGCATTAGGCATTAGGTAAATAACCAACCGTGTTGCCTTGCTGCCAACAAATCAAAACCATTTTAACCTATGTTTTCCATACCATATACCATCAGTGCTATCCATTCCGGGCTTGCCAAACCCACTGTGAAGCGCGCCAGGAAGACCTCAAGTGTCAGCTTTGACGCGGCATCCTGCCCGCAATCATTGGTGCAGCTGATCGATCTAGGCTGCCACTGTGTTCAACATCTCCTGGGATGGTCGCAGCTTAGTTTTTGGTCAAATACCGGCGTTCTTTGATATAAGAACCGCTTCACCCACATTTCTAATAGATTCGTTTCAATAAATTTGGTCCCCAATTTGTGGGTCATGCACTGCAGAGGTTTGTCCCAAATAGGTTTGTCATGTCCTCGGTTCAACCTGATGTTCTGCTCGGGAGTTGGCCTGTCACGTGAAGTGTGTTGGGAGCTGTTCGTAGGACCAACGGTTGTTGTGGTTGGTGGCAACCGTTGATAGTTAGTCATGGTTGCTGGTTTTTGACAGTTGTTCCTGGCTATCATCAAAGTTAGCTTCATGGTGTTCCATCCTCATTTTTCACACTTGTTTCGCATAATTTCCCTCATTCCACTGATGAAGCGACATGAAGTGGACTAAGACGTAAGTCCTATGGTCCTATGCGCTGCTGCAGCGTAGCTTGACAATGCTCATGACTGCAGTCGTATTGCTGCAATATTTGAAGCCAGGGTGCACCAACACGAACCGCCAATTGACCAAACATCCACCCAAAAAACCGTTGCACGTCACTAGTCTTGAAGAGGGTCGTACCCAAATGGCACGAGATCACCGCCTTCAGCCCACTTTCTCACATCCAGCTGCCACCTCCATCAACCATCACAACCGCATCCCATCATTCCAGTTGCGTGAACAGGTTTAAAAAAAATTACTTTACTTCGTGTGATCCCCACCATGACATTTATACATTTTCTTACTGGCAAATCTTCTGGCATTCTATCTGACATATCTTCTGACATTCTATTTGGCATTCTATCTGGCATATCTTCTGGCATATGATCTGGCATCTCTTCTGGCATATCTTCTGGCATTCTATCTGGCAAATCTTCTGGCCATTCTATCTGGCATATCTTCTGGCACTCTATCTGACATATCTTCTGGCATTCTATCTGGCATATCTTCTGGCATATATTCTGACATATCTTCTGGCATTCTATCTGCATATCTTCTGCACATATCTATCTGGCATATCTTCTGGCTATCTATTCTTCTGCATATATTCTAATATGCTTCTCGCATTACTATCTGGCATTCCTATTTGCATTCTATCTGGCATATCTTTCTGACATTCTGTCTGACATTCTTTCTAAAACTTTCCTTTTGCCAACATATTCTTGTCCCATATCCTTCCTACATTTGAGGTCCGGCAGGGAACACTTGGCATGATACCCCGCGGTTGAGGTCCGGCAGGGAACACTTGGCACATGCGATACTCGCAGATGAGGTCGGCAGGGAACACTGGGCGTGGCTGGTCGTGGTTGAGGTCCGGCAGGGAACACTGGGCGTGGCTGGTCGTGGTTGAGGTCCGGCAGGGAACACTGGGCGTGGATGGTCGTGGTTCAGGTCCGGCAGAGAACACTGTGGATCGCGGGTCGCAGTTGGACGAGGACGACGAGGACGACGAGGATGACGAGGACGAGGAGGACGACGAGGATGACGAGGACGAGGAGGACGACAAGGATGACAAGGAGGACGAGGAGGACGAGGAGGAGAGGAGGAGAGGAGGAGGAGGAGGACGAGGCAGGAGGCAGGAGGCAGGAGGCAGGACGAGGCAGGACGAGGCAGGAGGAGGCAGGAGGAGGCAACTGACATAAAATCTAACAACCCTCACCTGGCAGGTGGGGAACAAGCAAACGCTTGCAAAGTCATGTCCTGTCCACTGTCAACAAGATGCGCACCAACCCCAGCACCAACCTTTTTGGATTCGGTCCAATGTTGGCGATACGGCGATACGTCTCCTTTGGACGGGCCCTCAGTCGCTCCAGGCAAACTCCCCGCGGCCCCACTCTTTGTACCCGCGAGGTGTCTGGAGCTTCCAACTGTCTTTGGCCAGATGCATCCGAAAGAAACCCCTGATGCTTGCTGCAGGGTACCTTGTGGTTTCCGCCGGGCCAAAAAATAAGCCGATCTTAATCTTACCCATCAAAAAAGTTTCGAAGTGTCTTTTTGATGTTGGATCCTGAAAGGCGCCCGTCTACCAAATTGATTTGCGAACAAAACCAACACAAAATTCACAAGACCGGGTCCAAGCACACAGCTCCGTGGGCCTTGAACGGCATGGTCAGTTCTTGCTGCTCAGTGCGCAGCTGCATCTTCCCCCCCGTCCAGGTCGATGGCAAAGCCGAGGACGTCGTTGACTTTCCACGGTGCGATCTGCAGTGGTTCCCTTCTCCCACCGTGCCAGCAGCAGCACCGTGACCCATCAAACGCCCAGCCGTTGGCATCACCTCCGACGCCTTAATCATTGTCATCATCTCCACCCTCGAAATCTGTACTGAGCCAACCCAGCTGCGAGGATCGGAAATCGCTCAAGATCTGGATTTCGTGATAAAACTTGCCTCGGCTCTGGGCCAAGTTTGGGGCACCGCAGGTGAACCAAACGTAGCCGTGCGGCGGTGTGTCAGATGGTTTCAAGGCAGTGAGCCCAACCAGCTGGGGCTCAGGGCCGGGACTGGCACCTGCCAGCAGCAACGCTTCGGTCACGGGGCCGTTGGGGTCCTTTGCCTTTGCAATGTCCAAGGCACGAACTTTGCCGATGCCAGCAGCGTTGACGTCCACAAAACCTAGGAGAAATTCCACGACCATCAAGTGATCGCCGTATGCGGCAGCATGCAAAGAACGTACCCCGAAGTCATTACCAGCGCTGTGCAGATATTTCACGACCTCCAAATGGCCTTCCTGGGCCGCAAAAATCCAGCAGTGTCACCATTGTTGTTGGCTCTGTCCAAGTCACATGCGGCCCTGTGAAGAAATTGCACCACCTCCACATGGCCGTTTTGGGCCGCAAGAATTCCAGCAGTCCAACCATCGTTGCTGGCTTTGTCCAAGTCACATCCGGCCCTGTGAAGAAATTGCACGACCTCTAAATGGCCCCCCTGGGCCGCAGCAATTCCAGCAGTGTCACCATCGTTGTCGGCTCTCTCCAAGTCACATCCGGCCCTGTGAAGAAATTGCACCACCTCCAAGTGGCCGTCGTAGGCCGCAAGAATTCCAGCAGTGTCACCATCGTTGTCGGCTCTCTCCAAGTCACATCCGGCAGTGTGAAGAAATTGCACCACCTCGAAATGGCCGTTTCGGGCCGCAAGTATAGCCGCAGTCCTTCCGTAGTCCGTCGCCCGTTCCGAATCGGTTTCGCCACACGATTGCAGTGCCTGGATGGTGCTGACATGGCCCCCCTCAGCGGCCCAGTGCAGTGCAGATTGGCCTCGCCACTTCGCAGTAGTCGAAACCCCGGCGTCGACCAACGCGTGGGCCACCGAGCTCTGTCCAGCCTTAGCAGCTTGGCACAGCGCCGCCACGCCCTCGTTGTTTCTTGTTGCTGATCGCAGCAGGCGTGGAATCTGCCATGCCACGCCGAGACGCGCTGCCAGCTCCAAGCGTCCACCCTGGTGGCCTGCTATGACGGGGAAGAAGGGCAAAGCAAACAACGACATGGCGACGTCGTGCGCCAGTGCCGTGAGGAATGTCGCAGCAAAGGTGAGCAGAACCAACAAAGCGACGATCACCACCGCTGGCTCTTCAACCGCAAGGCAGCCACTTCCAACTGCAATGGAAAAAGACCAAGCGCAAAACCACAATATTCCCAGAGTTTGCATGATACGGAGCGCAAGCAAAAATCTGGAAAGCCTATGTTGGGCTGCTAAATCCGCCGTATTGCAGCACCAGTAGGTGCCAAGGAAGCTAGCCATGACACTGACGACAAATTCTTTCTTGAAGAGCTGAGACAATGCCAGATTCAACCCGAAACTTCGGGATTTGAAGACTGCTGTGATCAACAGCAGTTCCGCTGCCAGGATCAGAGGCAAATACGGCTGTTGAACCCCGTGGAGTTTGGCACCAATCGGCCGAAGACACATTCCCAGCAATGCCCAAGCACCAATGCGCGAAAAACTGTCGCACCATCTGAAGCATAGCAAGGCACCTGGTGGCAAAATGTTGTTCTCCAGTTTGCGGCTTTCAGGAACACAGAGTTCATAGGCATTGTTGATTCCCACCGCAACGGTCAGGATGGACATAGCGATTGATCCGCACAAAATGAGCAAATCGAACAAATTTTCTTGGGGCGGTTCCAACATCATAGCATAAAGCTGCAATAAACTCGACGGCGCACCCTCGGCCAGTGCAGCCAACATCTTCTCCTCACGCAGGTGCCGAGTCATGCCATGAAGCCAACCTGCCCAGGCCATGATCACAGGCTGGACCTGCGCAAGGTACAGCACGAAGCTCTTGAAACCAGGCTTTGGTTCACCATGCTTGTTCAAGCCTGAGGCCCAGTATTTAGCACTGGTTCCAGGTCGGCACCGTTCCCAGCTCACATATCTGTGGCCAAAAGCTACGCATCCGCTGCCAAGCCAAATCAAGATCATCAGAAGAGCAAACACATACATCTTCTGCTTGCAGTACTTGAAGGTCACGTACACATCTGACAGCATGTCGGCCAGCCAGAGCAAAACCATTTCAGCCACTTCGGTTTTTGCCAATAATCCTTCAACGTGCTCCTCACCTGCAAATTTTCGGACAACAAACTCTGCAACACATCCGCTGCACTTTTTCAACAGAAACAGAGCCAACAGCAGCATTCCAGAGAGCAACAGCTGTGTGCGATGCAGGATTGCCCACTCCATGATCTTCCGGATCTGGCCGGTGAAGCAAGGCCCTGGGGGCGAACCTGCGCAGGTTGCCCAAATCCACCATTTTCGCATGCAAGATGTGGAACTCTTTGCCCAACGGTTCTCGTCGCAACACCACCGCGGCCACAATGGCCAGTGCCAGGCCGAGCAAACCACAGACTTTGAGGGCGAAAGCCCCGGAACCAGCTGGGCAAATGGCAGATCCGCCGTGGATTTCCGGTTCATCGGCCGCCTTGTCGCACAGCTCTTCTCTCACGGCCAGGAGCAGCGGCGTCTCCTCTTCCTCTCCGTCACTCGGTGCTTCGGGCAGCGGTCGGACGCTTTGAACCGACGCCTCCCGAGGCTTGCGCCTCCGCGACAAGCCGCAACCCATGGCCGACACCACAATCGCTTCTACTACTCAAAAGCGAAGGCAAAAAGGCCCACGTTGTACCATGTGATCTCATCTTGCGAAATGCTGCTTCTTGGCACGTGACACATAGCACACTTCCCTCTGGGACATGTTGGAAGGGGTTGAAATGAAATGGAGTGTATGTGGGAATATGAAAGCGGGGCGCGCAGCCCCAAGATGCAGCAAGCAGCTTGTTTCCCTATCAGGCTGATGCTTGAGCCAAAGTCATGGCCATAAGTTTTAAATGAATTCTCATGTACAACATGCTAGTCTATACATGGCAGGTGGTGACTGGAATAGGGTCTGTTTCCTGACACCCCTCCACAGCTGAATCACGTAGTGATTTGGCTGACTTTCAGTGAAACGCTTCAACCACCACACTGTTTACATGGCGTGTAGCCACGTTCAACGGCTAGTGACCTGCGGCAGTTCTGTACATTACCACGGAAAGCTCTCACCATTCCGCAGCTCATGCGATGATACCGTACACCGCCTCCAAGTATAGCCACTAGGTCATCTTGTGGTTCTCTCGCTTCGGCTTTTGGTTTTGGTTTTGCTTTTGGATTCTGTCTTTGTTCCCCTCCATGCCCTGATACTGGCATGGATGTTGAAGAACTTGCGGTGCTCTGCGCAGTGGATGTCTGCGCAGTTCTGTTGTCTGTCCTGATCTCATCTGTTTGAATCATCTTCTCGCAGACTTCTTCTCTCATGAACCTTCTTCTCACGGCTGAAAACAGCCCGTATAGTGCAAGGATGTGGACCACAAAAATATAGAGCACAAAGCTACAGATGCTTGAGTCCTCCTCTTCATCCTCTGGCTGTGCTGCTGCGCAGTTCATCATACACAGCAGGCATGCTACAACAATGCCTCTCCTGCAGAGTGGCATAATTTGAACCAGTTCGCTGATTCTTGGGCCTGTTAGAGACTTCGTGCCCAAATCAGCCCAGTTCGTTGTTGTGCTTTCTTTCCGCACAGCTAGTTCTCTTGCACGGACTTTCTCCTGCAACCATAACTCACGGATGCTAAGGTGTTTGACCTTTCCTGTGCCCGAACGTTGGGCGATGCCTTTCGCTGCTGTCGAGTCGGTCAGCATGACCTGTTTGACTCGATTGAACCCTACACATTGTAAGATGTGCTTGGTCAGCAGTCCGATTGCAGCTCCCCTTGTCAAGGAGTAGTACTCTGCTTCTCCTGATGAAAGTGCAACTGTTGACTGTTTGGCGCATCCACTGTCTAGCAGATGCTCACCAAATCGCTCCATGTGGCAGGACACTGATCTGCGCGTGACTGCATCTGATGCCCAATCAGAATCTGTGTAAACCTGGAACTCTTCAGGTTCTTCTTGTAAGGCGAAAAGCCAAGTCTCCGTCGGAAACTTCAACAAGTAGCGACCAAGTCTTTTGAGTCGCAACATGTGGATTTCACACGGCTTTGCCATTCCGGCAGTGATTTCTGACAACGCGTACTGGATAGAAGGTCTACTGCGTCAACCCCCCTTTAGAATCTAGGTTCTATCCAGTTATAACTAGGCTCACAACTCAGCTAAGATACAATCGTAACTCCATAACTTGTGTTTTAAAGTTATGATACTTATCATCCGATTTTATGATGATTAAGTTGGATTATGTTATTTATGATGTTTACTAAAAATGTCCAACTTTAGCATAACCAACATAAGTCAACATAATTCAACATAAGTCAAGATAAGTTTTCTATACATTTTATTTAGATTGCCAAGCATGGACATTTGATCAGTTAAAGACAAGTGGCAAAAAAAAACGTGCTAATATCTTTTTTAATTTCTTCGTTTGTATTTTCTGTGAAATGATAGGGAAATTGTATTTAACAACTAAAAATGATGCCAATGAAAAAACGCATTCAATATTTAATGTGCTAACCTGAAAATTAAAGCTGTCATAGTATTTTTCAAAAACATGCAAAAACAAATTTGAAATAAATAAGTATTTAAAAACAACAACATTTGTTTTGAAATTAAAGTTCAAAATAATATGTGTTTAGAATTATCTTACAACAAACGTCAATAACAAATTGAACAATTTAGTTTGGAGGAGAAAATTTCATATGTCATGATACGTTTTTTTGAAATAACAAATTGAATTTAGCAAAGAAATATGTTTCATATTTTAAAGGAAAATATTGACATAAACAAAACCCAAAAAAAGCAACAACAAGTACAAAAAGAAGAGCAGGACAATGTAATCACATTGAAACTTAAGCCGCAGATGAAACTATGTTCATGTCCACTAGAGAGCATATATTGCTTGAAGAAGTGTCCAGGTGCTCACTCTACCTTAGATACATGCTACTACAGGGTCCCTTCAACAAGCCACAATTTCTGCAGCATATGCTAGATGACTTCAATATAATTACAACAGCCCCATGCCTGCCAACAAATGCAGTATTCAAAACAAACATACCCTTCTGTTTATTGTTGTTTTTTTAAACTGTAATCACATTAAAGCTTAAGCTACAGATAAAGCTGCGCTCATGTCCACTAGAGAGCATATATTGCTTGAAGAAGTGTCCAGGTGTTCACTCTACCTTAGATAAATGCTACTACAGTGTCCTTTCAACAAAACACAATTTCTGCAGAATATGCTAGATGACTTGAATATAATTACAACAGCCCCATGCCTGCCAACAAATGCAGTATTCAAAACAAACATACCCTTCTGTTTATTGTTGTTTTTTTTAACTGTAATCACATTAAAGCTTAAGCTACAGATAAAGCTGCGCTCATGTCCACTAGAGAGCATATATTGCTTGAAGAAGTGTCCAGGTGCTCACTCAACCTTAGATACATGCTACTACAGGGTCCCTTCAACAAGCCACAATTTCTGCAGCATATGCTAGATGACTTCAACATAATTACAACAGCCCCATGCCTGCCAACAAATGCAGTATTCAAAACAAACATACCCTTCTGTTTATTGTTGTTTTTTAAACTGTAATCACATTAAAGCTTAAGCTACAGATAAAGCTGCGCTCATGTCCACTAGAGAGCATATATTGCTTGAAGAAGTGTCCAGGTGTTCACTCTACCTTAGATAAATGCTACTACAGTGTCCTTTCAACAAAACACAATTTCTGCAGAATATGCTAGATGACTTGAATATAATTACAACAGCCCCATGCCTGCCAACAAATGCAGTATTCAAAACAAACATGCCCTTCTGTTTTTTGTTTTTTTTCAAAACTGTAATCACATTAAAGCTTAAGCTACATATGAAGCTGTGCTCATGTCCACTAGAGAGCATGCATTGCTTGAAGAAGTGTCCAGGTGTTCACTCTACCTTGGATAAATGCTACTACAGTGTCCCTTCAACAAACACAATTTCTGCATAATATGGTAGATGACTTCAACATAATTACAACATCCCAATGCCTGCCAACAAATGCAGTATTCAAAACAAAATATCCTTCTGAATAAGAGCAACGGTGTTTTTGCAGGGACATAATCCAAAGAAAATATGAAGTATTCCTTGAAAAGTTGCACCATGCCCTTTGAAGGAGTGCAATGTGCATTTCCAGATGTCTAACCCTCCTTTCAAAGGAGCAGTACCCCTTTTAGAAGAGTCAATATTTCTGCATGTATATAAAATATTATTGACATAGAGCACCCCTTTCAAAAGTGCAATATGTTTGAAACTGTGAGCACTACCATATGTTCAAAAAATGGTTGATTGAAGATTTAAATATGCACATTCATCAAATTACAATATTTTTCAAGAGGGGGGCTGCCTACACCAAAGGGTGTTATTCCCAAAATATGGTTCGTTGTCTTGGAAAAATATCACATTATGCATTCAGAAAAATGATGTGCAATTGTGACGGACATATCTGACGTGCTTACATGTACCATGTGTTCTGCATTTAAGAAAATATAGTGTGAAAAGGGCATTGCATGTGCAAGAGGGTTCATTTTTGACATAGAAGTAGACTAAGACATGCCCTACTTCAATGGGATGCTCTACCGGGCTCTACCATTGTATAAGAGACATGCACTTGTCTTTCAAAATGTTTGAACATGTGCATACCTAAGGGTTTGAGCCAAGAATGCCATTATCAAAATCAGTTCCACACATGCATTGGCTGCCTATGTTTTTGCATTTGTTCAACACAGTTTTTGAGAAATTACATATCCAGTGGCACCTGCATTTTGCCATAGTTGTTTACATTGTTTGCTAATGGAACCACAGGCCTAAAGCAAATAATAGAATGAGCCAAAAGCAAGTTTGCAACTGGAGAACTGGCAAAGAGCCCCTTCAACAAACCACCATCATGAACCAGAAAACAAGAAACCAAAAAACAAGAAACAAAAAAAACAACAAAATCTGGAAAAATCTGAAAAAAACATATTTTCAGAAAAAATCTGAAAATTCAGATTTTTCAGAAAAAATCTGAAAAATTCAGAAAAAGTCTGAAAATTTCAGAGTTTCATAAAAATTCTGAAAAATTCAGAAAAAATCAGAAAAAGTCTGAAAATTTCAGATTTTCAGAAAAAATCTTTAAATTTAAATATAATACAACATTTTCAGAAAAAATCTGAAAAATTCTGAAAATTTCAGATTTTCAGAAAAAATCTGAAAAAATCAGAAAAAAATCTGAAAATTTCAGATTTTCAGAAACAATCTGAAAAATTCAGAAGAACACCAACATGGGAAAATACGATGGCCAAGCATGTCTGGCCATCGTATTTTCCCATATCGTTTTTTACACGGTGGGAGGCTTAAGAAATCCAACTGCCTGCCAACAAATGCAGTATTCAAAACAAACATACCCTTGGAAGGAAACATGTCATTTTGTAGGGGCATGATATCGCATGAGGGGGGACGTGGGAATAGAAACGCCACACAAATACTAAGTTCATACAGCACTTATGCAGCACCGTTTCACATGGCGCTTATGCAGCACAATTTCATACGGCGCTTCTGCAGCACCCAGACTTTGATGTGGATCATTGCAAGTATAGAATTCCTTACAGGGAAAGGACAAGACTTTGGACAAACTTGGACACTTGGACACCTAGATCACCGTGTAAAAGGGATTTTGCAATGATGGGTGGCAATAGGCATAAAGAAACTGCACAAAGAGCACCTAGTAATAGCAAAAACACTTGGCCTGAAAACTATATACAACATGTTCAAACCATTAGTACAAAAAAATATGAATGCTATGCATACGCAGCTAGTTGCTGCGCCTTGCCACTAAGAATACTGCGCCTTGCCCACCTAGACCACTGTGTAAAAGGGATTGTGCAATGACAGGTGGCAATAGGCATAAAGAAACTGCACAAAGAGCACCTAGTAATAGCAAAGACACTTGGCCTGAAAACTACATACAGGTTACATACACCTTGTTCAAACCATTAGTGCCCCAAAAAAAAATGCTATGCATACTGTGCGCTGTAGCTAGTTGCTGCACCTTGCCACGAGCAATATTGCGCCTTGCCACAAAAAGCGGGTAAATGGGAGGGTTTATGTTATTTTGATTAATTCTGAAAGGCTCCAGACCCAAACTCTGGTTGATCTCGCCGAGGAACTGCTGACAGGAGGGTAAAGAGGTTTGGTGGGTGGTGTGTGTGTGTGTGCATATGTAGGGTTCTTACTATTTCTTAAGTCTATAAGTCTATATCAAAAAATATGTTTATCAACTCATAAAAAATATCTATCAAATAAATGTAAATTAATATATATATATATCTAAAAAGGAGGAGAAGGCCTGAAGGTGCGAAGCACTGAGCAATATTTATATCAATCTTGTTTGATTAACTGTGACCTTGGTGATCAACCGACCCCCATTGGGGGTGTGCGTCAGCACTTTTTGTAACTGACATCCTGACAACAGGGAGGTGCATAAAGAAAAATGATATTAACAATTGTTGAGCGTGTTCTCATAAAACAGGGTACGAAAAAATCTTGGGAGTGTTCCCACATAAATTGGTTGGATATGAGAAAATCTAAATGGGACTATTTATACAACAATGGGGGTACAATAGGGTTCGTTGTGATTAAATGGTGGTTTTGCTTACTGTACCGCCAATTTACATGTATTTACCCAAGACATCATGGATTATGCCCGTTAAATATTTCTGTCCGAGGTCTTCCCATCAAAACGATCAGGTTTCCGGTGATTTCCAAAATTTGAAACATAATATTAAAAAACAAATGCTAAAGGGACAAAAACGCGTTTTCCTGGTCTTTTGTTCCGGGGTCGGCGGCAGGGGCGTTTTTGGTTTTTGGTTTTGTTTAGCCAATGCAGAAAAACCAAACAGAAATTACAGAAATTGCCAATGGTTGCAAAGCAGTGAGAGAACCACGGCACATGTGCAGTGTCAGTGGTTATAGAATGCAATGAAAACCCGCACTCCCAGGGTGTACCCTTCTGAAAAAATATGATGTTAATTTTCTAATATTGAAATTTGAAAAACTATATATTATATCTGAAAATATTGAATACAATATAATGTATTTGGAAAGAAATGACATGTCAAAATACGTTTCTAATATGTAAAATATTAAAAACCTAACGTTGAATATGTGTTTAAATATTGAATTTTCATGTTGATTATGGATTTATGAAAAATATTGTAATTGTAACATGTTTTTAAACTGAATGTAACATGTTCATTCTTGAGGCAAACTAATATTGTCTAATAAAAACAAACAAGAAACAATACAATTCCAATAATTCAAAAGCAAAACATTTCAGGGCACACTGTTTGATTGCTCTGTCAATTACCTGCGGCATGTAGAAATTGCTTGCCTCTAGATGCTCAAGTTCGGGACACAAACATAACTCAAGTTAACTCAAGTTAACTCAAGTAGACTCCTGTTATTTTTTTATATCTAGCTATAACTGCTCTAAGTGGGTTATGGCTGTTACCTAACTTTATCTAACAGGGGGTTGACGCAGTATCCAAGCTCAAGTAAAGAGCTGTCCCTGCAAGATGTCTGAATCTTGAGGCTTCCGCTGCGTCTAGCGGCTTATCGCTGGTTCTGCAGCCAGCACCTGTCAGTTTTGAGCTCGGAGTGTCAACTCCTTTTGCTCCTTCTAGCCCAAGCTCTTTTGTCAAAAGCTTGACGTATTTGCGATCTGCTTCCCAAGTGAACCCTTCTTTTGTCCACCTGATTGCCCTGCGCAGATGGTCTCCTTCCAGGCACTGACCTCCGTGCTCAGGATTGCCGATTCGCGGCAACACTTTGATTTCAAAATGTTGCAGCATGAACTCATCCAATTTGTCGAGATCTTCCGCTCGGCCTTCGGCCAGAAAGTCGTCCCCATGACAACTCATTGTGACTTGCCACTCCTTGTGATAAAACACTCCGGGGACTCCTGGCACATTGCTGAATCCGCCTTTCCTGGTCACAGTTCCGTCTACAAACTCGGACCATTGGCGACTCGCTTCGCGAGTTCCATTCCTTGCCTTGTTGAGATACCATAGGTGTCTTTGATCGTTGAGATCATCCGGCGGTACCACGGCGATTTTGCCGGTGGATGTGGCATGGAAGAATGCCACACTGACGTCGTAACGTCCGATCAGCTTGTCGTGCTGATGTTGTCCTTTGCGTTTGGTTGCCGCACAGGACAAAATCATCCTGTGAGCTTTCAGCGGTGGGGTTCAAGAGTGTACGTCCTCTCTAGGGCTTGTGTTCACCTCCTGGGCTACACATCTGGACCTCACACCTCTTGGATCTCCGTCGATGGTTTTCCATCCGTCGATCCAGCGACTGCGGACTATCTTCAATCCACGTCGTCTGGCCTCCTCCCACGTAATGTCAGTTTTGACGTTGTGCTCGATCATCTTGTCTAGCTCTCTGCCCCTATAGCGGTCTTGACCTTTTCAAGAGGCAGCGCTTCGCCTGATCTTTCGTCAAAAGCTGGTGTCACATTTCCCCACTCTGGGTATCCGGCGAGGAGGGAATCCTCAAAAATTGCTGCGAGTGGCACGTCATGGAGTGTAGGCAAAGTGCCTTTCTCTTCTGCATGCGTGCTTTCGTCTTGCTGTAGCAGCAATGTTGAGATGTCTTCTGCGTCTTGCAGCTCTTGGACACTGACCTCAAGGTCTCGTTTGCTTCCCTTTGGATCTGGTGCCTTCAGCCTCTTTTGGGCTTCTTGTGTGCCTTCTGTGGGTCTTTTGGCACTTGCTGAAGCTGCGGTGCTTCCCGCAGGATCAGCTGAGGATGCGGGTCTTCCCGCGATCCTTGGTGCGATTGAGAGTGCGGAGTCTCCCGCAACTCCCTGAGGCGCGGCGGTTCCCGCTGCCTCTCGCTTGTCGCGATACAATGACGAGGAATTGTCGGCCGCTGGCGCTTCCAAGTCTTCAACTTGCGCGCTGGCACTTCCTTCGCCTTGTTGTGCCTTCGCTCGCTCTTCGGCGATGATCTTTTCGAATCTTGCTCGGCATGTTGCATTGTGTGGCTTTGGGTTGTCGTCTGAGCTGTGACAGCCTGGGCATCCTTCTGTGGATCCATGGCGAATCTGCCGTTCCACTGTGATGTACACTCCTCGGGCGCGTCCGCTTGGTGTTCCTGGCGCTGCAATCCTTGGTGTGCCTGGGGCTCCTGGCATCAAGGTTGGCTCGCCTTTGGGTTGCCACGGAACGCCCTTGAGAGCCTCGAATCTTTTCAGCTCCCATCGTCGCCCTTCTGGCCTGCGCCATGCACTTCTGCAGCGACGGATGCCGTCTGCTGTTCCGACATAGTGTTCGTCGGATTGCAGGGATTTTCCAACCCAAATGCCAATGGCGCTCTGAGCGTCCAGCTTGCCTTTGGCGTCTTGCGCAAGTTTGTAGTGCACAGTTTCACATGGCTCTACAACTTCACCTTTGTATTCGCGACCTTTGAGTCGTTCATATGGGGTTTCCCCATCTGACTTCACCAGGAATCTGGTCAATTGCCATGCTGAATGGCGTACAAGCCACGGGTATGAAACACTGGAAACTTTCAGCTTGAAGTCCTTGTACCCTGATTCAAGTGCGTTCACGTTTGTGCGCACCTGTCGCGAGAGCTCCAGTACCGCCCTTTCAGCGGCCCCATTGGACGCGTGAGATTCACGTGGCGCAGTTTGGTGTTGCACCTCTTTGCCATACTTCACGGCTGATGCCTCTGCAAGTGCTTTGATGCTGTGTTCGGCATCTGTTTGCAGGATGGCTTTCTGTCTACCACAAAACTTCAAAGCTTCTACTACCACATTGGCGGCGTGATCACTCACTCCCTTTTGCACAACACTGCTGAAAACGCAGCCTGTTCTTTCGTCAGTGACTACCAAAACGGGCATGACTCCTTCTGCTTCTTCTGTTGGCTCTTTCAACTCAGCCACCGTTGTCTCTTCAGACTTGGTGTTGTCAAGAACTCTGCCCAAAAAGCAATAGTCCATTGAAACTCTGGGGACTTCCTTGTCGTCTCCTGGAGTTCTTCTACGGTGACTATCCTCACGAATTTTTCCAGCCATACAAAACTCACACCAATTTCTAAAATGAAGGTGTGTAATCATGTGCTTGTCATACTCGGCTTTGGTGACCGTATCTGGGATTTTCTTGGCTCTTACTGGCCTTGCTGGTTCAGATGGTTCTGCAGGCGGTTCCCCAAGTTCAGGGAGAGGGGGTTCAACTTGTTGGGGGTCCTCTACTTCCATTTCCCCAACTGCACCCGGTTCTCGCGCCTCTTCCTCCAACGCTTCCGCTGGAACAGCTTTCTTGGCAGGTCTGATGGCTGCCATCACTTCCTGGCCGGTGGGGCTTCCCACACAGCTGGCGGTGCTACCCGCACTTTGGGATGCGGCATTACCCGCTACCCCTCCAGGGCTTTTATCTACCATGGTTGCTAAGGGCTTGTCATCATGACCAGTTGAACCCTCTTCAAGTGAAACCGGCAACCAATAAACGCCCCTTTTCTTTACCAACCCAAGTTTGTTGGGGGTACAGGGTTGGTGGTGTCCGGCTCGTCGTCCTCTTCAATCACCTTCTTCTTAGCTTTCTTGGTCTTTGGAACGTGGTACTTCTGCAATAGCGGTGTCAACTCAGGCTTGACAGGGACAAAGGTCAACCTCTTGAGCCTTTTGTTGGCAAACTTTGCAGCTTCTGGTCTGTTCCTTTTGGTACGCTCGTCACAACTCGAGCACTCCTCACTCCTTGTCAGCTGAACTCGTTGGGCAAACCTCCTTTGATGCCAGACTCCTCTTGCTGCTTGGATCGCCTTGGCACCCTCGGCGTAGTTCTCACGAACCTGCCTTCTATGTTGTTCCCGTCTTGGAGCTGACCTGAGTTTGGCACCTGTCCCGGCCCTTGTAACTGACCTGAGTCTAAGGGGCGGTGCTTCCCGCTCCCTTAGGTTGATGAGGGTGACACCCAGGCGTTTCACTCGTACACCCCCTTCTTCTCTGACCCTCTTTCTGGGAGTCCTTCTTACTCTTGGCTTCGGGCCGGTTGTGTCCTCTGCGACAACCGTCCTAGTGGGGGCTTCCCGAGATGAACTGGCTCCCCCTACCAGTTCGGGATAACTCGTCTCGACCCGCTCCTGTTGGGCGAGCCTCCTTCTTTCTTGGCCCCTTTGTTGCCGGGCCTCAGTGCGCTCTGCCGAGTGCTTCCCACGCTTGTTCGGCTTCTTCTTAGGAGCCGTCTTGCCAGCGCGGGTCTGCCCGCAACTGGCTGTGGCGCGGGGCTAGCCCGCAGCCACTTGTTGGTGCGGGGCTGACCCGCAACCAACCGCTGGCGCGGGGCAATCCGCAGCCAGCAGCACCTGCGGGTCTAACCGCAGAGTGCTAAGCCCGAAGGCTCCGCTACCATGAAAGCGGGGCGCACAGCCCCAAGATGCAGCAAGCAGCTTGTTTTCCTATCACGCTGATGCTTGAGCCAAAGTCATGGCCATAAGTTTTAAATGAATTCTCATGTACAACATGCTAGTCTATACATGGCAGGTGGTGACTGGAATAGGGTCTGTTTCCTGACAGAATGTGTTAGCATGTTGCTTTGAATCGCTCAAAAACCCTCTGCAAGCCAGAATTTCAGCCAGGCCACAATTTGGACACCTGCTGAGTCCAGTTTCTTCCTTGTCTCAATACAACTGACGCCAGAAACCTGCAGTTTAAAAGGGAAAAATTGCTTCATACCAGGACGCAACTGAGGACCGCGCTATGCAAAATGGCGCGGTGCCAAGGCGCTCTTTCGTCCGCATGGCGGCGCTTCTGTGTCGGGCAACATATTTTTCTGCCTCATGGGTCAGTTCTGGACGTCGAAAGGATGACAAGAATGACAAGTTAGATGTTTTAGATGTTCCTTACATCAACTTTTGCATCAGAATCATGACAGCCGAGACCTGTCAGCAAGTGCGGGGCAAAAGGGTTTGTCAAGATCAAAATTCTTGGAACTGCATGGAACTCTTGCGCAGCAAATGCGCAATGTACTATATACTTCACATTTTTCATGAAAATGGAAAAGGATGAAAAAGGCATGTTACGGCAACCTTGAAAACACCCAAAAAAATCAATCAGCTCGAACTGTGCTTCGCAAAGAAAACGCGCGCGATGTTTCGACTGGCAACTGGAATGATTCTTGAAGGCTGGGATGAGGTGATGTCATGAACAAACCATTGTCATAGCGAGCAGAGCTGCGTTCTGAAATCTGCGGAAGATACCTTTGAAAAGATAGAGCAGCAAAAATATCCAAAATCAGAGTTCCGCACAGCAGGAAAAAGTGGCACCAGATTCACCACCGTATGCAATGCTCAGGAGACTCAGGCTCTGTCGCGAAGTCAAGTCTTGAAGTGTAGCTGTGACCTTGGCAGCGATAAATCAAACTCCGAAGCGTGGAAGGCGAATTCCATGACAGTGTGACAGTGTGACAGTTCAGGGCAACTGTGACTGTGACAACCAGCTAGGTTCCCCATCTTCCGACCTACAGATGGCTACTTTTGTTCAAGCGCACTGATTGCCAGGGTTCGAAGTACGAACAGTAGAAGAACCAAACAACATCAAACAACTGAACCAAACAACTGGGAGTTTTGATCTTTGGCCCTCGCCCAAGAATGGTTCGTTCGATTTACAAATCAGATTCCCCAAAACGCCGAAGCCGACATCTGCTCACAGCACCAGAGATGAGGTCCCCCAAATCCCTCCACCAGCCAAGCATGTTTTGAAGCAATTATACTTGGCCACGAGTTCTTGATCTGAAAGGATTTTCATAAATCCTTCCAGTGTTAACATCGCTGCATGATCTGCATGCTGACATTCGGGCTAACTGGCCTAACTTATTGACATCAGATGCTGCAAGGCGATTGAAATCTCAAAGGTTATTTGCATCTCTGCACCATCTGGTGCATATGTTCGAAGGAAGTTTAGAAGTGAAACTTCCGACAATATGGACAGTTGAAAAGCAGAGGTGGGAAGAGTCAGAAGAGAAAAGATCAGAAGAGAGAAGATCAGAAGAGAAAAAGTCAGAAGAAAGAAGATGCAGATGCGCGAAAAGGTAGGAAAGTCGCGAAACACTGTTTTTTTCCACTGATTTGTGGCTCCGGAGGGTCGAAAAGTAGGCTCGCTAAAGCGGCGGGTGCGGAGCCAGCTGGCCAGATGAGACATGAAAAAGTGCACGCCGTTGTGGCGCGAAGCACATTTCCAAGTCAAAATGTACAAAACACACCATGCTCGGACCACTTTTGGAAGTTGAGATGTCGAAAAAGTGCACGCCGTTGTGGCGCGAAGCACATTCCAAGTCAAAATGTACAAAACACACCATCGGACCACTTTTGGAAGTTGAGATGTCGAAAAAGTGCACGCCGTTGTGGCGCGAAGCACATTTCCAAGTCAAAATGTACAAAACACACCATCGGACCACTTTTGGAAGTTGAGATGTTGAAAAAGTGCACGCCGTTGTGGCGCGAAGCACATTTCCAAGTCAAAATGTACAAACACTACATGTTCGCGCCACTTTTGGAGGTTCAGATGTCGAAAAAGTGCACGCCGTTGTGGCGCGAAGCACATTTCCAAGTCAAAATGTTAAAAAAACTAGGGGTTCGGACCACTTTTGGAGGTTCAGATGTCGTTTCGCTTCACTACACTACATTACACTACACTCCACTACACTACGCTCCACTACACTACACTACATTACACAACACTACAACTACAACTACGCAATTACACTCCACTACACTCCACTACACTAAATTACACTACACTACACTACATTACACTACACTACACTCCACTACACTACATTACACTACACTGCACTACCTTCCACTACACTTCACTACATTACACTACACTCCACTACACTACAACGACAACTACAACTACACAACTACACTCCACTACAATACACTCCACTACACTCCACTACACTAAATTACACTACACTACATTACACTACACTACACTCCACTACACTACACTACCTTCCGCTACACTTCACTACATTACACTACACTACACTCCACTACACTACAACTACAACTACAACTACGACTACACTACTACACTCCACTACACTCCACTACACGAAATTACACTACACTACACTACATTACACTACACTACACTACATTCCACTACACTCCACTACACTACACTATCTAACACTACACTACATTACACTGAATGACACTGATGTTCACTCATGGAGGTACAGCTGAAACTGTGGAAATCAAATAAATGTGCCACATTGCCAACTTGCAACTCATTGTTGCAGGTGCCATTTCGTTTTGGCTGCTTGAATGTGCAGGAGCAAAGATTTCCAAGTATTGGTTCTCGTTTACGTGTTTGATGCCATGGTTTCGATCTTCCTTGCTTTGATTTTTGGACGCGCTTTGCTCCTTCATTATTGCACGCATGAGGGTAGGTCTCAGCACTCAGTTGCGGACATGCGGGTGCATTGCTCAATTTTGGTGACAACTTGTCCTTGGAAGATTTGCCCATACAACGCAAACATGCAAAGGCATTTTTCCCTTCAAACGTACCTTTTTTTGCTGAGGGCCGTCCGGACGGCGTCCGAAAGTACGGAAAAATGCGTCCAGAGTACGGAAATATCCGTCCAGTTTGGACCCGTCCGAACCAAAAGGACCTTTTTTTCAAAAAACGCACCTTTTTTTCACGTCCGTCCGTCCATCCGTCAAAACTGTTTCAGCAGCTTGCGCCACAAGATCAGGGCGAGTGGATGTGCTCAAATCCCGTGTATGTTCGGCATAAGTGTCGCAATGTGCAAATGTTTGCCCCCGCAGCTCATTATAAAAAGCAGGCGAAGGTTTTATATTTCGACACGAATTGTGGATCCAAAGCTGTTCAGCCATGAAGTTTTAGTTATGCACCTGGGTCTGAATGATGTGTGAGGGTGCCTGATCCAACATCAGACAGGACAAGCACAAAACGCTCACATGATTTAGCTTAGTACTGCTGAGTGTATATAGCCAGCACCTGCTTGGAAGACAAAAGGCCTTTTTTGCATGAAAAGACCTCAAAAAGTATCAAACGTACCCAAAAAAGATGTGTTTTGCAAACGACCCCAAAAACGAAGGGTAGTGGAGACTCCAGGCAACCCACAAAAACATGTTTCAGGTGTCTTTCATTGGCGTTTGCAGTATTTTTGTTTGTTTTCGAGGTTTTGGAAAAGCTTTGCAGGGTGTTTTGGGTCCGGTATCACAAAACTATCGAGCACCGCCGGATGTGTTGCGGCAAGGTCCAGGACGTGATGAAAACTTGAGTTGCTATGGTTTGAGACAGAGAAAGTTGAGATGCCATTCGACTTAGAAAATGGATGAAAATTGGATCACAGATGATCACAGTGAGATTTCTGGATACCGTTTTGTTGCAGTGCCATGTAAACTCTGGGACATCAATTGTAGCCAGCTATGCCCAGAAAGTGTCGTACAAAGCCTTGTTCAGCTTACATCGGCGCATTTCCATACAAGGGAAGTGATGAGAGGTGCCATCGATTGCCATACAGCTACCAGGTATGCTACAGACCGCCACGAAAGGTGAAGGCCTCCCGGCCACTGGATTCAAAAGATTCTGCCAGAAGTGGGATCTTGAATCTTCAATCCTGCACTGATTTGAAGAGAAACCCTTTCCAAATCTTGAATCTGGAATCCTAGATTCGAGAGGGAAAAAGTGCTTGGGGAGATCTTGAATCTTGAATCCACTGGGACTTTAAGGTGACTTTAAAGTTCATGGATTACAAGAATTACTCCAAGGATGGGAGTGAAACATGAAAGTAATCTATGAAGTCTCTGGGTGACAGAAACTGCTCTAAGTATGGGAGTGGGCATATTAAATCATATAATATATGACCTTTGTATACACTATGTAATTACATATATATATATACAATTATATACACAATTATATATATATATATACAATATATAATATACGTGTATCGTGTGCATGTGTATGCTGTATATATATATATATATAGGATACCCCCCTTCTACTAAGTCTTTCTCCCCGAAAACGCAACACCGAAATGCCAAAGGGACCACAGCAAGTTGCCACTGCTCGGCCTTGCCAACCTTGGCCACGTTCAGCAGTCCCAGTGGAACCATGGTATCTGGGCTTGGGATATAATTGGGATATAACTCACCAACCATATATGGTGCATATATATACACGTATATATATATATATATGCCTGAGAATCAGGGTATATATAATATGATTTTTGGATGTGTCTGAAAACAGTATACCTCCAAATGGCTATTTATGAATACGTATACGGATAATGATTTTTTCAACGAATGGATTTAGCCGTACCCCATTTTCAGACTAACCCATATAGTAACCTCCAAAAAGGTATAACAGTAAAATATAGTAAAATCCTACTAAAATGGTGATTATTACGTTTCTATCTTTTTGGATCTTTTTGGTTACTATAATACTCATACAATTAGAGTAATAGCAATAACTTGGACAATACTGGCAATAGTAGCAATAACTTGGAATACGTAGTTCAAATCGTGATTAAAACAATAGGATGATAGCAATAACAATAACTTGTACATAGCCTTCACCCACGTTGTCAGTGACCCTTTTTTCTACGATCCTGTTCTGAAGAGTAGCGGTTTCCAATCAACCTTCATCGCCCACTGTTGGTGGGTGGAGGCCATGTCAAAAATAATAGCTAAGAAGTAGTGATAATGAAAATGGCAATAACCATAGTAATATATTATCATGATATTATCATGATAATACCGTACCTATTGTAATACACTGGAGATGGAAGAGTACTTACAATAATCATGATGTATACTGTATAATAAGTATCATGAGCGTCATAGAAATAAACACATGTCCAAATTAGAAATCAGGTCTATGGACGCTTTTCCTTTCCACTCATTACCAACCAAGCTGCATTTTTCCGAAACGCTGGTAGAACCAGACAATCACTCGCCAATGCGGGGGATTTCACTGCCGGCATCCCCTCTTCCCTGCTGCCAGGCGAAAATCTGTCTGTGATCGCTCTGGATTTTTCAAGAAAGGCAAGGTTGAACATCCTCCAATTTTCAGACCAAAATATCATACTGTTGAAATTGCATATCCACATTATTCCATCATATTACATCATATCTAAATCCCCATTATGGTTGGTTGTAAACCACCATGTTTTGTTAAGATCCCTATATCACTTACCAGGCTTAAAAACCTTACCGTTGAAGCGAGGAGCCACATTGATCAAGGCATTGTAGATGATCAGATTGCAAACAATCTTTTGTGCCTGGCGGAGCCAAAACTGTGGCGGAAGAGTTTGCCAAGTTGGTGAACAAATAAGTCCAATGGTTGTTTTTTTTGGTATTTCTGGTGAATTGCTAGTGAATGGTATTTCTAGTGAATTGCTGGTATCACTCGTTGTTGGGTATTATATCATTTTCTATAGGACTAGTGCATGGGGGTAATAACTAGGAGTTATAAACAAACTTTTACAACTGGGGCAAAACAACAAGAATAGAACCATGATTTTGACCTATACCTGTCTCTGTTTTTTGGGCAAAAATCCACCCGCTTTGAGGATGTCTTGGTTACCGCTTGGTTGGTGATTGAACCAATAAATGGTTCTGAAATATTCAGAATCTTAGCTGTAATTGGGATGTAGAAACGAATCGATTGATTTGAAGACATCATTTTTGGCCTCAGACACCGCGAAACTCCATTGACATATGCGCACAAAGGGGAAACCCAAAGACTCTTTGGTACCTTAGGGTTCATGTTTGCACTTGGACATTTCCATGAGCAAAATGACAACTTCAAGGTGTGTGCTGCAAATGGTCGATCAACAATTGGCCACACTTTCTGGTGTTTCTGGTGTCATACAAACGGCGCAATCCTGACAAGCTCATGCGTAACTTAACGCAAATCTTGATTGTTTGCCTAGATGATGGCTGGAGGGTAGCTGGGTGGAAGCATCCAGGATTTGTTGACAAGGACAATATAAGATAATTTATTTCGATATTCATCGATATTTATATAACAACCCCCAAACCCTGAACTATTTGGGTCCGAAAAGCTTAGGGTGAAAATCGGCCAAAGAGATCTCCTTGTTACTAATATACGTTTATTGCTTGTATCTTTTGGGTCAAATATATATATATATATATATATTATATGATTATATATCATTATATGTAGTCTATATGTAATCTAAACATATCTAACCTGGCATCCCAAGTTGCCAAGCATTCATAGTTTACTCAAGAGCCATAGTCCATAATCTGCAGGCCCGGCCTTCAATTTTGATCCCGTCAGGTCCGTCAGGTCCGTCACGTCCCCTGCCCGCAGCCATCCGCAGACACCTCCATTTCAGCCATCAGCGAGAAAGCCATGTGCCACGGCAGACTCGTGCCTGCCATCACAGCCATCATGGCACCTAGCGCTTCGAGGTCATTGGACCCATTGGATCAGGAAAAACCGGCAGATTGGATGCCTCCAAAATGACGGAAACGTATCCCGGTAGATGAAAAAATCATTCACCGACCTGAAGTATCAGGACACCACTGGGGATAGTTGCCCCTACCAATCACCATTCCAGCGACTGAGGACAGTGAGGTCGTTATAATTCGACATGTTTTCCTAAGTACGGGTGTGTCTGAGAATCGGGTTTTCCCCAAAAAAAACTGCATTCAATGGGAAAATTATGACTAATCACATTTCACAGGTACTCTATTTTTTCAGACACCTTGAATGGCCATGGCGAACCAACATGGGCTACCTACAGCGGGCCAGCCATTTGGCCCAAGATTGGAGTGAAGAGGTTGGTTGCCAATTCAGCATGGCTCGATTGAAGGCTGTTGGCATTCATTTGAACTCTGGGTGTTTTTCAGATTGCATTATTAAATCATTATTGTGGACTATCTAGATCAAATTTCACTTACCTCATCTTTCGTCGATCGTCACAGGATGTCCACCTAGACATGGTTTACCTTGGAATCTCACAGCCTGAACGTGCCTGCAAGGCATGGAGACCTCTGGGAACACAAACCACATTGAAGTGGCTTACAAACATGGAAAGGTTAGTATCACAGGGTCGGTTTACGGATTTCCAGGGAGTCTTTCCATGTGTGTTTTCCATCAAGAGAAAGATTCCCCAGAATTACTAGCATAAAAAAATGGTTTCATACCAAATCATCTTACATATATAATGGAGTACAATGGTATACTCCAAAGTTTTATAGCAACATGTGCACATGATGCCAGCATTTTTGCTGGTTAAATCCTACCACCAGGACCCACACCCCATGGCACCATAAGTGACCACCGTGGCCACACCCAGTTCTGTAATACGCTGAAAACAGCTGAGACTTTGATGCCAGTCGCTGCCTGGGAAACGTCATGCTGGGCCGAAGCACCCAGCCAGCCATGATCGGGGAACATATTATAATATAATTATATATATATACATATATATATATATTATATATTATATATATATAATATTTATATATATATATATTATCACAACCAAATGGCTTGACATATCTTGACATACCTAGAAATGAACTGGTAGATGTATACTATATTATCATTATTTTTAGTAATTAGTACTATTATGATATTATATATATATACCGATTAAATCCGACTCATAATTTCAATTTCAAGCAATGATTCTGGGAACCATTGAATCTCTTCCGCGAATGATCTTTAGGTTCTGTTTTCTGTTCAGCAATCTGGAGCATTTCGAGGACCAAAACATGGTGATCCAATTTGGCGGCTGTATAATCATTCAGCTCAAAAGCCCACTGGACCCCAACTCGCAAAGACCAGTCCAAACAAGTATGCAAGGTGTATGGTCAGTATACGTAGTACTGGCGCGTACTTGCCAGTGCTAGTACATTAAATGTCCATACCTTGACTCACCTGAGCCGAGTAGTCACGCTTAAACAAATAGGGTGGCAACATGTTTGAGGGTGAACAGTAGGTGTTACCTTATCCTTATGTAATCTTTGCTTGTGATGTTTCTTCACATTTTGCTCATTTCAAACAGGTCTTCTTTACGCTCTAGGCATATGGTTGACAGCACTGAGATCCTTTTCAAACTGAGCAGCTCTTGCCACAAGCACTGATGATGGAGTTGTAGGAGATGACTGCTTGGGTGCCTCAGTTGACCACCAAAATCATCGATCCATGGCACGCCAGGCCCAACTCCCTATGTGGACAAGGGACACACCACCGAATCCCCCACGGGTCGGAACACGAGAATCGCTGTTAAAACATCTTATGTGTTTGTAATCATTGCTGCATGTATATATAATGATATTATATATAATATAATGATATTATATATAATATAATGATATTATATATATAATATAATTTAATGATATTATATATAATATAATGATATTATATATATATATATATATACGTATATTCGTAGCCACTATATATACAATAGATTACAATAGTTTGGGAAGACCCATGTTGGGAACACATTGGCTACCAAAGCACTGGTCGCTTCCAGCAGCATGGCAAGCAGCAGGGCCTGTTGCCATTGGAAGGCCTTGCAGCAACAGGTCACTGTCTGGACCATGGCCACTTGGGAGGCCTGCGCCGAAGAGGATGATGAGGTGGACAGTAAGTGGCAAGTTGGAGACACATGTGACGGATGGTGACATGGATTTGTAGTGATTGTCTGGAATCTGTTGGAACCTTTTTTTTTGAGTTCCCACCTGCCAATTGAGAGCATGGTCACATCGGGGTAGTCAATACCATTGGCATCCATTGGCTATACCATGCTATACCCAGTAGAGGGACAGCCATGACTCATGACACAACATGATCTTGCCGGGAGTGTCAGGACATGAGTTGGGGGCCACATGTCTCAGTTGATCCAGAGGTTCAGAACGAACCATTCGCAAATTGAGAGCTTCCCAGTGAAGTCCAGCCTGCATGCCGACGGTCTTGAAGATATCCTCAGGTCTTGGTGGTTCAGGAAGTGTCAGAAATGGCTTTTGAAGCCCTGGATGTCTTTGTTCTCTGGAAAAAGTGCTATCCTATGACTCCCACCCCTGGATCAGTTGGATGTGCCCTCAAGTCGTAGCTGTTAAATAACTGGCAACAACCCACTTGGAACATGGGATTCCCACAATTTAACAGCTCATTTGGGACACTCCCTACGGTAGGCAATGTGATAAACCAAGTAATAATCCACAATACTACCATGGTATTGGTTTATCACACTACCTACCGTATGGTAAAAATCATGGTAATAATACATGGTAATAGGTACATTGTATTTGGTAAAAATCATACCCAAATGGTCGGTTGATGATTGGATTCACCACATTCAATCAGCTGCGGTGGAGCTTCCCGGGGGGGTCGCATCAATTTTCGTTGTGCCTTGAAGAATTGGGTATCAAAATGATTCAAAATGTTACTTCCTTTGCTTATTTTTGTGGTTATTCCTTGCGGAACCTGTATATACAGTATACATGTATATATAATCCTATTCACCCTGGTTGAAATATATAACAGCCACTGACCCGGAGTATCAGCCAAGTACTATCCCAGCTCTGTACCTAAAATCATCCCCATGATTCCCCATGTGTGTTGGGAAATGCTCAGACCACTTTCTGGTGGGACTGGAGTATGGGATTTCCAGAACTCTCCAAGTTGGATCTTAGTTCAATTCCTATATCGGTGCAGGGATGCCCCTATGAATGGCATTCTTTTGCTCCCAGAAAACATAGCAAAATCAATGTGGTCAAAATACGCTCAAACCCAAGATTGCCCATCACAACTTGGTGTGTCCTTTTTGGTTGGCTTCCAATTCCAATGGATTATCATCACTTTCCCCATTTCAATGGCCATTTGGCCATTTGGGTATACCCCATCAGACATAGCCAACTCTTGTCCAGGAGTCTTGAAGCTGCTGTACAGCGTCCTGCCACCTGACATCACTCGACATGGCGCTGCAGCAACGGTGAACCGCGCGATATGGCGTTGGAACGTGTGCCAAAGGCACTTACATGATTCACGATATGTCTGATATGCACTTATTGCAATAAGACAATTTAAATGACCATATATAATTATATATATATGTATATATATATGTATATATATATGTATATATATATATATGTACATGATTATACATATATCCATGGGATTCTTTTCTATATATTCATGACATGTATGACTTCAACACACGTGATGTCATGGGTCTAGTGATTGCGATTGAGCCGAGCCAAGAGCAGTTGCGTTCAGCATCTCCAACAAATGGGGGATAACGGGGGATACCCCAAGTCACCATGGCTTTCAATACTTAGATGGTCTGACTTGGATGATTTGGGAGTATTCCCATTTTAGGAAACCTCCATTTGTAACCCTATGTTCTAGTCGATTCGCAAAGTCCTCCTCCACCTCATCCCAATCAACGCATTCTTCGAATTCCTCCTGTGGCAAAAAGAAACCAGAATCTGGACCACTGAGTGGACAGAACCTGGAGATGATGTGTGAATTTTGCACTTCCTGAGATTGGATTTCTGCGGACTCTGTTCAGATAACACATCCTCCAAAACACTGATTAAAAACAGAAAAACCTGGGGCGGGGAGGATCATATTTTTCCATATTTTCCTATTGGAACTGCAATTTTGGGATATAGCCCATGGTACCAAACAGACCCAATGGAACATGGTGTGAACTCGAGGGTGCAAAAATGGTGGGGGACATTCCAACCTATCGCAAATGAGTTTGGTTCACCAACTTGAATGAAGTGGTTCGTGGTTTCAACGGTTTCAACCCATATTGGACAATTTGGACCATCAAACACATAGAGTTGAGCACAAACGTGCTTGAAACCACAAGGATTTGCATATCAGTCAGTAAGTGGCTGATAACCATGTTACAACCCAGTTAGATTAATTAGTGAGATATACTAAAGTTATACGTGGGTTATTATGGTTTGTTAAATGAATTTAAATGATATCATATAAGTGTTACTGAACACACCTGCGATTTCTGGGATGGTTTCTGCAACATGATGGCCATGAGGCCATAGAAGAAACAACAAGACTTCCATAGACTTCGATGGAGCACTGGGATTCAAAATAAGGCTCAAAGGTGACCCTATCCAACTATCATTGATCAAAACCACATGAAATCACGGGTTTGTTGCCAAGATAAATCAGGATGGGCCTGCCGGCGTGTCTTGTGGATGTTCTTGCGATACATTTTGTGATAACTTTAGCTTCACCTATAGATTGCTTCTGCACGGATTTTGCTTTGCTTGCGTTGCCCTGGCTGGGCATAGCCTTTCGGTTGAGGCTTGCTACACCTTCGGTTGAATCCCAGTTCCACAGTATCTCCTGGCTCATTTTGTGTTATAATTCTACTTTTTTTTCTTCTTCAGTTTCTTCTTGAAATAGATCTCTAGTTTTAATTTGTTCACTGAATTCTATTTCCAACTAGAGTTATAGTTTGATCTTGTCCTAGTTTGAATTCGAGTTCTAGTCCTAGCTACAGCACTACCTTGCTCCTACTCAAACTTTAGATTTTAGCCTAGCCCTAGCTTCAGCAATGGTTTAATCTTGTTCTAGCTGTAGGTTGAAATCTACTTCTAGTTCTAGCTAATAGCTGTAGGTTGAAACCTACTCGTGCCTATGGCTTTAGGTTTAGGTTGAGATCTAGTTGTAGATATTGCTAATGCTTTATGTTGAAACCTACTTGTACCATAACATCCTATAACTATAGGTTTAGGTTGAGGTCCTGTAGCTAATGCCCTAACTATACCTGAAATCATCTCTTCAACGGATTTTTGCTTCGGCTGCCCTCCAGCCCCATAGTCTAGTATGGTCTAGTATAGTCTAGTACGGTCTAGTATATATATATATATTAATATATATTTATGGCGGTTGATCAAAATTCCTTTATCCGGGAAGGGCCATTCTTCGCAAATAAAACTTTTCTCTCGCGAATCTTTCGCAAACTCTATGTTTATCTTTCGCGGAACCCATGTTGAGCAACAACTCCTCTTATGAAAGTTCATTCCTCACCTGCATCACGGAATCCCCTTCACAGGACAAGTTGTTATTGATTAGGTATTTTTTTGGCATGGCTTACTGGGCCACTCCCTTCAAAATGCACGCGCATCAGAGGAACAGCAAACACCAGGGGCCTTGGTGTTTGCCTCTCACAAAGCCTCACTTTTGGAAGCTTGGCTGCTGCATTTGGAGCTTGTTTCTTGAGACTTCAGAAAGCAACGTTAGGTTGTACCAGCGGCAGGTGCAAGGATGTGCCTCAAGACCATGGTATTTGGCTGTGAGGAAGCCTCACCTTCGGAAGTTTGGCTGCTACCTATGAAGGGAAAGGTAAATGCGGTGTACCATTCTCCTGCCGGACCCCGGGCCACTGGGCGGCAGGAGGTGGTAGCCCTTAACAAGCTGCAGTGTATACAGCGATAATGATTCATAATATCAAACTTTCGCGAAACTTTCGCGAATAAACAATTCTCTTTCGCGAACTCGAAAAATAAACTTTCGCGAGAGTTTCCAACACAACATGCGTGGCTTTCGCAATTTAAGCTCCTTACAAGGACCTTTAGATCAACCATCAAATGTATATATAGTTAGTCTAGTATAGTCTATAGTTTCGTCTGGTTTAGTCTCGTCTCGTGTCTTTTCTCAGGCGAAACTAGCACTCACCTTGTTTTACATCATCACATCCTCCTCGTCTCGATGGCCATCGGCATCCTCCTCCTCCTCCTCTTCCTCCTCCTCCTCGTCGTTCTCATCGTCATCACCCTCCTCATCATCATCATCATCGTCATCATCATCATCACCATCATCATCATCAACATCATCAAAGCAACCTTTCACACCAACCAACTTTACACATCCCCTGCTTTGTGCCTGTAGGCCAAAGGCGAGAAAGCCAGCAGAATGCCGAAGGGTCTTAAATATTCCCGCTTGCGCACAACTCGTCAGTTGGAGTCAATTGGAAACTTGGCAAACCTATGCAAATCGTGCGGATATGCAATTCCTCAGTGTATTGCTAGGACTCAGACCATTCATCCAATCATTTTGACCCATCCGCTTAGACAATCTTATATATACTTGCTGGTTGCAAGGGTATGCGACAATGGGTTATGATAGTGCATATATAGTCCATATATAGTCCATATATACATATATATATATATTTATATATATATATCCATATATGGACCAAAACATGACAAAATTAGGTAGATTTTGACATGTAACCCCTTTAGCAATCCTACTATGCTCTTACAGCGTTATCCACAGCCTATCCCATGTGCTCCAGGGACTCCTCTGTCAGCGCAGAATGCCTTAGAAAATCATCGAGCTATGTGTTGGACAATTGAGGTTTGATTCCAGCAGGCCATGGAACTGATGACACCTATAGTGCGATTATAATGGGATTTGGATTAAATGGACTAATGGGATTATAAGTGATTCCTAAATTTCCCACTACTGTTGAGCTCCGTTAAATAGTTCCTCGGAGGAAGTTTACAAGTCAAACTTCCGACAATATGGACAGATGAAAAAGCAGAGGTGGGAAGAGTCAGAGAAGAGAAGAGAAGAGAAGAGAAGGGAAGGGAAGGGAAGAGAAGAGAAGAGAAGAGAAGAGAAGAGAAGAAGAAAGAAGATCAGAAAAGAGAAAGAGCCAAAGAAAGAAGATGCAGATGGGCGAAAACGTAGAAAAGTCGCGAAACACTCTGTTTTTCCAATGTTTTGTGGCGCTAAAGCGGCAGGTGCGGAGCCATCTGGGAGATGAGAGATGAAAAATTGCACGCCGTCGTGGCGCGAAGCACATTTCCAAGTTAAAATGTACAAAGCACGCTAGGGCAGGAGAATTTTTGAAAGTTGAGATGTTCAAAAAGTGCACGCCGTCGTGGCGCGAAGCACATTTCCAAGTCAAAATGCTAAAAGCACCTCAACATCGGAGCACTTTTGGAAGTTGAGATGTCGAGAAAGTGCACTCCGTTGTGGCGTGAAGCACATTTACGAAGTCAAAGTGTGCAAAAGCACACCAGGTGCGGAGCACTTTTGGAAGTTGAGATGTCGAAAAAGTGCACGCCGTTGAGGAGCGAAGCAAATTTCCAAGTCAAAAAATGTTAAAAAACACCACATGGTCGGACCACTTTTGAAGGTTCAGATGTCGCTTTTGCGTGGCAAGCGCAAGGGATTCGGTACCTTGCCAAAAGTGAGCAAAACGTCAAGGTTTTTTGTTGCAGTTCAAAAACACTGGCCGGCGTGGGACATCTGAAGAGGATCTGTAAAGATGCATCTCGCGTGGCAGGCGCAGTAGAAGAGACATGTTTATCAGAGATGTTGGGAGGTCAGGGCGCAGATTTCCTGAGAAGGGTTGCATTGTGGAGCGTCAGATCTTCAGGTTTGTTGCGTGACAGGTGCAGCACTTCGCAGGATCTGGCGAGGCCACTTTTCGTGCTGGGCAGAGTACTTTAGACAGATGGAATGGAAAAATCGCAAAACGCATTGGTACGAGGCCGTCAGCTCTGCACTCAACTTTCAATTTTTGAAGGAAGTCTCGCAGAATTGCTTCGTTTTTGATGATCTCAACTTCAAAATTGACGAAGTCTCGCAGGCTTGTTGCGCTTTTGATGTTGCCAAGTTGAAAAATTGAGGACGTCTCGCGGAATAGCTTCGTTTTCAAGCTTGCAAATAGATAGATAGATAGATAGATAGATAGATAGATAGGTAGGTAGGTAGGTAGATAGATAGATAGATAGACAGATAGAGAGATAAACAAATAGACAGAAAGATAGACAACTACAACTACACTACGCTACAAAGCAACTACAACTACCACTACACTACAACTACAACTACAACTTCAATTTCAACTACACCACAGCTACAACATGCTACAACTACCACTACCACTACACTACAACTACAACTACCACTACCACCACAGCTACAAGAAGAAGTACAACTACAACTTCAACAACAACTACATCTAACACTACACTACACCACAACTACCACTACCACCACGGCTACAATTACAACTACAACTGCAACTACAAGTACAACTACAATTACAACTACAACTACAACTGCACTACAACTACACTGCAAGTACAACTACAACCGCAACCACAACTACAACTGCAACTACAACTACCACTACACTACACTACACTACTCTACACTACAACTACAACTGCAACTGCAACTACAACTACACTGAACAAAACTACAACCACAACTACAGTTACAGCTACAGCTACAACTATCACTACAACTACAACTACAACCACACTTGAACTACAACTACATCTACAAAGTACAAACTACACCACACCACATTACATTCACCATTTTCATTTATAACTGATCAAGAATCTTTGCGTCATTTAGGGGCTGGGCGGAAACGGTCACCCAAAATGTAAGGAACATATATTCTGGAAACTCATTCGATTCTACGTGACTTTCGGATTGCTTGTTACAATGGTTGGGATTAAACACAATTTAAAAAAAACAATAAAGGAGATTTCTTGTTTCAAACATCAGCCGTATCTGGATGCATATGGAAACGGTATCTGTCGAACCGAAATAAGTCAAGAATCCCATACGTAAAGAACTTAATGCCTGAAAGAACCGAATCGCTACGAACCGAACCGCTACGAACCGAACCAGAGACAGAATCGCCAACGGAGGAATCACAAACCAATTCTTTGGAGATCAATTCTTTATATAAGGAATAGAACCCAAATCTCCAAAAAGGAACCGGTACCACCCTGCCTTCTAAAACTGCCATATATTTGCGCTAAATCCAAAATTTCAGACAAAACCAAATTGTGCCACAAACCAGCTGATTATTCTGGGTCAATATTCTCTATTTTGTATAGGATATCTCCCCATCTGGTGGGTAACAGAATGCAGGCCCCCAATTCGTGTGAAAGCCCAACTTTGGGCCTCCATCGGCACCGATGAAAGCATGGATTTGGAGCCAAAGCACGACACCTTCAACCGAAGATACGTCAACCTGGGCAGGTCTCGAACGTTCATGTCATGAGATCTTCTTATTTCTTGGGGTCATGGTTCCAGTGGTGCTCAAGCTGTACAATCTTTAGAGTCTTTCGGTGAGGAAGAATATTGTAGATACAGTACTTTTTCCCCCCCAAGGCTTAGAGCAAGAATCATTTTCAAGGAAATAAATGTCAAACATCATGTTCTCAGGTTTGCTTCCACAAATCCTCTTCCAGATCTTCCAGTACAACACATACAGTGGGATGCCAGTGGCGCCAAGGCACTTTTGGGATTCATAGAGCGGATCGTTGGGAGGTGGCAATCCATCAGCCTGGCGCCAGGTTGTTTCATGATTCATTCAACATTCAGGGTAGGGGAAACATGGGGAAGTTACTAGTTAGTCATGTTTGAAAGTCAATACTACCATGTTTGTTGATAGTTTTGCGGAAGCGAGAAAAACAATTTGGTCAGGTAGTCACATGATATGGAGATATGGAGGGGTGGGTTCGCTTCCAAGGTCTAAAGAGACTGAACAAAAAAAGAGAATGTCAAAAACAAATTTGGATATGATGTTTAACTCAGATCAAAATTCAGATTTCAACATCACTCACGTCCGATGCAACAAAAGGTCAGGAGTGAGCCCAGTCCCAAGAAGTAGCGGCACAGGTTGGAGGTGATAGGTGTCAACCAAACTAGTCAAACCCGATGACAAAAGTGGTTTTCACACCAAAATAGCTGGGATTCGCTGGTATTTCAAGCCCTGTTTGTATTGACAATGGGATGTGCTATGAGTGGTTGTTTTCTCAACAAATACTTGAAGCACTGATAACTATGTTATATACTACACTATACGCAATCGTAGTTGGTATATGTATATATTATTGTAGATATGTATATACACAATATCTATATTATAATATATATATATACATATCCAAACAATTGATGACAACATATCTCCATTATTCATTGGATTGATTTGAAGCACCAAAATCAGGAAGTTATGGCCCCTACTTCCCTTTAACCGCTTCCATTCATGGTTCTGTTTTTCTGTCATCATGTGTATATACACACATAATATATATATATATACACACATCTCTCTCCCCTTTGATATTCCATTTGGATATTCCATTTGGCAATTGGCCCATTGCACCCAAATATATCAGTCATAATCCCATCACCCATTCATATTGAACACTCCCATTCTATGGTACCAGGTATGTCGTTTCGTCCCCAACATCCACCATGCTTTCTAGGGTGTGTTCAATATAAAGGGGAAAGCTACCCTCTGGTTATCTAACAGAAGCATGGGAAGTGGTTCATTTGTATGATGATTTGGCTAAAAAAACATATTATATATATAACCATCATAGATAAATGAACCATTTCCTCTATGGTTCAAGCTTGCTACGTTAAAAATAACTACAGAGGTTATATGTTATAGGCCACTTTATCACCGCCATCGTCTCCAAGGCCCTCCGGTGCCTCCATAGCTTTCAGTTCGTCTTCCAAGGGCAAACGAAAGATGCACACGTGGACCCTGGCGTTCGAAGCAGTTTGGTGTGTCCAAATATGGGGGTATACCGGGGATACGACCAAAATGGCAACTAACTGGAGACATTTCATGGGGTACGGTATATTTATTTTTGTCATATATATGTATATATATATATAAATGTATATATATATATATACATAGGGTACCCCCCACCCCCCCAAGACCTACCTTTCAAGCAAATTTAGTGGTATTTACAGTGTTTTTCTTAACATGTTGAATTCTAAAACTTAGGGCATTTTTTGGTGATCAAAAAATGTTTTTTTTTGCAATTTTGTTCCCATCCCACCCTTTCCCAAGTACTTCGGATCCAAGATTCAAGATCCCAACAAAACTTCTTGAATCCAACGGGGTAGGATTCAAGATTCAATATCCCAAAAAAACTTCTTGGATCCGAAGGCCTTTAGATTTGAATCTTGAATCTTGAATCCAAAGAGGTTGGATTGAAGATTTTTTTGTGAGCCTTGAATCTTGAATCCGAAGAGGTTGGATTGAAGAAGTTTTTTCTGAGCCTTGAATCTTGAATCCAAATACTTAGAATAATATTAGTCACCAGAAATTGCAATTTCTTGCAAATGATCGGCCTGTCTGCTAAGGACATTCCTCAAATAAACGTGCTTATCCTGAAAAAACATCTAAAACCCATTATTTTTTCTTTGCTTTCCAAGCAAATCAACCAACTTTGGCAAGAATAACGAAAAACATAAAATACAATAAAAAGTAATAGATTCATCATAATAAAAGTAAAATAAATTGAAAAAGAACCTTCTGCAATCTTGAACAGTAATTTCTTTAACACACAAGAAGAAACCAATAACGATAATAAGTAAAAATGACATGAGCTCATCCGATGGCAATACCTCTTTATCTACAGATCAATCAAAACCTTCCCAACAAAATGTATTAGAAAGGGTTGCAGATAGAGCGGCAAAGAAACATTTCTTAAAGAAAAAATGGTTGCAATTTATGAAAAATGTAATAGACGATAAAAAACCTGAAATGCTATCAAAGTTCACATCATAAAATGGTAGAATTATCAAAAACATATTCAAGATAAAAAGTAATTTGATTAACCTAAAACTAGATCCTCAGAATATAGAGCTAAAAAAACACCAAAAATATATTATTCTTCGAAGTAGAAATACATATTCACCCAATGCTAGAAACCCCTAAAATACCTATAAACACATCACAAACTTAAGAACTATGAAAAAGTACGACAATATATAATATGTCAAATACATTAAACACTGATCTAGATTTTTTGTTTTTACTTACGAATTTATTATCATCAAAATCATTTATGTTCAACACATAATATATCTAACTCAAGCACTCCTGGATTTAAAGCAATGAAATTACAAGATCATCTACATTATACAGATGTTAAAACTGATTTACTACAGCAAAACCATAGCAATTCTTCTACACAAAAATGTAGATGCTGAAGAAAAAAACTAATGGAAATAACGTAGATTCCCAAGAACAAATAAGACAATTATCATCAAATGAGAATATGATTGATTATTGTCAATTTACTATGCAAAGCTTGATGGAATGTCATGAAATTATAGGAGGATTAAAAAGGTAACTGCATTATAAAATCAATATGACTAAAAATTATAACTGGAGATCGGTCTTATACATATCTATTGTACTTTTTACACCTTTATTAACTGCAAAATCTTACGTAAATAAAAATGTAAAATCTCTAGATGCACTAACTATATCAGATATCATCTAATCCTGCACAAAGCTCAGTTTTGGTAGAAGCTAAAAGGTTTCAAATTGCTACAGAAAATTTAGTAACCATGAATTCCACCGGTAATCATTATAAACAACTACCTTACAAACAGTTGTATTCATCAAAAAGATAAATATATATATATGCTATACTCTGTTGTGAAAACAGATAACACAATTTCAATCCATCTATTCCCTAATAATACTGCTGCAAATCTTAAAGGTTATGTAAAAATACCAAATGTTGTAGAAGATATTGAAAAAGCAGACTTGCAAGAATCAGATCATAGATATAAAATTCGTGTTGGGTTGCATATATATATATATATGATATATATGGTTAGGTATCCAACAATATGATGATGGGCGCGTGATGGAGAAAATGATGATCAAACATCAAATTGTGGGGCGCCCTATTTTCTAGGCAAACTCACATGGCCAACTTGAGCTACTGTACCCCAGGTTACACAGTGAATCGTTAATTGATTAGTGGTAAATTCCAAATATGTTTTGATCTTATCATACAGTAACAGCTACAGAACTGCGACATGCGATGTGTGGAAATCAAGAATCATGGCCAAAACATCAATCTATTGACCTTCCCAGAAAAAAAAATCCCCGAGATCCGGGGAATATCTTTCAGGTGGAAAACATCACCATGTACTGAGGGCCGTGGCTACATCTTGACACCAAGGTAAACATCCCAGTGATTTTCTGTGTCCTTCATGGGGCTTGGTTGGCGCTTGGTGCAGCAAAGTGTCTCTCTACCAAGGTAGGGTTCCAGTGTGCCATTCAAGCCTTGAATGTTTGTGCGTCGCAGAAACAATTGATTGACAGTCCATGCATCCATAGGGTGGCTTATTGTTTGCATACTTACTATATACTATAGAATTGCTATATATAATTATATTATTATATATACATTACTATATATTACTATATGCTACTACGTATTACTACATACTAACGTAGTAATATATATATATTACTATATATTACTATATATTACTATCCTTACTATACATATAATGCTATACATTACATCACTATATAATACTATAAAATTGAAACTATTTGTTGCCCCTTATTAGGGGGTTGGGAACGGTCAATATGTCTGCCAATGGCAATACACACATGTCGGTCGCAACGGCTTTGGAACGTTTGACCCATCCCCACACCAAACGTGTTTGCAATGTAGCTATGGTTCCAAGTACAGACCGGAACATCACTAACATATTACATCACGCACAACATACAGTATTACAACCATCCGTGAGAACTATCCATTATACAATCATCGCTTGCAACTTTACAACTATCCAGGAAACTCTCGAGAATTCCCAGAAGTCTCAAACTTGCAAAGCGCACATAAGATCCCCTAAGCAAATACCAAAACCCTAGGGGATTTCCTCCGTCCTTCCAGCCACCATCAATCTGGCGAAGACCGGTATCCGGTAGGGCGCCAGAATCCCCGAGTGCCCGAGCCCAGTGGGAAGTTGATCCGCCGCCAGCGGAAGAGGTCCACATATCTGCCGAGGAATGGTACGTGGTTGGTATATTTAACGCCTGGAAACCGTGGTCCAGTAGAGAATTTCCACATAATTGAGACCGTAATATTACACACAGACCCCAAGGTTTGCTCAAGCCCAGAATAGCATAAATTACCAGGATTTTTTGTTCACACTATAAATATCATATCAATTTTCCCCACCCCCGGTAAACTTCTACATTCATTGAAGATCTTCAATAAGGGTTTAATTCTCCCATCCCCGTTACACTTTTACATTCATTGAAGATCTTCAATAAGGGTTTAATTCTCCCACCCCCGTTACACGTCTACAATCTTCTACATTTGTCGAAGATCTTCAATAAGGGTTTAATTCTCCCATCCCCGTTAAACTTTTACATTCACTGAAGATCTTCAGTAAGGGTTTAATTCTCCCACCCCAGTTACACGTCTACAATCTTCTACATGTGTCGAAGATCTTCAATAAGGGTAATTTTCCCACCCACGTGGAACTTCTATATTCATTGAAGATCTTCAAAAAGGGTTTAACACATGTTGTTTATGTGGAGCATATTGGTTGTCATAATCATCATCATCATCATCATCATCGTCATCGTCATCGTCATCATCATGCCCGGACGCTCGTTGCGAGTCCAGGCAAACCTCATGGTCTTGTCGTAATATTAGGGGGATGGGATGAATCAACCTAGCAACGGAAACTCTTACCCCATGCTGTATAAATTTCACTCAGTAATCCCATTGATAGACATTTATAGCTGGAGGTTAAAGATAGTGCTAGCCAGCTCGACGCTAGAGTTGAATGCACATCCAAGTGTTGGCTTGTGATGAGCGGGAGTTGCACAATGTACCACTGCTCAGCCAATAAGAAATCGGATGTGATCTGAACGAGGTCCCTATAAGCAAGGATTTTAAGGATTCAATCATCAAGACTGGGAATATGATCCACTGTCCATCAATACGTATGCAAGCAGCAACATTGAGATTACACTATCTGACCCATACCCGTACACTTGTCAGCAGCTTCCGCGTCATTGCCCTGAGATAAATGTGGAGGCAAAGATTCCCTGGACACACTTTCAGAACCTCAATTTCACTTCAAAGTTATAATAATGGGTTTATACTCAAACATATTCAAACTATATGTTTTAACTTCATAAGCCATATTGTATATATATGCAATAATAATTTCTGTTATAGATATATCCATATTATAAATGGAATTCAGATCTGTCAACTTTAATTTCCTTTTTCTCACTCAAACATGGCAATGGAAGATTTCCCATTTACTTCGACATGTTTTCCAACGAAAAAAACGGCATTAAAACCGGGAATTTCTCCATGGACATGGTCACACCAGGCCACTTGCTCCACCACATGATGGTGTAGGTGTCTGTGCTGTTAAAGCCTCGGTCCCAGTGCCAATCAGCCTCGAATCTTGGGATATGTATATATATATAATATATATATATACATATATATATATATATATACGTAGTCTAGGATCTGGATTGAATTTCACGAGGTCTTGGGGTTTTGGGATTTTTAGGGTGTATTGGGTTTCAAAGTCAAAATGCATCATTTCGAGCAACCTGCAGTGTTGAATGTTGTGATTTTTGTTGAATCAGTGGTCCACAGGTCCAACTGGCGTTCCAGAGAAACTGAAACAGTCGGAAACAGTCGGAAACTGTCGGGAGCGGCCCGGCGTGATCATGCCAAAATTGTCAATCCGCCATTTTTTTGCAAAAAAAAACTTTCCGCGCAATCCCATTATTTTTTTGAAAGTGCAACGGGAAACAGTTGGAAACAGTTGGGGCTCGTACCTTTGACTCGGCAAAAAAAGAGCTATTTAAAACCAGTTGATAAAGAAAATGAACCTTAAATGGTTTTAAATAGCTCTTTTTTTGCCGAATCAAAGGTACGAGCCCCAACTGTTTCCAACTGTTTCCCGTTGCACTTTCAAAAAAATAATGGGATTGGGCGGATTTTTTTTTTTGCAAAAAAATGGCGGATTGACAATTTTGGCATGATCACGCCGGGCCGCTCCCGACAGTTTCCGACAGTTTCCGTCTGACTGTTTCCGACTGTTTCAGTTTCTCCGGAACGCCAGTTGGACCTGTGGACCACTGATTCAACAAAAATCACAACATTCAACACTTTTCCTCACGACCCTTCTGCGCGCAGGTTGCTCGAAATGATGCATTATGACTTTGAAACCCAATATACCCTAAAAATCCCAAAACCCCAAGACCTCGTGAAATTTAACGGGATCTGGGGACACGTATATAATCATATATATATATATATATACGTAACTTATATATATATATATACCCTTATAACATATTAATAAAATTTGAGATATATCACCAACGAGACTATGGCAGACTTCCGAATCCTGGTGGTTTCAGACACAGTTTTCTGACAATGTTCGCTCACCAACCGGTGGTGGATCAAGATGTGCACATTGATAGACATAATGGGCCTATGGGCCTATAGCATCTATACCTATAATATGTTGTATGAATGTTATGACACTATCATCGATTATATATACATATATATGACTGTTATGACATAATGATTATGATTCATGATGAACAACATGAAATATCAATATTATTTTCAGTATGTATAGTATCATGACATTTAACGCATCACATACTATAAACACACGCAGGCGCAGATCCACATTTCTGTTTCATCAAGCTTTCAAGGGGAAGCCAATGGATTTGCTGCAACCCCTCTGAAAAATATGACGAATCGTCAGTTGGGATGATGACATTCCCAATATATGGAAAACAAGACGTTCCAAACCACCAACCAGTATATGTGTGTTGTTCTTTCTGTAGAGATTCCTTTCTCTTCATCCATTTCTGAGGTATCTACTGGAATCTACTGGATGTATCCTGTGATGACCTAAGTATCTAATCCTTCTCTAATCCCTTATCTCGTGCTTTTCTGGGTTCTAGATACTTGGGATACTGCGCAAATTTTGCAATCTCTATATGTCGAACAAACACCTTGGATATCTGGATACTTGCGATGTATTGCATATCCCAGTTTTGTACTTGGTGACTCTCCCCAACACTTGAACTCTTATTCTTCTTATATATATATATATATTCCCTCAATGATCTCTGCAAGTGTTGGAGAGAGTCACCAGTTATAATCGGTGATGATAGACATATTTAATTCATGTTTCCTCCTATTCTTAATGTTTCCCAATGAACAATGGCCCATCCATGATCCTTGTGTCATCCATTTCGTCCGGTGAAGTCCAGTTCTGATTGGTGAGCCAACTATCTCAAAATATGGCAGTCAAAACCCTGGCACCCGGATGTTTATTCCCTAAAATCATTGGTTATCATGGTTGTTCATATCTTAGGTGAAGTAAATTAAGTAACTTCATCCCAGAATGTATAAGCCATGATATACCAATGATCATTGGTTACCTAAAATCATCCCCCAAAAATATGGTCAATTCATGTAAATTCATAGGTCACTTGACCCATCCACGAAACGACAGTCGTCACTTTTGGGATCATCTTGCAGCTGAAGAGCTCACTGCCTCGGCAGCATTGAAATGGTGAAATGGGATGGGCATTCGTGTTAATACCATAGGATTATCATGATATACCGTGAAGATATCACGTTAATAAATAGTAACATATATATATATATAATGTATACCATTGCCATAAACAGTGTGTATATATATATATAAATAGTCATAATGGGTAAAATAGTACATAGTATACATCAATGGGTTATGTGAAAAATTACCGTTAATCATATCCATCACCTCTTTTTTCGAAAAAAAAAAGATGACTTTCTCCCATATCACTGGTATCTTCCCCTCTGTCTCCCGCCTTTTTCACAGCTTGCGGGACACGTTCCATCGGCGTTGTCCTAGGGGCAGTGAAGCAGGGGTGACCGGAAAAACATATTGAGACATATGAACAATTGAGGATTATCGTAGTGAATTATTGATTATTAGGAGTGACATATCATATTGAATTGTTAAAATTGAGTTCTTACAATAATCATGGATTATCACCCTAAATAGGATTCAAAGAACTTATATCATTCGAAACAACAGCGTTACTATTCAACAGGGTTACTATTCAATGAAGTTACCTCAACATCCTGACAATCTTAAAAATTAGGAAAACTTCCAGAACACACCCCAAAACATTCAAGAAACTTTCAACACATTCAAAAACGTCCAACATCATGTCAAAAGATTCAAACAACTTTCCAAAACAGTCCAGAACATTCAAAAGAAACACTAACCCAAAGGTACCAAACCTTCTGAATCATTCAAACAACAAAATCAAAAAAAACAACAAATCATTCAGAAAGAAAATAAAAAACATAAAACAAAAAAAACACGAAAAAACACATCAGTCCACAAAAATCCAAATCATTCCCAGAAAAACAAAAACATACAACTCATTCCAACCAATTCCAAACAATTCCAAATCACTCCAAAGTTCAAGAGTTCCAAAATTAACAAAGCCGAAATCATTCCAACATATTCAACTCATTCCAGAAAAAAACAAAACGTACCAAACATCAGAATTAACATGAAGTTGTTGGAATGTTTTTGGATGATGGTCTGACAACAGAAACTGATTAATAGTAATTAGCCTTATTGACTGGTGCCCCTATCCTCTTTAAAGATTATTTATACCACAATCCAGCAAACGGTAAAACCTTCCCATTTTTTCTGGGAGCTTTATTGCGCTGAGTTTGCAACATGTCAAAAATACGATCATTGGTGGTGTGGCGGTGCGGCCTTTTCTGTGGAGAAAGGGACGAACGACTATTCAACTAAGCTTTGAATTTTCAACCCAAAGCCTGAAATATTGAAATTTGGATGAAAGCCATTTGTGGATGGTTACAGTATGGTTACAGTACCCTTTACAAACCATTCCGGTAACGCAGTGAGGTTATCCAAATCTATGCTCTACACGGATGTCTCATCCGCCCCAAGATGCCTTGGTGGGCGTGGTAACGCATCCCGTATTCACATGGCGGGTATTCAGAACGCCACATATTCTTTGTGTTAAAACATGTGGTGGATTGTAGCAATTCACCAATCTGAACTATATAACTGTCATGGGGTTGGGAAACTCAGCTCTTGTAGCTTCAACTGGCTTCCCATTTCCGCTCGGACAAATTCGGAGACACCCATATCTCCGACTCGCGAAAACTCGCATGTGGTGAAACAAGGGTACCCAAAAGCAACTTCCCAAAAACAAATCGAAAAGTAAAATCCGACTAACATAGTGATACATTTTACTGTTCCATCTGTTTTTTTGGGGGAGTTAGTATATTATGCCAAGTTGATCCAATTTAATAATTTGGAGACAGTTTGCCTCCCCATCCAACATCCCGAAAATCCAAGTCTCAAGGATGGTGGTTCTTCACCATGTGGAGTCTGGATCAAGACGTCCAAAGCTGAAGTCGGGGCAACAATGGCGACGTTTGTACCCATAAGAATAGTGGTTTACACCAGTTCAAGACTTTTACCACCGTTTACAACTTTTTAGGGGTGTTTGGAGGGTCTCTGTCTATGTATGTATGTATGTATGCATATGTATATATATATAATATATCTATATAATATAATTTTATATATTTACATGTTCCCAAGAAAAGTACTGTTACAGTATGATATGAAAACATGATATTTCCGGGATTTTACAGTACAAATGATATAAAAACGGAATACTTCCAGGTTTCCCACGTTTCGATCTTTTTGTGGCTGTTTTTAGAACTTTGGGAAAATGGATTGGCTAAGGGAAAAAACATGATTCTGTGCTTTCTGTTTCATAAACAAACATGTGCATCAATATGCATATGGGTAATTATCTAGTATATTCTAGTATTATATAATTATAAATGATCTGGTTGGTGGTTTCAACCCCTCTGAAAAATATGAAAGTCAGTTGGGAGTATTATTCCCATATATATATATATATATATATATAGAAAAATAAAATTCATGTTCCATACCACCAACCAGTTATAACATATATATATATATATATAATAGTAAAGTATAATAATGTATATATATATATATATATCAGATATATATCGATACACATCTGGGTAAATTGAAATGATTCACCATCCTGATTTTTTTCAGGGCATATGAGGATAGTTACCCCTACCACCTTTCCACCTTTCGGTCGGAGTGAGGTCGTTGTAATTGACCCAGATACATGGAATCTAAATTGCGTCCTTCATCAGCCGTCTTTTGCAAATAACATGAGCCATTAATTGGAGGGTCAATCAACCATGCATTTGTTCAGCTTCTGGATAGAACCGCGGCAACAAAACATTTTAAACATGAAAAGACATGGTACACCAACATATGCCAACTTCAATGAGACGTGATTGTTTTCGAAATGAACAACAATCAGTCGTTCACAGAGTCAACTATGTAAAACAACAATCAGTCATTCACAGAGTCAACTATGTAATTCTGTGGTTTTGAGTCAAAACAGCACCCATTGGCACCCCTTTACGGTACTCGAAGCGGGCTGCTGAATCTTCGTTCTCCCCTTGGGTCCAGGATCCGGGCAGCACAGTGGCATCGTCAGGTGGGGTTGCAGGATATCGCTGTCTGGAAACCTCACCATGTGCTGTGCCATGCTACCCGGTTACCCCTTCCATTTTTCATGGTGCGATGATCGTTTCCCCTGGTTAAACCCAAAAAACATGTGGAGTCATGTGGAGTCTACAGTACCTCATTTTTGGACAACATCTTATAAGATCAAAATGTTTGTTATATACCAAATTATGTCCCATTCTGTCCCGTTGATATACCGATTATACCTCCATTATGGGTTATATCCAATTACGTTCAATTATGCACGAGTGCCATTCAATATACCTCCAGGTCCATGTCCATACACATATTATACAGTCTACAATAGTCTACATCCATTTCATATGCCTTCATTATACACAACTTTTTTAATATCCCATAGGATCCATGTATGGTATATATGCTAACATTTGGGGTATATTGATGGTAAATGTTACCATATATAGCATACATGGATCCTATGGGTATCCGCCGACCCTGGCCTTCGCCAAGGCCGGGGCGGCGCCTGGGACCACCGGAGGTGTGGATCCTGTCTTTCTTGAACCTTTGCCACGCCGTGGATCCTGTCTTTCTTGCACCTTTGCCACGCCCACACTGCAGGCAAACGCCATCACAAGGCCACAGCAATGGCTCAAGGCATCCCCCCGGCCGCAGCAATGGCTTCTTATAGGCGTTCACGGCTGCCGTTTGACAGGCTTCAAACCCTTAAAACGCTTAAAATGCCTCGCCGGCCGTTTGCCTGCATAGCGCTCTGTTGTTACGGCGTCCATGCCTCGGGCACGCCCGCAGGCAAAAGCCACCACAAGGCCACAGCAATGGCTCAAGGCATCCCCCCGGCCGCAGCAATGGCTTGTTCTCGGCGTTCAAGGCTGCCGTTTGACAGGCTTCAAACCCTTAGGTTCAAACCCCTAAAATGCCTCGCCGGCCGTTTGCCTGCATAGCGCTCTGTCGTTAGGGCGTCCATGCCTCGGGCACGCCCGCAGGCAAAAGCCACCACAAGGCCACAGCAATGGCTCAAGGCATCCCCCCGGCCGCAGCAATGGCTTGTTATAGGCGTTCAAGGCTGCCGTTTGACAGGCTTCAAACCCTTATAAACCTTTAAAATGCCTCGCCGGCCGTTTGCCTGCATAGCGCTCTGTCGTTAGGGCGTCCATGCCTCGGGCACGCCCGCAGGCAAAAGCCACCACAAGGCCACAGCAATGGCTCAAGGCATCCCCCCGGCCGCAGCAATGGCTTCTTATAGGCGTTCAAGCCTGCCGTTTGCCAGCCTTCAAACCCTTAAAACCCCTCAAATGCCTCGCCGGCCGTTTGCCTGCATAGCGCTCTGTCGTTAGGGCGTCCATGCCTCGGGCACGCCCGCAGGCAAAAGCCACCACAAGGCCACAGCAATGGCTCAAGGCATCCCCCCTGCCGCAGCAATGGCTTCTTATAGGCGTTCAAGCCTGCCGTTTGCCAGCCTTCAAACCCTTACAATGCTTCCAATACTCCGCCGGCCGGTTGCACCAAGCCCTGTAGCCGTCAGCCCCTGCTGTTCCAGCGTTGCAGCCTGCCGTTTGCCTGCACAGAGCCCAACACGCGCCACTCCCGCATGCACAACGCCCAACTTCGCAGGCAAACGGTACCCCAACAAGCCCAACAGGCGCCACGCCCGCAGGCAAAAGCCACCACAAGGCCACAGCAATGGCTCTCCCCGGCCGCAGCAATGGCTTCTTATAGGCGTTCAAGGCTGCCGGTTGCCAGCCTTTAAACCCTTAAAACCCCTAAAATGCCTCGCCGGCCGTTTGCCTGCATAGCGCTCTGTCGTTAAGGCGTCCATGCCTCGGGCACGCCCGCAGGCAAAAGCCACCACAAGGCCACAGCAATGGCTCAAGGCATCCCCCCGGCCGCAGCAATGGCTTCTTATAGGCGTTCAAGGCTGCCGTTTGCCAGCCTTCAAACCCTTAAAACCCCTAAAATGCCTCGCCGGCCGTTTGCCTGCATAGCGCTCTGTCGTTAGGGCGTCCATGCCTCGGGCACGCCCGCAGGCAAAAGCCACCACAAGGCCACAGCAATGGCTCAAGGCATCCCCCCGGCCGCAGCAATGGCTTCTTATAGGCGTTCAAGCCTGCCGTTTGCCAGCCTTCAAACCCTTACAATGCTTCCAATACTCCGCCGGCCGGTTGCACCAAGCCCTGTAGCCGTCAGCCCCTGCTGTTCCAGCGTTGCAGCCTGCCGTTTGCCTGCACAGAGCCCAAAACGCGCCACTCCCGCATGCACAACGCCCAACTTCGCAGGCAAACGGTACCCCAACAAGCCCAACAGGCGCCACGCCCGCAAGCCAACAGGCGCCACGCCCGCAGGCAAAAGCCACCACAAGGCCACAGCAATGGCTCAAGGCATTCCCCCCGGCCGCAGCAATGGCTTCTTATAGGCGTTCAAGGCTGCCGTTTGACAGGCTTCAAACGCTTAAAACACCTAAAATGCCTCGCCGGCCCTTTGCCTGCATAGCGCTCTGTCGTTAGGGCGTCCATGCCTCGGGCACGCCCGCAGGCAAAAGCCACCACAAGGCCACAGCAATGGCTCAAGGCATCCCCCCGGCCGCAGCAATGGCTTCTTATAGGCGTTCAAGCCTGCCGTTTGCCAGCCTTCAAACCCTTAAAACCCCTCAAATGCCTCGCCGGCCGTTTGCCTGCATAGCGCTCTGTCGTTAGGGCGTCCATGCCTCGGGCACGCCCGCAGGCAAAAGCCACCACAAGGCCACAGCAATGGCTCAAGGCATCCCCCCTGCCGCAGCAATGGCTTCTTATAGGCGTTCAAGCCTGCCGTTTGCCAGCCTTCAAACCCTTACAATGCTTCCAATACTCCGCCGGCCGGTTGCACCAAGCCCTGTAGCCGTCAGCCCCTGCTGTTCCAGCGTTGCAGCCTGCCGTTTGCCTGCACAGAGCCCAACACGCGCCACTCCCGCATGCACAACGCCCAACTTCGCAGGCAAACTGTACCCCAACAAGCCCAACAGGCGCCACGCCCGCAGGCAAAAGCCACCACAAGGCCGCAGCAATGGCTCAAGGCATCCCCCCGGCCGCAGCAATGGCTTGTTCTCGGCGTTCAAGGCTGCCGTTTGACAGGCTTCAAACCCTTAAAACCCCTAAAATGCCTCGCCGGCCGTTTGCCTGCATAGCGCTCTGTCGTTAGGGTGTCCATGCCTCGGGCACGCCCGCAAGAAAGCCACCACAAGGCCACAGCAATGGCTCAAGGCATCCCCCCGGCCGCAGCAATGGCTTGTTATAGGCGTTCAAGGCTGCCGTTTGACACGCTTCAAACCCTTATAAAACCTTTAAAATGCCTCGCCGGCCGTTTGCCTGCATAGCGCTCTGTCGTTAGGGCGTCCATGCCTCGGGCACGCCCGCAGGCAAAAGCCACCACAAGGCCACAGCAATGGCTCAAGGCATCCCCCCGGCCGCAGCAATGGCTTCTTATAGGCGTTCAAGCCTGCCGTTTGCCAGCCTTCAAACCCTTACAATGCTTCCAATACTCCGCCGGCCGGTTGCACCAAGCCCTGTAGCCGTCAGCCCCTGCTGTTCCAGCGTTGCAGCCTGCCGTTTGCCTGCACAGAGCCCAACACGCGCCACTCCCGCATGCACAACGCCCAACTTCGCAGGCCAACGGTACCCCACCAAATCCCTTCACGCTCGCTCGTTCAGGATTCAAGCCTGCCGTTTGCCACCCCTCCAGCTTCTTAACCTGTCCGCAGCAGCGTGTGGACGCTTGCGCTGCCTTTGCCATGCTTGTTGCGGGTTCAAGACTGCCGTTTGAGAGCCTTCAAACGCCGAAACTGTCCGCAGCGGCCCTACACTGTGTCTTGTTGGGGGTTCAAGAGTGCCGTTTGCCAGCCTTCAAAGCCTTAAACCCCCCACAGCAGCCTTACACACTGTCTTGTTGAAGCTTTAAGAGTGCCGTTTGCCGGCCTTCAATCGGCTCAACCCTCCGCAGCGGCCCTACACAGCACTGTCTTGTTCAAACGGCTCAACCCTCCGCAGTGACGCTACACACTGTCTTGTTGAAGGCTCAAGACTTCAAACCCCTAAACGCTCTGCAGCCGCCCTACACACTGTCTTGTTGACGCTTCAAGGCTACCATTTGCGAGCCTCCCAACTCCCAACCCCTTACACACTGTCTTGTTGGGGCTGCAAGAGTGCCAGCCTTCAAACCCCTAAACGCTCCGCAGCAGCCCTACACAGTGTTTTGCTGAAGCTTCTACTCAAAACTCCCGTTGCCAGCCTTCAAACGCGTCAACCCTCCGCAGCGGCCTTACACACTCTATTGTTGGGGCGTTCCGCCGTTTGCCGGCCTTCAGACGCGTACTGTTCGCAGCGGCTCTACACATTCTGCCGTTGGCGGTTCACGAGTGCCGTTTGCCAGCCTTCAGACCTTTATTCAAACCGTTAAACCCTCCGCAGCGGCTCTACAAACTGTCTTGTTGCGGCTTCAAGACCACCGTTTGCTAGCCTTCAATCCCTAGCCACACTGCCTTGTTGGTGCTTCAAAGGAGGGTCGGCGGCACCCGGGCGTTAGCCCATTCTATTATATATCATTCCTCCATTATTCATAAACCTTCGTTGATGATACCATTGTGCCATGGCTGCCATGGTACCGTCACGCCGTGCTGGCCGTGCGCACGGCGTGCTGGCTCTACCCTGGGACTCCCCGACTTCTTCCAATCCACGTTGTAGTTCAGCTCTCCTCCTGCCGAACGGCACGGCAAAGGTAGAATTCACAACGGGCCGATCACAGACAATATCAGCGTATATCAAATATGGCAACCCCAAACAAAAATAGGAATCATGGTAAATCACCTAAGTCTATAGTCTATCTTTTTCGGGCTTACCATAATAGGGTGTTCATTGGTGTTTATTTCATCAAATTGGGCATGGATCAAAATCTAAGCCCGTTTTGGTCATGTTTGAGATACATAATTCCAGAATTTCCATGTCCAGATATTCCGGCACACAATTTTGACGTAGTTATAGCCTATAAAGCCGAGGAGTCATCCTCAAACAAATTCAGGCGTAAGGATTGGGGTCTGATAAAACCGTAGCTCGACCTAGTCATTGACATATTGTAGCGGTTTCTTCAAACTATCAAGAATTCTCGAGTATATGTCCCATAGGAATGGCTCACAGATTTTCAAATGGTTCCGAAACTATCCGCCACATCATGAAGATTTTGTCAGGCACATATATATATATATATATACGTATATATATATATATATAAATATATATATGCGATGTCTTTGCGATGGACCACCGAAACCCTTTTTGTCTGGATCCTCAACAGCGACCATCGCACATGTTCCTTGAACTCCGTGTTGATAATCGAAAGAGTGACCTGTATCTCGGTTATATCCTGGTCTGTTAAAGTTATTTGTATATGGGTAGAATGCAAGGGATTTTTATCCACAGAAGTTGGGATATGATAACTTCAATTATATATAATTGTATGTACATATATTACCTATATAATAAAATTATAGTTTATAAAATATGTAAAAAATATATATATATATAATTAGAATATAATATTTATGTATAGTTTATCACGGCACCCTTTCTCTCAGCTTTTTGGAATTTCGGACCTGTCTGTGCTTCTGCAGCCACACTCCCATCCGCCAGTTCAGGAGAGTTGGTTCTTTACAGGTGTCGAGAAACCGCGGTGCCGTTGTTTGTCATCCGGCCCCGGGACAAAGCTTGGAAGGAGGACTAACCTATCGCCAGCCCACGCAGCTTCCAGGGCCCCGGGAAATTCTCCAGAGTCCCAACTGGTGGCGGCACACGACGCGCAGCCTCCCTCCTCACGATGCCTCCTATACAGCAGAAGCCAAGAACTGGCTGAATTAAGTGAGGCCCAGTGTCAAGTGAGATCGATAAAATCTGTGTCTGTCACATGGTTTCTCAAGAGTTTTGTACGCTGCAGAAACCCCAGCAGCTGTTTCTCGTACAACCATCCCAAAACAGCAAGGGGCAACTTGAGAGACCGATAACAATTCCTGCCGCAACACGTAATTTCACTCCTTAATCATACCATTTACACTGCGTATATGCGCCACGACGCAAACACAAACGTGGGTTCAAATGCCATCACGTTCTGGGAGTATAATCGTTTGACCCTGGCATGAAGTGACATCTCGAGTTTGCAAACAGCAGTGAAAGAAGAACTGCGCTATGCACCCCAAATTGGGTATTTGGAGTGCTGATGGAGGCTTGAAAGCATATGTCTCCAATTTCCAGTGGGAGAGTTGAGACATCCAAACTTCAATTACCAGTTCGCTGGTCGCATCACCCAAATGGATCCATGATAGAAATCTGCAGTTGCCAAATGGCAGCCAACATGTACAATGGATGGACAAACTTGCACCAGTAATCACCAGCACGATGGAATGGGCATGTCCTAAAATTGAATGGCTCCTGGTTCCAGACACAAATGACAAATAGGATTGAGATTATGTGAGACGCTTTCTGTGGTAAAAAACAAGATCCAAGTCTTCCTGAATTTCTCCCCTGGCGTGTTCGAAGCGCCTCTTCTCCATCCCACAGTGTCAAGGCTGAAGCGTCCCAAATGAATCACTCGAAGCAGATGCCGCATACTGCAGTAGTGAACCACGTGCTAAGCTCTCGGAGCAGTATGTCAAGCAGAAACTGTGTGATCTTGCGTTCAAAGCATGCATTAGCAACCTTTAGGAACATAAGGGAACGTGTTTGAAAATGATTTTCGTTTAAATTCGGATCTGGCTCAGAAACCTACTAGGGATGTACCCTTTTCAAGGGACGGTTCTTAAGATCTTCATTGTGGGGATGGGACTTGGTATTATGGCGGCATGTTGCTTTCTACGATTCACTTTTGCCACAGAGGACTTCATCAGAAATGCATGAAACCTGTTTTTTTTTGCATGAATGCATGTGCTTATTCATTCATATTCATTCAGGATCGTCTCCTTCGCATTGACTGAATTCAAACCAAACCCATCGCCTTCAGCACTTTTTGGAAGTTTTCAGCCCGCTTTGCCTCGGGCTTCCAAGATCTGGCGCTCAAATTCAAGGAGGAATCCAGAAATATGGACCAATCTTGCGTGACCATTGGCCCATGTAACGTTGGAATCTTGTTCAACCATATGCACATCCATTTCAAGTATAAAATTTAAAAATAGGTATTTATGGTATGCTTGTTTCTTTTTGGATCTTTTTAGTGAATTCACTTTAGTGTTCACCAAACATGTGTGGCGTCTTCGGTATTGGCCATGCAACGGGAATCAATCTATGAAGGATATGGAAGAGAACTCGGTTCTCAAAGACGGAATTCATTCCCCTGCCGTTCGAGAATGGATCAAAACCCATTCGATCATCAAACACCTGAAGTTTTAAACCCCCTAAATAAACATCAGTAGAATGGTCCGTTTTGGGCGATTTGAGCTTGTCTTTGCTTTGAAGCCCCGCCGTGCCAGCAAACTATTAATTATGAATACTACAACTAGTATCATTCTCACATCAGACATGTTATATAGCCCATACAACCAGTGCGATGGTAGCTTCCCCCCCCCAAAAAAATGGGGTCAGTCAATGAGGTCTAGATGATTTACCGAGTTGTTGTCTCGTAAAATCACCTGATTGATGTTTAACATATTAACATCAGCATTCTGTTGGTAAACCATGGTACGCATCTCAACTGTTGCTAGATTCCACGGGCAATCTTAGAAACACAAACATAGCTTCTTAGTATATATATATATATTTTTTGATCCCATAGGCCATAGGATCCATGGTGCTGCTATATATGGTAACATGGATCCCATCAATATACCCCAGTCATGATAGTCATGTTAGCATATATACCAGCACCACAGATCCTATGGGATATATCATCCAGATCATCCAATACCTTGGACCTTTTTCTTTTTCACCGACATTCGCGTCCGACGACCTGGTGTCCGAAACCGAACAGCGATTTTGTGGGTTAAAAAACATAGTTGTCATCCAAATATGTTATATAAACATAAATATAAACATAAATATACACATCAATATACACAATCATAAACCATCCCCAATCTTAATTACCACACATTCTTAAACATATCCAAGATGTGGCAGGTTTATGGCATTGGCTTTGCCACACGAAAACCTTGGTTTCATGTCAGGAAAACAAATACAAGTCATCACTTGTCATCCATCCAAATATCATATCAACTTTGTCATATAATATGATATGTGTATATATATATATATGTATATATATATATATATAAAGACATCCGGCTCAGTTGAGGGTGCCCCACGAAACCTTGACCGATCGGAGTGGTCTAGCGGATCAGCGTTGAGATCCGCGGGCTTAGCAATAGCCTTTTCATCCTTTTTGCAACCACATTTCTGTTTCTTCTGAACTGGCAACTAACCCTGGAAGTCAGATTTTGGTTTTGCAAGTGCTCTGCTGAGTAGCCCAGCTCAGCACCACCTCAGTGCTGTGGTCCCGGCCACGTAAAATACCCCGGGTTTTGGGCTTGGCTTTCGCAACTCCTTGGTTTTGGCTTATTGGTTTGACTTTGTCCCAAAGTATAACATCACCAAGTTTTTGCTGATTGACAAGTACATGAACATTTTTCTGGCCTTATTTGCGGTGATCCTTGTCTTTAACGAGAATTACCCCTTCAGAGCGCAGAAAACAACGCAGGCAGCGGGCAAAGGCCCGTCTGCAGTGGCATTTACACAAGCGTGGGTGGATTGTCCTGACCACGGCACAGATCGCAGATATCCATTGGAGCTTGAGCAGACACCATTCCAAGGACCAAGGTCTCTTAGCCAGACTACGGAGAGCAATGGCGACAACTGCAAAGGAACCATGGAGATGCTACTGGTGCCAACGCCTGAACAAACAGGCGGCAACTCACTGTGGAGCGTGCTATTCACCGTGGGAGAAATGTATCGACATTCACTACGTACATGGGCAGAAGAATCAGTATACAGAATCGACGAGGTCTTCGTCAAGAAATGGCAGAAGGAAGATTGGAGAGACTATGGATACTCGCCACGAAGACGGGCGAGCACGCCGCACGAACCAACTCCTTCACCCAGGAAACGTACCAAACCACCGAAGCAGTCAAAGAAAAGCAAACAAAGCAATTATGGAGCACCGTCGCTGGACCCACCATGGACGTCTTCAGCGCAGGGCTCCATGCCACCGACATCAGCCAACTCTGCAATGGGGAGTGCAGAGACTACGCTTTTGTCCGAGCTGGTGCAGGCCTTGGAGACATCGAATCAGCCTATTGCCGAGGAGGTGCAAGCGGTGGTGGAGAAAGCCAAGCGCCCAATCGAACCACCGCCTGCCACAGCCAAGACAGTACGACAGGCTTTCGACAAGCTCGAGAAGAAGAGAAAGAACCTGCAGAATGCCTACAATGCCAGGTCCAAGTTGCACAAGTCCTGGTCGGACTATATCGAAGAATCCATCAGCAGATGGAAAACCTTTGCCACAGACTTTGCCACGAAGGATGCGGACTTGGACCAGCGAGTAGCGGAGGCCAAAGAAGCAGTGCAAGAAGCAAAGAACAAGTACGACAAGGCGAAGGAAGAGAACGACCGACAAGATCATCCCGGAGAAGAAGTGGAGGAGGTTTCGGACGGCATGGAAGAAGAGACTACAGACAAAATGGCCACATCAGAGGAGATCCAAGCCAACATCACTATGATGGTATCGAACTTGGAGACACTCAGAGTCAGACCGTCTGCAGAACAAGAACATGCCAACAAAAAGCAGAAAACCAATACAGGAGATGGTGGAGGCCAACCTGGCTTTGGTTCAGCTGCACTGCAGCCTTTTCCACCGCCCGGCAAATAGACCGCCAGACGGAGGTTTGCCTAGGGCTCCAGCAGGGCAATTTTGTCGATAAGGACTATGCGGTTCGACAATGGACGCACTCCATCATCGATGAGCCCATTTTTGTATCGGAATGGAAGGCCAGCTTTCAAGCCCTTGATTTGGCCTTTGAGATGACAACAAACCCATTACAGAGATTTTCTCAAGAGCATCCTCGAGATCGTGCACGACAAGGAGAAAAACGCTTGCAGGTGAAGTTCAACGACATGGCCGAACTCTATGTGGGTAATGAGAACGACCATTTTTTCCAACGTTGGCCACATCCCTGCAAAATGCCCATCAGGCATTCGCGAATTTTTCGACCCTTGCGTGCGCCGCTCACAGATGAGACATCTCTCATGTCTTTGGGTCACCATGACAGACCGCAACCTTTTGGACCAAACATGCAGACTGATGTAGCGGTTGATGAACTACCAGGTGCTGCTATTGATCCTGACGATGAATATGAATTTGAAGTAGAGGCGGAAGACAGCAGTTCTACCGAAGATGATGATAGAAGCCTTCAACCTGATCAACAAGATTGGTTTGCCACTGTCATTTTTGCAATAGATCAACAACCAGTTCCATTGAGAGTGGACTGGAATGACCCAGAATCGATGCACAGAACGGCGGCAAGGGCTCTTGACATCAGTCATCATGAGCTTTACTATTTACATCATGTCAGGGTTGCACCAACAGATCTTGCAGACGCAGGAGTAGAAGCGCTCATTGGTCACAGACACAACGACATCGCTCAGGGTTCTGCACTACAACTTGCACTCCTTGATGTTGAATTTCACATGGCGGCACCGGCTCTTCAACCGGAAGTTGTCCGCAGAGTGATACGTATTCCTAGATTGATCGGACGTCTTGCCCTCCTACATCGTCTAGGACTAGCAGAGTATTGCAGAACCACAGCACAACCATGTATTCTCTGGTGTGATGGGCAGATCATTTCACATCTCAGTGCGAGACCAATGGAAATCCAACATGGCGTGTACCTGAGAATTGCAGTCCCACCTGGAGACCAAGATGTACATCACATTGGTACCAGATGCGTAGCAACTGCATGTCACCAAGGAATCACTCAACAAGAATTGTGTGACAGGCACGCGCTCTACTCACTTGGTTGGTACGACACAATCATTGGTCCTCCTCTAGTTCCGCTACGGCCGGATGAAGAGGAAGTTGCACTCTTACAAACACATGCGATGCCGCAGTTGCCAGAGAAGCCATGGTTTTTGCTCCACAGCAGTGATTGCCAGGTAGATGCATATGTCCCCAGTGAACATGCAGAAGAAGATGTTGGTGATATCACAAGAGGCTACGTTAGCACTCTGGGGCAAGAACTACCGGGAGGCATTCAACCTCGACCAGATCTTGATGCACAACCAGAACACATACATCATTTGGTCGAACAACTTGAGGAACATGGAGCAGTTGAAGTAGAAGAAGAAGGGCCGATTCTCTATGTGAATACATGGTACCTACATAACCCCAACCATCGTCAATGCAATGATTTCCGCACTGTTAGACTGGCAGGGAATTTCGCAATGTGGCATCAACAAATTCTGGATCAGTGGAGAGACCTCTTGGAAGATGGACATCCTGTCGACTTCTATATCGTGTATCCTCAACCACCTACGACCAGAATGCAGCCAGAACACTTGCCACATGTGATTGTGTTGCAAAGCCCTCCAGCAGATGAACGTGCTACGGTAATCACGGTGCTTGACTCACGCGATCCAGCGACATCGTTCAGACATTCAGCACACTTCTTACCGCTTGTTGCAGGCAAAGAGAATGTCATCATGGCGGTAGACAGAATTGAAGCGTGCTATCCACATATTTCAGATTTGCAATGCATGCTCTGGCATGGTGAACAACAACTTCAACAAGGCCACAACATTGCTACGCACCATGGCATGTCTTTCCTGCTTATTCTTCAAGACATCAGATTCATGACCACCACCGCATGGGATCAAGAAGAAGAAGAACCACTAAGCTTGATACAAAGAAGTGGTGGGCAGAGCAGTGGTCATAGTCCAATTCTAAGAAGCCTAGATCCACGTGCACCAGTTTTCCGACCAGGATGCCCCACCATACACATGCAAAGTGAGTTTGTTCAAGATGTTTTTGAGGAATGGCAGAAAAAAGCAGTCCAAGGACAGGCAGAAGAAAGATACACCACTTTTGAAGTATGGTTTGTCGATCATGGCCGTCTACGTCTCCAATGTCACCAGCCCAGACGGGTTAGACTCTATGAGGCCTATGAGCAGTGGGAGTTGTCCATCAAGCACGCATGGCATGAACTCCTGGTGCCGATGGAGACACATGAACTACACCTTGTACAACCTTCGCCGCCAGACATGGACCAAGAGACTGCAGGTCATATATTGATCATTCAGAATCCAAGAGATGAGCTGGTCACCAATCTCATGACTACTTATTCTCATGGAGAGGCAAGATCATTGACAGGACCGATCCACCAAATTGCGGGCACTACACATGAGCACATCTACATGGAGCATATCATTGAAGGATTGGGATACCGACAACAGTGTCTCAGTGATGAACCAACACATCATTGTGAAGTTTGGTATCACCCACATCGCATCCTACCAGGACGACCTTGGCCAGGACGCAGTGGTATGGGATTGATCATCCATTTGAGACCAGTCACATTGCAAGGACCAGTCACATTGCAAGGACCAGTTCTTCTCCAACTATCTACCACGATTGTCCACACACGTGAGCGCCAAACACATGGGCAGGTAGCTCAAACCCATGGGCCACGTGATGAGGCACAGGTGGAAACAGAACTGACTCCACCAACAGCTCCTGAGCATCTTTTGAGTTTTGGCTACAACGCCACAGAACTCATAGATGGAGATGGCCATGGCCTGCTACCACAGTTTCTTGAAGTCAGAGGTGAACTCACAGCAGTAAATGTACAAGCAGAACTAAAATCTTGGGGACATCATGTACATGCATATGATTGTCATCCACACAACAAATTTTTCTGTATCAATAGCGGACTTTCCACCAGTCATGATTCTGCGTTGCATGAAGATTGGCGTCACTACCTTTTTTGTCATGAAGATGTCACTGACCCAAATGGATCTTTCGCTCATACAGTGATCGAACCCATGACGGAAATCCAGATGCTGCGCTTTCTTTGTCAGCTTGGTTATTCCAGAGCGGTCATTCTCCAACAGACACTGATAGATGAGAACTGGACGAAGATCCTCTTTTCACATCAAGAACCAGTACCGGAGAAAGTGACACAACTAGGACGCCCAAGAACACCTTGGCCTGACAGACCAACGGTAGTACCAGCAGAACATGAGCAGATCATTAGACTGGATGGCATTGAGAATCTTTCAACAAGATGTGCTTTATGCACGGATTTTGACCGACAAGATCTGAGAGATTTCTTCCTCTCCGCAGAGCACATCCTATGCACAGAATTCCATTTTGCAGGGCTACCAGATGAAATTGCTGCAGAGATCAACACGGCACCAGAAGAGGTGATTGACTTGGACTCCTATGACCGACTGCTGATCTATACTGATGGATCCTCTAGACCAGAAGGCCGGAGGATGACGCCGCAAAGAGCAGACGAAATTGGCTGAGCAGACACCTGGGCCTTCCTAGTGGTCGGAGAGAGATTTGCAAAAGACACGACACCAGCAGTGACACATGCCATAGGATGGACAGCGCATCCTGTGAGATACGATCCAAAAGGTGCGGCATTCAATGGCGCCACAAGGATCGGATCGGACCAAGCAGAACGTGCCGCCATGACATTTGCGGGACTTTGGCGTTTGGCACAGAACACAAATGTGATCACGGTCTTTTGCACCGACTCAACCACCACAGGAGGACAAGCGTTTGGTCATCTTGGCGCTGCGGAACCAGAAGCGTCATACAGGCTCATGCGAGGTGTTTTCCAAGCACTCCAATGCGCCCTGCCAGAAGGACACATGACTCTGCATCATACTAGAGCGCACGCAGGTGATCCTTACAATGAATTTGTGGATCTGGCAGCGAAAGCTGAAGCAGCCAGGTCTTTCAATCTGCCGCGCCAGCGTTTGGACCTGCAGAAATGGAGCCGCCACATGGAATACTTTTGGATGATCTTTGCAGAAGCCTACGGAGTTCCAGTCTGGCGAGATGGAGGATTTGATGTTCCTCCACCGGATCTTCCGCAATCACATCCAATTGAAGCAAGTGAAGAGGCGGTATCACAAACCAAAATGAAATGGACGCAATGTGCCCTGTCTTTGGCGACGGCAAATGTTCAGTCGCTATCCAAGGGACCAGAGGGACATGCGGGAAAGCTGCATTACTTACAAGCACAAATGAAGGCCTATGGCATCAATTGCATGGGTATACAGGAAGCGAGGACTGAACCAGGGCTGAGAACAGCCAACAATGTCCTCGCCTTTGCATCGGGAGGACAAGATGGCCAACTTGGCGTAGAGCTCTGGATCAACCTCGAGCAGCCGATCGGGTGGCAAGGACACAGCAAAAACAGCAAAGCACTCCATCTTCATCGACGTGATTTCTGCGTGGTACATGGAGATGCTCGAAGGCTTCTGCTACGATGTGACAACAGCAACTGTAGCTGCTGGTTATTCACCAGTCATGCGCCTCACAGCGGAAAAAGTATCACAGAAAGGAGAACATGGTGGGAGGAGACCACAAAACTGCTCACCACACATTGTGATCAAGACCCGCTTTTCTGGCTTATGGATGCCAACGCGCCCCCAGGAGCTGCAGATGATACAGTTGTTTTCGAGCAGGGCTTTGCCACCACGACAGGCACACCTCTGTTTCGTGAAGCTCTAGAGGTACAACGACTCTGTCTTCCTGCGACCTCAAAATGCCACGTGGGGCCTCACAATACATGGACAGCTATTGATGGCAAGACAGAGCATTGCATTGACCACATAGCTATCCCACAGTCATGGAAGTCACGATGTACCAGATCTGAGGTGCTCCAGGAGTTTGACATGGCCACCGAAAATGATGATCACCAAGCAGTTGCCCTGCAAATTCAATGGAGTGAATATGTGCAGAGTACACGCAAAAGCAAACGGCCCAGTCTTTCTCTTACTGGAGACATTAGCCACTTCAGCACGGCAGACTTCCGCAATGAACTCATGAATTACAAGCCATCCCAATGGCAGACAGATGCAGAAGCACATGCAGGAGGTCTCATTCAGCATCTTCAACATGCTATGAAAGAACACCTACCTCGCCAAAAAAGCCAAGCGAAAAAGATCTACGTGACAGATGAAGTTTGGCAAATGCGTCTTCAAAAGCTGCTCTGCAGACAGAAATGCAAAGCGCTTAGACGCCAAATTGGCCGTGAAAGCATGACACAATGCTGGAGAGCATGGAAGGGTGACGCATCACAACATAGTTGCAATGAGATTTTCAACTATGGCACAACTCTCCGGTGCTCACAGGTAAAATCTTACAGCAACTTCATCCAGCTCAGGAACCGCCTGAAAAGCGAATTGAAGAAGGCCAAACAACAGATCTTGCACAAGCACCTGGAGACACTGGATGAGCGTACGCCAGCTTCAGATCTCCTTAGAATGCTCAAGCCCTTTATTGGTCCCACAAATATGAAGAAACAGAAAAAGAAGCCACTGCCCATCATTCATGATGAAGACCAACAGCCATGCACACTACCAAATGAGGCTTTAGCAGTGTGGATACGCTTCTTTCAAAACATGGAAGGTGGCCAAAGGGTATCAATGGAGCATCTACGCAGAGATTGGCTTGAAGATCTACAACAACTGCGACAGCAGGAGTTCAAGATTGATCTTGAAGAACTTCCGACTCTGGTAGACATGGAATTGGCACTACGCAGAGTGCCCAGCAGAAAGGCACGAGGACCGGATGACATACCCGGTGAAATCTGCCATTTTCACGCTGACATCTTGGCAGTGAACATGTACACGCAAATGATGAAAATTGCCATACACGGACAGGAGCCGCTGATCTACAAAGGTGGGAAGCTGACACCAGCTTACAAAGGGAAAGGAGATCCAAGACAAGTATCCTCATTTCGCTCCTTGCTTGTATCGTCGCACCTGGGGAAAACCATCCACCGATGTTTGAGACAGCATCAGGCCCAGGCATACGAGCATTTCCTCCAAGCGCAACAGCTGGGCGGCAGAAGAAAAGTGCCGGTCCAGCTAGCCCTCCACCAGGCAAGGGCCTTCCTGCGCAGAGCCAGAGAGCGACATGAGTCGGCTGGACTCTTATTCCTTGACCTTACGGAAGCATTTTACCGTATTTTGAGGGAGCTGACGGTCGGCGGATCCCCTACCGATGAGTTGTTGACATTTGTTATGCATCGTCTTCAGCTCCCAGCAGATTCTTTGCAACGACTGCATGAACTCCTGGATGAACGGACGGCGCTCCAGCGTGCAGGTTTGAGTTTCACAGCCATGAATTGCATCAGAGCGTTGCACCGCAACACACATTTTTGGCTGCAAGGTCAGGAAGATTTGGTGGCTACTTACCTTGGTACCAGACCAGGAGATTCGTTTGCAGATCTGATCTTTGGTTTTGCATGGAGTGTGGTCCTTCAGAAACTCCAGGGTTTCATGGAAGAACACCACAGCATAGTGCACATTCCGGTTCAGCAGCAGCCACCATTTTTCCAGGGAGGTGAGATGATGGATGAAGTTCACCTCATGAAGCCGTACTTAGGCCCTACGTGGATGGACGATCTCTGCCTATGCCTCATTGGCAATTCACCTCAATGCCTTGAACAACGCCTCGGGCCCACCATTGGGTATTTATTAGATCTTTGCAAGCAACATTTGATGACGCCAAATCTCAGCAAAGGCAAAACAGAGCTGCTTTTGAGTTTCCGAGGAACAGGCAGCCGCAAACACACAGTGAAACATTATGGCCCTGTGGCGAGCGGCCATTTTGAGGTTATCTGTGAACATCAGTCACATCGAATTTCTATTGTGAAATCTTACCGCCATTTGGGAGGTTTGTTGCACCACACCAGTGATCAAAATAGTGAAGTGCGCAGCAAAGTAGCGACAGCACATCAAGCATTCAATCAACACAGGAAACTGTTATTTCGCAATGAGCACATCCGGCTGGACAAGCGCACGGAGATGTTCAACACCCTCGTCATCACGAAATTGATGTATGGGGCAGATTCCTGGATTGCGCATGATCTTAGGACGATGCGAAAGTTTGAAGTGGCTGTCATCAAGCTTTACAAACGCCTTCTGAGATGGAAACATGATGAACACCACACAGAACAACAGATTCTTGCAGCAGTGAAGCAGCCAGCTCCGTTGGTGCTCATGCGTCGAGCGAGATTGCGTTATCTGGTGGTGCTTTTTCAATGTGGAGTACCAGACATTTGGCATCTCCTTGGAGAAGACTCACATTGGATCCAGCTCATTGAGGAGGACATGGTATGGATGTGGACGCAGTTACACAATGCCTCGCATTTACAAGATCCGCGCACACATTTCGGGCAGTGGCAAGGTCTTCTACAGCACCATCCCAAGTACTGGAAGAGACTCCTCAACAGAGCCTGCTACCATGACATGCTGCAAACTCAGAAGCAACACCAAGTTGTGGCGGCACATGAAAGAATTTTCAGCAGATTGCACGAAGAGCATCCATCATCATCAAGAGATGTACCAACTACCCCAGCAGCTGAACCCATGGCATCAGTCTATGGGTGCATGCAGTGTCAATTCAAGTGCAGAAATCTGGCCGGTGAGGGCGCCCACATGTTTAGACGTCATGGACAGACATCAATCCTGCGAAGCCACATCGATCAGACGCAATGCAAAATTTGCCTGAAGGAACTGCATACGTACAGCAAGATGAAAGCTCATCTGTACTATACAGAGTCCTGTCGGAATGCCATATTGGCAGAGCCATGCGTATCATCGCCAGCGCCGGGGATTGGATCACACGTAGATCGCGAATTGGTCCACCAACATGATAGATGTCTCCCACCGCTACAAGCAGCGGGACCAAGGCGACCTCTTGGACGACCTCGTGAATTCTTTGACATTGATGAGGAGATGCACATGTTCATGGTTGATTATTTGGCCGAGCATGGCGAGACACAGATTGACCCACAAGCCTTCGGAAGTGCCGTCCGTGCGTGGTTGTGTACACATGCAATCTCATGGACACGCACACAGACCACGGTCATTTTCTTCCGCAATTCGCTCAATGATGAAGATGCAGCCTTTTTTCATTTTGATTTGGAGCGACTGGACGAAGAATTGAGAAGCTTACGGGATCCCATGACGTGGCCTTTCCTGGCTTCCAGTGCAGGAGTCAGTGAGGGTACAAAGGACATTGAGCAGTGCAGCCGCGAATGTCAACGATGGACAGATTGGTGGGAGCTGCAACCCCAACAGACCATACCAAAGCAATTTGGTCGCATGAGGATCGTTTTGCATGCGTTTGCGGGCAGACGAAGGGTGGGCGACTTTCAATATTTCCTGGAACGAGACCTACCACCGGATGCCAACTACACGCTGATCGTAGTATCTTTAGATATTGTGATCAACCAACAATGGGGAGATGCGACTCGCGAAGAGACACGTCAGCTGTGGCTCACAGCTATCAGGAACAGACATGTCATCGGGTTTGTCGCCGGACCGCCATGTGAAACCTGGAGCAGAGTGCGAGGGCTACAGAGCTCTCCAGCAGACATCGATGCGGCGCCCTGCCAACCTCCACATGCACGCGGACCTCCCAGAATCCTGCGCACTTTGACTGAGCTTTGGGGCATGAATTCGTTAGGCATTAGAGAGCTCAGTCAGATTCTGACGGGCAATAGCCTTCTGCTTTTCACGCTTGAAGCCATCGTCGAAATTGCGATGGCAGGGTCAGTAGGACTGCTGGAGCATCCAGCTGAACCAGAAGACCTCAAAGAGGCAGCGTCCATTTGGCGCCTGCCCTTGATGCAGGTCATTTATCGAATGCCAGGAGTCGAACGTGTGCGATTTGCACAGGGCCTGTTAGGAGCCAAAACTGTCAAATCGACTGAATTTTTGTGTGTGAACTTGCCGTCCATTTTGTCTTGCTTGCATGCCAATAGAGTGAGAACGGAGCTCCCTAAGGGCCAATCAGTAGGACGCGACGAGCAAGGGAACTGGCGCACATCAGCCTTAAAGGAGTATGCACCATCCCTTTGCAAGGCTATGTCAGATGCGATCCGTGTAGTTTTTGACTCTTGTGATGTCACTACTGGATCAGAGGTGCCTGAGCATTTAGTTACCATCTGTAGGGCCATGCAGGTTCATACTTATGGTGAGGCCTTTGGACCAGACTATGCCAGGTAACCACAGCACAGTATCACAATTTTTGTGTTCCGGAATTCATTGAGCAGAGCCGCAGCGTGACAGCAGCAAAGAGCTCCTTGGAAAAAAATATATATATATATACACATACAATATATATATATATACATACAATATATATATATATATATATCAGATCATTCACATTGTATTCCCATCCAACAATGCTAACAATGCTATAAAACAATGGCTCACTTGCGATCCACCCACCCCACCTGCAGCCGAGGTCACTCCAGCGTGCAACTCTCCGGTTCCGCAGTTCGGCGGGTTGTGACAGCCGCGGTTCACGATGCCAGAGGCACCGTTGATGAAGGAGCTATCGCCGGTGTTCATGCCATTGTCCACCCACTTCTTCCTGAGATGACAATGATGCGTGACTACAGTGACTATTTATAGGATTTTTGGAGTTAGAACGTAGATACACATATGTGTAAACTTTGTGTACAAGTATATAATAGAATACTCATATGCCAATATGGGAGATTCAACAGGACATTCGAGTTGGTAAATGGAGGTAAATTGTTGAAAACTTGGTGTGCCGACATGAAGTGATGATTCCTGAAAATCCTAAACTGCCATGGGTGTATAGGTGCAGGGACAATCAATAAGTATATACAAGTGGTTTAAGTGTACCACTGGGTGTAGTTATAGTATGCTATACCTCCAAGAATCTGTCCCATTTAGCGGGAGCTCCAGGGATAAAATTGAGAAACTGTGATTTTGATGGGAAATGACCGACTGCTCAGGATATTTTTTCAAGTGGGATAGAAGCTGGAACGGACAACACGACCAATCGTTGGCTCTTGTGACATGGACATAGACCTCAATTCCGAAATTTCGATCTTAGAAAGTGTGTATGTCTTCCAAACATGTGCTACCTGCACTGCTCGATTGCAAATTTGGGCTTGTCTGTTTTCACAGAGTACCCTGAAATTTGATGGATGACGATCATTTTCTGTAGCAAAATCAACATATTCGGGTATACTTCAGGTCAAATTTCCTATACAAGACCTCCTGTAACCTCTTGGAATTTACCAGAATTTACCACGTCCCTCAGGCATCGTCAAGTGATGACCCTGCTAAAAAGGGATTCGAACCGGCAGAACACATATGCCCAGAATCAAGCTGAGGAATTCCCGAACTAAATGAAGGTCTTAGTGGAAAAATCATCTGATATAAATGGGGAATTCCAGGATCCTAAAATGGAGGTACTGTACCATATAAGGCCATATTTTACTGGGATATTCCCTTACATTATGGCCATTGATGATATAAATGGGGAATTGTCCATTGCCGTGTTTGAGTACCGGAGGGTAACTCGAGGCAAGTGACTCAATTGACTCAATTGATTCAATGATTTCTGGATGTCCGTGTTATGTTGACTGACCCGATGATCCAAGCGGCAGTTCACTGATGTAGTTCCAGCCACCAGAATTGTAGGGTTGCACTGCATTGAGCCAGTAAAACATACCTGTCATCGCAGGCCGGGGAACCTACTGTATATATATATATATATATTGTATATATATATTGTATATATATATACATTAATCTATTCCATACACGGTCTATTTACCTAGATCTGGGTGATTCTTTAAAGAATCCATCTTTAGGTCAACAAACAGAATAAGTTAATATTCATCACAACAAAAACACACATGACAATAATAATATACAATAACAAACATGATAACAATAAACAACTTATAGCTTATATTCATTTATATTCATGATAATAATAACAACAATTCATGCTAATAATAATAATAATAAAGCACATGATAACAATAATCAACTCATACTAGCAATGGTGATACATATCACTGCGATAATCATATTCTTCCTCCATACATGCGCCAGCGAAACTGGGCGAAACTGTTTATTCCCTTCTACTGGTTGGTGGATTGACAACATTCCCAGTGGATATATTCAATATGTAGATCAGTTCGTATAACCGAACTAACAAGAACAATGACTGACTGGTTCAATTCCATCCCAAGTTCGCACTATTTTGGGTGCTTAAATCTTGTTTTTTTTTGTCAACTGAGACATGACCATGAATTCAATCCCCCAACAATTCTAGCAAATATCCCCTCCTCAGTCAAACATATCCTCCTTGGCCACTCCAAAAAGATACAGCTATTGCCAGAACATACCAGAACCATTCAGAACCATTCAAAACCCCTTCATTTTCTTGGCTAAACCATCAATCAAACTTCCATTGTTTCACCGCGGTGCCGGCCACCCACTTCAGTTCAGCTGGACTGTTCGGATCGCAGATGGAGTTGGGATTTTTACCTGAGGTTCCGGAGTCGGATTCCCAAAACAAATAGGATGACTCATAAACTATAACAAGTAGAAGTCGGAGTGGATGTTCTTTTTGACATGTATATATATATATTATTATTAAGTAGTATATATATATATAAGTTATATTGTATAATATTATATAGTTCTAACAGTGGGTTTAAGTGGGGTTCTTTAACTGGGGTTTCAGACATGTGGTTCTTCGACTATTTTGCGGGACTTGGGTCTTCTTTTCAGATTGCTGAAACGCGAACACATGCATGTTCGAGGATAGGGGTTTCCTTGTGGCATGGAGCTAGCTGCATCCTGCAACCAGGACGTTGGCCCCATGTGATGCAAAGAGGACTAGATGGTTCCACTGGACCGTAAGTCTACTGCATTGTACCTATCCATATTCCCTGTAACCCCAATGATATACCTGCCACACTTTGCAACTTTGTCAACTTTTCTCATTGCTGGCAGAGCACAAAAGTCGATGGAGGGATAGATAGAGCTACGTCCCTCGTCGGCTGCTCGCTTGCCCATGTAGAAATTCAACCTGGAGTTGCGAAAAACCGTCCAAATCCTTGCAAAAGAAGGCGAAACTCGGATACAGCACCCTAACGGCCCTAACCAAAACATATTCATTCTTTGCTGTATGAATTACCCCACACATTGATAGCAAACAGAAACCCATTGATTGCCACGGGATCATGGAGTAAAATGCCCTGCATAGATCCAAAGTTGGCTAATCATCACGGTCATCACAAGCACATGCCGCAACAATTCATGACAGTCACATAAGCCTCAAACCTTTTCTTCCAGAAAAATGTGTCATCGTTACCCGGTTGTCCCTTCAGTCTCAGTTAAGGCCATCCGGATGAACCAATGTAGGATCACACAACACCATCCCATAATGGGAATCCTTGCAATGGGTTCATATAAGAATTCCCTCTTAATGTGTTGATGACCATCCCCAAAGATGGGTAATTATGTAAAAATATGTACAATCCAACTTTTGACGCGCTCCATGTGGATATTTTCGCTCACAAACTGCCCACGGGTGGCGGGTCCAACTTTTGACCATGGCACTAATATGACTTATCATACTATCCAGATCTCTAGGCCAGGCAAATTACCTGGAAATCTTGGACTCACGTTGTTTCCTCAACCAAGGAACTTGCCGAAGTTGCCTCGGCAGCAACTTAAGGGGGAGTTGAATTCTCAGCAATACAGGTGTCTTAAAATGCGGTATACCCATGTATACCGTATACCCATCAAATATTCATTCTTATGCGAAATACAATGATTAAATATGTTTTTTTTGCATCATCCCATTTGGGGGTACCACATTTTTGGATCCCAAAATGGGGTGTTGGTACGTTGTCATCCAAGTTATTGGCCGTGCATTCCTCGATTCATGCCGAAAAGAAGCGTATGAGTGTCCAAATAGAATTGCTCCAAAAACACTGTGGTGGTTATAACATAATAAATAGTGTTAATCATGGTATGTTTGCTTTTTTGCATGAAAAAGGATAACAAGCCTTAAAGAGCATAAAGAGCCATGTTCTGACTTTTTCAGGCCTTCAAATTGCCGATTGGGGGGTGCATCCACCATGAGCCATTTTTTGTGACTCTGCCCCAGCAATGGCCCGAGCAGGTACACCTAATTGATTCAAATTGGATGTCCGACGTCCCCTTTTCTGTCAGAAGTTCCAAACCCTCCGAGATATTTTGGTTCACATAGCATATGATGCTATCTGGCAATTCACCATGTTGAAAAACGGTAAATCGTGGAACTATTCATAGACCATGTTCCATGATGTGGGTTCTTCTTTCCCACGTTCTCCCCTTTAGTTTTTTTTTGCCATTCAAGTTTATTAAAAAAAACAAATCCAAAACTTTGGTTCAGAAGCATACAGCAGATTCCCATATATTCCCATCAATGCTCCATGTCACCCACTTCACCTCAGCTCAACTAGGCTCAGCCTTTACCTCGCCATGCTACAGGTGCCAGTTGTTTGGATCACCCCGCGGCCCCACCAGCAGCAACCTTCCACATCTGTTCGGCCATCTGGTTGACCTTGGCAAATACTGTTTGAGGGTGAAAATAAGACTGTTCCGTGTCACGTGCCTGTCCGTTTTACTGACTAAATAGTACGGAAAACAGCTAGCATCAGCTAACCCAACCAGCGCGTCTCAGATCCATTTCCAGTAAAAGTTACTATGTTGCCACTGGACGTCTACCCAATCCTGGCTCAGACTTCAAAACGGAATTTGAGTTTCCAACAGATCAACATTTACGTGTCACTTCTGTGGCTTAACAGCCACAGTTTTGGATACCTACCGTCAGAGTCAACGATTTTGGATTCGTTCCCACTCCGGAAAATGATCTTAATTCAGATGTCTACTGTCAATAAAGTAATGGAAAAAGCAAGTTCCCCTCTACTTAAGCACATCATTTCTAGAGGGCTAGTTTGAAACCAAAGAAATGGATTGACCGGTCATTCAAAGCCAATCCAAATCAATCCCAATCAACCCAATTATCAACCCCATGTAGAAGTGTGTCCCAAAATTCCTGTGGTGGGCTATCATCTGTCCCAGTACGAGAACATAAAATGATGGTTCAATATGGTTTAATCATGTTTAATCTGTTTCTTGGCAACCCGCCATATTGTTGCTTACATCCCATGTATCTGTATATCGATTCAGTAGACTCAGGAGATCACACGAAATCCCTCTGCTTGGTTCGGTTCCTCCTTCCCGTCTCCAAAAAAGGGCCCAGGCACCAAAGAGAGGAGCATCAGAACCAGGACAAGCGCCATCCACCTAGGAGCAGATGGGCAGACTTCGGAGGACCTGAACGATGCGGGCTCTTGTCTGGTGCACTGGTCATATCAAGTCGTCTCTGTGGGCCACAAATGGGGGTTTCCTAAAATGGGACCCCGAAACCATTGATTCCCAGTTGTTTCTCGGACCTTGGTTCCTCTAGTGCACCATCCATCTGCAAGCAAACATCCAGGAGCAGCCTGTGAAATCTATCCCACATATTCCAGCATTTACGATGTGTATGCTCACACATTATAGTAACCACTCCAACATGTTGATATGCAATTTACCACAAAGAAAACGTAGTTGTGTATAATTTATATATTGTCTTTTCGTGTTTCGCAGGTATATACTTTATTTTTGCGAGGATTACACATTATATGTCTATAATATGTATATAATATATATATATATAAACCATTCAGGAAAAAACACGAAGCCATGAGGTTCTTCCAGCTCTGTGCAAAACCCGCTTGATGTCATTCCATTGAATCCAGGTATGATGACAATCTCCATGATTGGATAGTATAACTTCATGGTCCCCAAACTATACAATCATCAACCAACCATCCATATCCATTTATCAACTATTTCAATTATATATATATATCATTATATATCATACATTACATATTGTATACATATCTATTGTATATACCATCTGCTTATTTAAACATAGCCATGGAAAAGCACCATTTTTATCCATTTTTCATAGGTAAACCATCTATTTCGATTAGGGCCATGGCTTCCATGGCGTCGCCAAGCATCGCAGCCAGAGCCCGTGAATTTCCAGCCCCCGGTCTTGATGCCCTGATAATCCTTGCAGCCTCCACCTTGGGGGCTGATTCAGAACACTAACCCGCAAAAAATCATGAGAAAAACATATGGAAGTTGGTAAAATCCAACTTAAATGATGAAAAAAATGTGGCAAATATCTCTGTGCTGTTTAACTTTTTGGGGAAAAACTCTGAATCGGAACGTTACCCACGTGACCACACATGAACTGTATTGCACCTGTGGCAGTTCACAAACTTAGATTACGAGTAGCAGCATACATTCCCCCTCCATGACGATGCACCTTCTGCATCACACCGTACAAATGGCAGCTGGACAAATCTAAACATCATTGGAGGGGGAAAACGGCATAGACTAACAAACTAGGCTGAACTTCAGCTGCTTTCATTGATTGTCTATATATATATACTAGTAGATACTGTATGTAGAGAGATCGCCGAGATAACCTGTATATAATCAAAGGAATAACAAACACAATTATCAGTAGACCTCCCAGGGAGGTTTGGAAGTTCTTGTAATTCTTTTGTTTTTTTCAATTTACTATACATCTATACATCATAACCATCATACATATCTACTGTATGTACATATATACACATCTACTGTAACTCAGTAGATAACTCAGTAAGGGACACCGGCCGCGGGGCCTTCGTTGACGTATTGAAAGTAGGTGTCCAGGTCGACATCATCCGGAAAAGGGGCCTCATAGCCATAGCCACCTGGCCATGGCGATCCTTTCTGGTGATTTACCCCATGGAAACTCGCTGCAACTGACAACCAAAGGCACTCAAAATACGTTGAAGATTGGTCATAGGTAGGTTTGAGGTAAGAGGTTGCAAACTCAAACGGTTTGAGATTAATTGTACCGTTTATGCATTTATGAATGGGATTTGTCCGTAGTTACTCCAGCCCGAAACGCTAATCCCAAGGAACATCCAATTGCTGATTGCCTCCTCCCCTGAACAAACTGCTCAACAGGTTTTGCGCGGCGCAGACTGGCCAAGTTTGGATCAAACATCATGGCCTCATTCAGGATATTGGGTTGGCTGCATTCGCTTTGAGGCCAGCGGCTAAGTCATCTTGAGGCCCTCCAATTAGTGAGCAACTTGTTAACCCCAACGGCCCTGACTTGCGCAATGACGTTGATACCTTTCATGTTGGTCGCAACAACCAGCTTTGGGACACCCATGACCATCATGACCGTGTTTTAGCAATTGATAGCGCTCCAAGTACGCCAAAAAAAAATATATAAGGATTGTCAGCAAGCGATGTGGTTCTACCATCCCAAAAACACCAACCAGTTCTTCTCATCTCTTTGTATTCCATGTTTCTATGTCCGAATAAATCATCCAGCTATCCACTAAGGCCACCTCTGCAGTTCTAGGTCGTCCAAGGCAAAGCCGGCAAAGCCCAATGGCCCAGGTAATCTACATTGGAGGTACCACGAAAAAAAACAACTATTTTCTGCGGCGAAATTCAGGGAATCCCCCAAATTTTATCAAAGTTTATATGGTACTACCCACTGGTTATTTAACATAGCCATGGAAAATGACACATTTATTAGATGGTTTAACTATTAAAAATGGTGATTTTCCATGGCTATGTTAAATAACCAGAAGGTAAGTTAGTACATCCATTTTAGGATCCTGAAAATCCCAACCGACACGGCGCACCTTCCTGTGGGCACCAGGGGCTACTGTAGTCCCACCTTGGCGCCTTGGGCACCTGAGAAATTGCTCGCTTGATTTGACCAAGGTATGGCTTACCTATGGCTCATGTATGGGATATATATATATATATTATATGTATATATATATATATGTTGGCGATGATATCGTCCAAACTATGACCCGTGCAGCGCAGCAGCTCCTCAGGTTTTTCTACCTTCTGCTCGATTGGGGATTGATCCAAACGGCAGCTATTGATGTGGCCCTTCGCAAAATGAAATGCACAAAAATTGAATGTCAAATGAAATGCTGACATGTGAAGTGCAACTGATATGAAATGCAGCACTCCCCCTCAGCTTTAACGTCAGTTTGAAGCTGACATTCTTCATCTGGTGCATCCTCCGGTGGAGTGATGCTTTTTCCGGAAAACTCAAAACGCTCAAACTGCCCATTCTTCGATTCTTTCAGCGCAACGAACGCACAGATTGATTTGGATGGCTTCTCCACGATGAGGGCACTGGAAATCCGTATGAAATCTTCCAGCATATCCAGAATTCAGCACAGGGAAACCAGGAGGAGGTCGCCCACGAGGCGCAGTCACCAACCTGCAAGTGGTGCACCATCTTGATGGCCTCGCTGGTCCAACTCTGGGATTGGTCAAGTAGGGGCACTGATGGGAAAGATGATATGCCTTCCCATATCTTGTGGTCAATACCCCAAAGCCAGGTCCTTCTGCATCTGGTTCATCCTCCGGTGGAGTGATGCGCAACCTTTCTCTAATCTCTGCGACTTCGGCCTCGATGTTCTGCAGCTCATTTTCGATTCTTTCTCCTAAGCTGTCACTGGACTCTTCTGAGCTGCTAGTGCTTGAAACTTCTGTTTCTTCTCCCCTGTCATTTTCTTCTCTTTCATTTTCTTCTCTTTCATTTTCTATTCCTTCTTCACTGGGAAGGAATTGTGGGCGCTCCACCATCTCGGTGGGCCCTTGGCGGGGTCGTCGAGGTGGTACATCGTCTGACTCACCACCTCTCTCCCGCGGCTGGAGGCGGACTGGGCCTGAGCCCAACCCCTTCTCAACAGCCGAAGCCCAACCCCTTCTCAACGGCCACGGATGGGAGCTGGACTGAGCTTGAGCTCAACCCGTCCTCACCACCCCTTCTTCCCATTTTTTCTCCTCTGACTTCAGGGCGACTTCCAGTCGCTTCAGGCGAAAGATTCTGACGCCTTGCAATCTGTACTCCAACCTTCCAAAGCCATTGGACGAAGAGCGTCAGCAGCACCATTAAGATGGCAAAAACTGCCAACATGGATTGAAGGGCTTGATACCCTCCTTCTTCTTCTTCATCTTCTGAATCTCCTCTAGCCACTGCCAAAATGGCAATTGTGGTAACCAAACGAATCATGTCGTCGCTGACCTTGATGGCTTTGGCCAGCGTCTCACCTTTTTCTTTCTGTTCTTCATCTTTCTCCTCCTGTTTGATCTCCTCTTTCTTTGGTGGACTTCCCATCATCATCATCTCTCGAAGCGTCTCCAAACGTTTCGAAGACAAAGGTTTGGTGCCGATGTCGGCGGTCAAAAATTCGCCCGGGGAATGGTGTATCACCCATCGCCCAGACAGCACAGTCTGTCGAGCGTAAGACGCCCGAGTTCTAAGGTGTCTCGTGCGCCAGTTGCCTCCATCCGTTGTGATGATCGCCAATGCAGACTGGGAGTCAGTGAAGGCTCCACGTGGCACATATCCAATCAGCTCATCCACAATGGCTGCCACAGACTCACCGGCGGTCATGGCCTCCACCAGTTCGGCCAATTCGGCCTCTGCAGTTGACAATGTCACCAAATGTTGGCGGCCGGCTCTCCAAAAAATCGGAGCTCGATTCAAGGTGATGATGAAACATCCAAAAGATTCTTCATCGTTGGGGGCATAGCTGACATCTGAGAAAACTTGTATCTTGATTGGTTCTTTCTCATCATCTTGGTAGCGGAGCCCTTCTGCACAAGTTTTCAGAAGGTATCCTTGAACTTGATCAGCTGCCTCAAGAACTGAGCTGGTGGCTTTTGTGACGTTGGAGCCCAGCCTTGAGATGCTGTACATGAGGTCCGGACGAGTTCGCGTCAGAACCCAAAGCAGTTCACCTACCACTTTCTGACATTTTCTGACTTTCTCCAAAGTTGGTGGACTTGGGTCCAAAGTCATCAGAGCTTGGTCCCGAGTGATTGGGATCTTCTTTGGCTGAACTTCTTTGGCCTGCCGTTTCACCAGGTCCTTGACAAAGGATTCTTGGGTGACATGCCAAACATCTCGACCTTCGGCATTCTTTGAGGTTGACACTTCCATGCCAAGGAAGCGAATGGCTTCCTCCCCCACGACTTCTGGTTCTGACGTGGTCCAAGTCGCTTGGAACTTCTGTGCCACCGCTCTGGTGACTTCAGGGGGGCCAGTGATGAAAATGTCGTCTACATAGGTCATGACCAAGCCATACTGAATGCTTGGCTCGCTTCCTTCTTCTTTTCCAACTTCTTCCAGACGCCAAAGGTTTGGCTCAGAATCCAGCTGCCTCAACTGCAGCTTGATCTTTCCTCCTTCTTTCTTTTCTACTTCTACTTCCAAACTTCTCATCTCGCTATCTCTGCAAAGTCCCCACAATCTTGGAGATCTTCTCAACCCATAGACCGCTCTTTTTGGCCTGTAAAGTGTTCCAGGTCGCAAGCAGCCTTTCTTGACAAAGATGGTAGGAGGAGCGACCAGGATGTAGTTGGATTGATCCTCCTGGTCAATGACGGCGTTCAAAAAAGCCGTACGGATGTCCAATGACATGCCCAGCCATTGGTTCCTCGCAGCAAACCACAGCATGAGTCTGAAAGCTGTGGCATCAGCACCTGCACTGTAGGTCTGTTCATCATCTCTTTTTTCCTCGTAGTTTCCACAGATGACCCATCTCACCTTGTGTTTGGATCCACCCGGAATGGGCTTTTTGGAGTACACCACCTTTGATGGGATGCACTCAAACTTGATGCCCTTCTCCTTCAACCTCTTCTCTATTTCTTTTACCTCCTCTTCTGAAACTTCTTCCAATGCTTCTTTTTCTTCCAGCATAGAGTTGATTTCGCTTTTTGCAGCGGCTTCCCATTCTTCCCAATGCTCCCAAACTTCTTTCGGTGAGATGATCTTGGTCTGCAGGATCTCCTCGGAGTCTTCCATACTTTCCACAGCTTTGCGCAGTCTACCAATCACAGCCATCTCATCCATGGCTGTTTCCTCATCATCTTCAACCATCGCTCTCATCTCTTCTTCGATGATTCTTCTGATTCTAGCTTTGACCTTCCACTTCTCTGTCTCCTCCTCTTCTTGTGCTTCCATCGACGCATCCAATCTTCTCACTGTTGTTTTCTCCCTCAGCCTTCTTCGTGTTGAAAGATCATCCAAAATTTGGGTTTCAAGGCCAACCCAAACACCATGTTGTACAGGCTCTGAAGTCTGTTTCATCAAAACTTTGGCGATTCTTGGAGCCTCGCCTTCTTGCCACACCCAATGACCATGTTCTTCAACTGATGGGCACAGATAGCGGACATGTTCCACCATCGGATCAAAACTTCCCCTCCTCCATGTCCTCTTCCTCACTCTTACCTCCTCCAAAAAGGGTGGAAAAGAAGGAACTTGGTCGAGGCGAACGCATCGGTTGATTTCGTTGATGTATCGCAAAGCCCAAGGCCACCAATCAGCTTGGACCTTGGCATGGTGCAAGACTCGCCTGATCTGAGTCTTGATGGCTTTGACGGCCACTTCTGCACGGCCGTTGGCTCTGGGGTCATCGCCAGCAGTGCGACTCAAAATGATGCCTCTTGATGATGCCCATCTTCTAAACGATCCAGAAAACTCGTGGCCTCTGTCGGTGTGGATCTTGGCAACTGTAAATCCATCGACCTTCAACTTCATGAGCATGTCCATGGTAGTGGATGAAACTTCCCTCGCAGTTTTGGTGGTCATGGGAAGTGCCAGACGAAAAATTCGAACTTCCGTTTTTTCTTCTAAATCTTCCCTTCTTTCCTCATCTCTCTGCTCCCCCTGACCTTCTTCGACCTGCACTTCTGCCTCCTCTTTTTCTTCCGCTTCTGCTTCTCTAGCTTCTTCTATAGCTGGTTCTTCTCCTTGGAGTTCTTCATCTGGTGGCTGGCGCATTTTGTCAGAGTCTTTTGGAACACGCCACACCAAAACGCCAGTCAAAAACCAACGTGCGGTGTGAAAGGACCAGCCACATCCAGAGACAAAGTGCCAGTTTGAAGATGCCGGGCTCGGCGATGAGGTTCTTGTTGTTGAAGGGTTTCCTGACATGTCTTGCAGTCTTTGCGATAGGGAACGTGGCCAAATCTGATGTGATCCTCCCAAGACATAGGAGCAATCCTTGCATGTGATTGCATGGTCTGTTCTTTGATGGCCACAGCTAACATCCGCATCAGACCAGGTGGCCACCGAGCAAGATCTTTTGACGATCGAACTCCCCCAGGACAAACAGGACCTTTGATTTGAAAATCTTCTGGAACCAAATCAAGTGAAGTTCCCAAAGTGGTGGGTTTCGTGGCTTCCCCACCCAAGCTCTTTTGTGTGAAGTGCGTCTCCTTCAACTCAAACTCCTTTTTAATTTCATGCCATTCCCATTGATCCCAAAATGAGACAACTTCAGGCTTGTACTCTCGTGGTGAAGATGGCTGCTCAAGCACAAAAGCCAGTGGATGATCATGCCCTCGAGCTCGTCGAGCATATGTTGCAATCATGAAAAGAAAAATTTGACGCCACAAAAGGATGTCATCCTCTTCCACCATTTTCTTCTCTTTTTCACTCAAATCTTTCTTCCCATACTCCTCTCCTTTCCATGCTCTGACAGGCCGAGGTGCAGTATCACATCCAGGAATCTCATAGTGCCTCAAGACACTGCGAGAGCGGCAGTTTGGCCCGCCCGCAATTCCCAAGATCTTGCCCTGGATGGCTGCAGTGATCAAAGACGCGTAGATGCCGTCGTCAGGAATCATGTCATGTTGGCTCCCTCTTTTAACATCTACTTCCAACAAAATTCTTTCTTCTCCCCCACACTGTTTCCAGGCCTTTCCAAACGTGAAGCCTGAATCTTCTCCAGCGTAGAGATGTAAAAGCAGTCCATCTCTTTGCATAGCCCTCCTCCATCTCCGATTGCAAGGAAGACCATTCCAATCACCTGGTTGCACTGCAAGTCGCTCTTTGATGTGATCAGGTAGTTGAGCGAGAACAGGATGGGCTTTGACCATGGCTTGCAGCCATTCAAATTCATCGCTCATCTCAAGACCTCTCTTCAAACCTTGATTTGCATCTTCCAATTCTGAGATCAGGTCCAAAGCCAGTTGACGACTGACTTGAGGGCAGCCATTGTGCTGCGAAACTTTCAAATCACCTCGTAGTGGATGTCGTATGGAGAGCTTTCCATCCTTCCATGCAATCTCGCACCCAAGAACTTCTGCAAGGGGGCCCATCGGAACTATCGGTTCCACCATTGGGTCAGGAGAGATCATCGCTCCTCCAGGTGACATCTTCAATTGAATCCTTCTTCCATCTGCCAAAGAGACTCCCACGACTGGGAAGCCAGCTGTCACCTCTCCGTTTTTCTGTGGTCGAAGAGGATGTGTCGCACCAGAGTCAATGAGACCAGCTTGATCTCCTGTCGCCATCTTTTGAAGCCTGAGAACTTTTTGTTTCTGCCTCAGGGAGTTCAACTGCTGTTGAAGTCTTTCCATCAAATCTTCTTTTCCTTCTGAGTCCTTGGCCAATCCAGAGCTGGCAGAAGACGCCGATGAAGATGGAGCTCCTGAGATGCTTTTCAGCACCTATACTCGCCTCATCTATCAAGTCTTTCATAGCGGAATCTTGTGTCGATGCCGCTGCTTCTTCAGATTCTTTCTTGCCTCCAACCTTCTCTTCCTCAGTCTTCAGCTGCTTCGCTTTTGGGGCAGACTTTTCTGGGGAGGTTGAAGACGATTTCGGTCGTGTGCAGCTTGGTGCTAAGTGTTGTGAGCTGCCGCACACGTAGCATCTCCTCAATTCGTCTCGCTGTTCATGCGACCACGTACACTCGCGGCCTTTTCTGCATCCACCTTCAGTCAGGTAATACCTGCATTTCTGTTTGGACTTCTCTTCATCATTCTTTTCTCTGTCTCTTCCCTTTCCCTTGCCCTTCTCTCCTGCCTCTGCCTCCATGTTCTTCAGCTTCGGAAGTTCTACCTCCTTCTTCGCCGTTGTGGTTATTGATCTCTTGTCAGTCATCGCACATTGTTCAAGTTCAGCAAGAAGATGTGCAGCAAGTTGGTCCACCGAAGATGAAGTTGGAGTTGTGTCCACCGACAGGGTGTTCCGGACAAGAGAGACACGGAACTGGATGTCGCGATGCGATTCGAGCACCCGACGGGTCATCTTGTTGAGGCCCTTGAGCAACAAAGCTGGGTCCGGCTCCACAGCGCCGACTTCTTTGGCACGACGGCGCCATCTCATCCATTTGCGGATCGCTCCAGGTGCTTCTTGAACTGAAGTGATTTCTGCCGGGTCCTCCAAGCTTTTGAGCAGGGTCTGTTTCTCTGCTACACCACCTGGTGAGTAAGTTGTGAACAAGTATGTGAGCACACCAAAAACATCCATTCTTCTCGCTGCCACCAGTTCTTCGCAACAAGATTCTGGGATGGCCTTCATGATCATAGTTGAAACCCGCCTTTCCAATCGCTGCCAACGAGGTTGTTGTAGAGAAGCAGGGGCAGCAAAGCCATGATTCAGTCGATCAAGGGGGCTCAATGAAACATGCCGCTGATACCAAGCTTCCACCTCCTGTGTCATGATTTCCCACCACTCTTGAGAAGAGGTGGTGAGGTCAGAGATGATGGGATTCAAGAGCAACATCCAATCACCAAGTTCAAGTGGCCCAGTCCCAGACGTCCAAGGCATCAGATCGGGCAAATCTGGAGCACCCGAGCGAACCACCTCCACTCCCATCACCGCTCCTTCATCATTCTTTCCATCGCTGATCTTCTGCTGCAGGTCTCTCATCGACTGCATCATCAGGAACATGAATTCCATAGTCTTTGAGTTGAAGTCTTCTTCTCGACTTCTTTCTTGTTGGCCTCTGGGCCCATCCACAAATCTTTCACCTTTCTTCCAAGCTTCGCCACAATCACCATTTGAACTTTCGATCCTTGGGGGTCTCACAGCCTCAGGGAAAACTTGCTGGCCAACTGACCCGTCCTCTTTTGGGGGTCTTGCAGCCTCAGGGAAAACTTGCTGGCCAACTGACCCGTCCTCTTTTGGGAGTCTTGCAACCTCAGGGAAAACTTGCTGGCCAACTGACCCGTCCTCTTTTGGGGGTCTTGCAGCCTCAGGGAAAACTTGCTGGCCAACTGACCCGTCCTCTTTTGGGGGTCTTGCAGCCTCCTTACCGAAAACCTTCTCCAGGTTCATCCCTTGCAAACGAGTGGTTTCTATGCCAAAACTTCGCTCAGCTTGACCACTTCCGTCCTTGGAGATGCTATCTGGAGTTGCAAAACGCGCCTCAGGTTCTGCAGGTTGTGATTCTACAGCTAGAATCCTTTCTTTCAACTTCTGATTCTCATTCAGGACAGAGACCAAAAGTCGTTTGATCTCTTCTCTTTCACTTTGTTCTACAACCATTCTATTCTGCAACATCGCCAACTGCCTATCCCTTTCCAAAAGCTCTTCGTTGAACCTTCTTTCTTCAGATTCCAAGAACCCTGGTCTCGGGATCGACGGCGTGAATCCCGTCCCTGTCATGCCATACAGCCATGGAGTTCGCTGCTGAAGCTGGGTCATTTGCTGGACTTGTTCAGGAGTAAAAAGAGGAGTATAGGCCATTTCAAATTCTGATTTCTTCACATCTTGAGGGGTTGCAGCTAAGCCATTGGGAGAGGAACTGGCGAAGCCTCTCACACTAGGATCTTGAACCCTTTCTTCCCCTTCTAAACCCTGGTTTCCACCCTCTCCTGCCCTCTTCTCTTCACTTTGCCTTGCCGTCAAAGCTGGAGTCGGCCTTTCTGATGCCGATGCACTCTTCGAAAAGCTCTGAGGTGGCTGTGAAGGCGGCGGAGTTGCTGGAACTGCTGGACGGAGGGAGACAGGCTGACCCTGTGGTTGGTCAGGAGTGGCACTACTCAAAACCAAAACACCTTCACCTTTCTTCGCCTCATCCTCTAAACTACTAGCTGCTTCATCCCTTTCTTCTATCCTTCCATCTTCTATGGCCTCTTCACCCCTTTGTTTACTTTCTTCTTCCATTCGTTTTTGGGCTAACTGCATCTCCTGCATCCCTTGTTCCATTTCCCTTTGGGTAGCCCTTCTTCGGATGTCCATAGCGCTGGAGCCTCAGGGTCTTGGGCTCATAACCTGGCGATGATATCGTCCAAGCTATGACCCGTGCAGCGCAGCAGCTCCTCAGGTTTTTCTACCTTCTGCTCGATTGGGGATTGATCCAAAGGGCAGCTATTGATAATGTGGCCCTTCGCAAAATGAAATGCACAAAAATTGAATGTCAAATGAAATGCTGACATGTGAAGTGCAACTGATATGAAATGCAGCATATGTAATATATAAATATGATTATATATAATATCATAATATATATATATATGATATCATAATATATATATAAATATGATATATCTATATAGCATATATATATAGCATATATATATATAGCATATATGCATATAGATGGGATGTATATGCTCTATGTTTGGGATGTTTTTGGGGATGTGTAACAATTATATATATATAAATGAAATATGTGGCTGATGTATGCAATATCTAGGTTTTATACATATGGCATATATTACTGGGTATTTCTTTGATCGCCCAATTACACAGGGAGTGTAGCAATGAAGAATATCCCAGTTGGATTCATGGGATAAATGCGAAAACACCACACGCGTGACCTTTATCTACGTCCATCCAGTTATGTATGGAACATCCTTAGTTAGATTGATGATGATTGATGGGCTGTACATTGTGAACAAAACAACATATACTTAGTGATAGAGATGAAGGCCCAAGAAAGCCATTGTGGGCAAGTTATTATCCCTCAGAAACAAGGGATGATCCCTCAGAGTTGGCAACTCGTATGCGCCAACTCAAACCCCCACTCACTCTCGGCTATCTGTAGGAGCTGAAACCATCCATTCTTTGGGGGTCACTACTGTTGACCCCTTTACGTTGTTGCGTGGGGGGTATGCATCTCCATGATGTGTGTGCATGTATATATATATACACATACACGACAACATATATACACATACTATACAGTACATATTTCGTCACGAAGCTTACCACATAAAATATGCCTCGTCTGCACCCCAACACCCATTCACAACCATTCGATACGGATTTGACAACGAGTTGGTTCACAGTTAGTTTCGGCCAACCAACATGGATTACCTTATTATGGGCACACAGAGTGGATCGTTTTCACTATCAAAGCGGCCACTTTTTTGGGACCTGATCATTTCATAATAGCGGTTAACACAAAGCATACTAAACTGATCTAAGCTACTTGTATTATCTATATACATCCAAATTATAGCAAAAGAAGCACCTTGCTCTTTGGCGCGCAGAAGAGCTTCGCTGGTGCTCCATACCATTTTGCCTGACATCTGCAAAACGTTCATGTGGAAACATGGCAAACCATTTGGGTGTGTATGAGCATATTATAATTGAATATAGAATATGTATATATATATATATAATACACATATATGCTATATATGGTATGTACAATATATATATATATATGTACGTATGTTCATATATTCTACGTTATAGACATACATAAAAGTAGTAACCACCCAAAATAGTCAGAACATGAATTAACCTCTATATCCTCGTGACTTTGTGGGGTTCACATTCTGCTTCTTCGGTGGCTGCTACATAGATGTATATACATATATATACATATATGTATACATATATAATATATATGCATATATATATATGTATATTATATATATATATGTATATTATATATATATGTATATTATATATAATATGATATAATATGTGGATTACGAGCCACTTCCTAATTGGAATGCGGGATGGTCGGTATCGCGCGCGGCACTAAAATGACCAGGCCGATGGTAATTGTTTTCTACTCATTGGACTCAACAGATACCTTCGACTCAAAATAAGAGAAAAACAAGGTAACACATGGTAAAACCATGTAAAACCCTACTATGTATGGATCTGGGTGTCAATGGGGTACCACCCAATTTCCAAAGGGTTCAGCACCATGTGTTCCTATTTTGACCGAGATAGCCCATTATGACTATGAATGACTGTGACTATGACTATTATGATGATATTCATGGTTGTCATTAACACCATTATTACCATGAAATACCATGAATATCACTCGTCACTAGTCTCATTCGCAGTGTAATAACTCATAATCCCATCTCCATGTGAGACTCGGCCTGGGAACAGCGCCACATTGCAGGACCGTTTCGTTTTTTTTTGCGCGGGGCGTACATTTGAAAGCTGTAGCTGCTCCCCTACTCGCAGGATCTGTCTCAAATTTTTCCGAATCTCACAGTTAAAGGTAACATAAGGTAACCAGTCACTTTGAGTAAGACCTGAAAATTTGAATAACTTTGGTTGTGTATTTGTCGATTGCTTTAGTCATTTAAGAATTATTAAAAAGCTGAAAACCAATGAGTTTCAAGGGCCACAAGCAACTTGATCATGCCAGCTGTTTTGAGACACTCCCAAGGTGTTAAGGCGCTTCCTTAACACCCTCCAAACGGCGCGGCTTGCCCGGCTTGCTATATCCTGCAGTCCAGAGATGACTCTCGGACTTCTTCTCCTCAATGCTATCCCAGGCACTGTGGAGAAAAATAAACCAATGGTACAGAGATAGGTTGTGAGGGATGCAGGGTGGACAGAATGATACATCTTAGTACATCTTAGTACAGCTTGAAACGACATGCCAAGCTCCTGTCACGCTTTGATGGAAGGATATGTCGGAATCTGTTGGCAAAAGACATGCGCTTGTCTGAAAATGCGGTATCACCTATTATCATGTTTGATTTATACACATGGCATATCCCCTTGCCACTTGAGAAGGTAGATATAACCCCATTTTCAGACCACAACCCACATCATTCTCAGTGGCCCCACTAGTGGCCCACTAGTCTACAGTACGTGTCTTCAAATCAACCGCCGGTGCACGATTCTTCAATTCTTCACCATCTCTGCGAGCGAAGTCTTTATGATCCATTCCGCAACTGGAGTAAACTGAGTAAACCAGTTTTTTGTGGGGTTCCGTTTCGTACCATCTTGCAAGATTATCAGATTACCTCTTACTCTTGCTTGTAAAAAGGGTACAAACATACGGGGTACCACCCTCAATCTTATCACCCTCAATCTTATCAACATTTAAGGGTATCAACTATATGGATACTCACAATCATGATAATCATGTTTCATCTATGCATGCACACACTACTTCTGCAAATCATGTGTGACTTTGTCCAAAAAATCGGGCACCCCCTTCCATCCAGTGGTTCATCACATTCTTCCTCCATTTTCCCACAAAATCACGCGTAGTTCGTGGGTAAATCCCCAATTGACAAACCCCTTGAGGTATCCAAACCGAGAAGTCGTCAACGCCCAGGAGCCGGCGCAGCACAACCCAGCCGTAGCCGCACGAAGCGCAAGAGAAGTTCGATGGATTCTTTGGCGTAAAGAACGATGGAGATGGTCATGATCAAAACGGAGGCGAACAACTGGGGTTTGAACTGGTTCCAACCTGGTGTGGATTGAAGGTCAATTGATATCATTAAAATCTGCCAAACGTAGCATATTTCGGAAAACATCTAGTGTTGTGCATAAAACAATAGATATGGGATATTATGGGATTCTCTCCTCTAAAGCTTCATAGAAGCAAAATCTGGCATGAAAACAATTGGGACTCTATGTCCAGGGTCACGACGAAGTTAGTTGGTTAACATATGAGCAGTTGTTTTTAGAAGCCAACAGCATGCTAACAACAATCATGGGATATGTTGTTTACTACCGTCTAGATCTGTATCGATTGGTTCCACACCTTTGGCTGAGGGAGAGACTCGGAGCCGCTGGCAGCGACCCCGATAAGGTTACCCTTTTCAAACTCCACGATCATTGTGGATATGGTATGATCTGATATGGAAAACATAACACAACATAATCTAATAAAATAAAATATAATATAATATATAATATATTGTAAAATATAATATAGTATAACATAATATAATAATATATCGGATAATAAAATAGATAATATATTGCATAATAATATAATATAATATAGTATAATATAATATAATATAATATAATATGATATGATATACATATAAACATATTTCATAATATATATATAGTTACTATAATTACATATATATACATATATTATAAATAATATATATATCATATATAAATTATATTCATATATATATAGTATCATATAGATTGTATATACATATACATATATATATATATATATCATATATAAATTATATACATATATAGTCTATCTACCAGCCCCCGTAGATATTAGTGTCTTATTTTATTTCGATGGTTTTTCTCGTCCCATGTTCCCCGCCAAGGCACCAAGAAAGCAATAGGCCACATAGAGGCTGGGCGCACATGCCGCTTTGCAGACAAACTTTGCGATCGCGCTCAGGCGTGTCAAGATCGCCACAGACAACCATCCATTGCCTCGCTCCGGGCAAGCGAGTTTTCGGGACCGAACAGGCACTTGACACTTGACGTACGTCAAAAGAAGGACACCAACATTGAAACTGGCAATTGAAGTTCGAGAAACAGCGACTTGCCAGGTGCCGATACTGCAACTTCTTTCAATCCCTGAAATCCGGGCAGTTAGTTGGTGAAATCCCCAATGATGTGTCCATGTATTTTCATTTGATGAATCCCAACTGATGAATCAATGTAACCATCTGCAACCCATCAAATCGTTGGCTCCAGCTCAGCTTAAAATCAGTGGTGATGGTGGTGCAATATGTGTTAATCCTGCAAAGTGACACCTGTTCTGGGTCCATATCCCCTTAAAACGGATAGCTCACACAAAATCAAGAAACAAATTTTCTGAGAATCATCAATTGAGCCATTAAAATAAACTGGTTGATTGGTTAATATGTCAATACAGGGACCTCTGCTACTTTTTGTTTTTGGGTATTCTGATAACCCATAGTAGGTAAATCTATCAACCAACAAGTATTTCATGAGATGGCATAGGGCTCGTTTTTATGGCTCAATGAAGTCATAGCCGCTCCGAAAAAAAATCATCCACTAAAATCATCTGCAGCCCAGCAGCTAACCTCTGCGAGCAGCACGGTCCAGGTCCACCGATCCCAGCCATGGCGATCCATACATCGCCCTGATGGAAGCGATGTCAGCGTCAAGGGCTGAGGGCACAGCTGGAGCGGCCTCGGGCGCTATACCATGAACACCAGAGCCATAAGCAACATGGTCTATCATCTATATATATATAATATGTATTAGTATACATAATATCTATCTATATTATGTTACTGTGTTACTATATTCATGATACATACAATGCTACGTGATAATGGATTGTGGGATTGCTGAGCACTTTACTTATGTAATTAATAGATAGTTGTATGCGTTTAGATGAAATATACCTGCAACGTAAGCCGTAGCTACAGACTGTATCCAGAAGTGTTGCCTGCATAATTAGGTAGAATGTTTTGCCAATCAATTGGAACAATCATGAAGAGTCAACATAGGGGAATCTGCAACATGTTCGAATGCAAAAGAAGCCATCTTTAGACCCACAGTCGGAAATCTTGAGGTAGGTTCTACAGCTTAGGGATTCCCACAGGGACAAACTACGTAGCTTAAGCTCAAATTCTCGGTGCGATGCTCCAAGCGCACTACAATCACCTTGGTGAACCCCCCCATGATTCTCGTATCTCAACCGAGTCTGTTCCTAGTCGGCCACGGATAGAGACACCAAGATGCTCGCTCCGGACTTGTGTCAACAGAACAGCGACGACAAAACTCCTTGCAGAGCGACAAAGAAAGGATTACCCTTCTGTACTCATGTCTACATAGCTGGAAATTCCTGAAACAAATGGAGGGTTTTAGTGGAGACAAGAATAGAAATGGGATGAATGGATGAAATGGGGGTTGTCCAT